>BHDV01032898.1:275325-286512 GCA_005406045.1 Adoxophyes honmai | reverse complement strand
AACAAATGACTTTTCCTTAGAGGGTAGTAAATAAGAGTCATTGTCCATTACTGGTTCTATGTCCATTACTGGTGCGGTCACCCTACTTAAGTTAGATTTTAGTTATTTTTTCGATTGTACTTATGTGTAACGTAACTATCACTCTGATAAATTATTACCGAAATCATAACAACGGATTTATTTATTAAAAATTAAATATTAATAAATATTAATAATATTAATTTGTAAATAGGTATGCGAAACAAATAAAAAATTAAACACCATTTAAAAGTTTTCGTCGGCATTCACAATTTTCGCTGTTTTTATCATTAAACGATCGCTATTCTTATCCAAACAAAAGATTAGGGTAGGTACTTTAAAAATGATAACAAAAGAGTAATCGGCATTATCATTCATTTTGTACGTTCAGAGTGATTCGCTATTTTCAGCTCACATCCACCGGCCTCGGTGGCGCAGTAGGCAGCGCGTAAGTCTCATAATCTTAAGGTCGTGAGTTCGATCCTCACCCGGGGCATACGTTTTTATTCCCCGATTCGAATTTCGAACAAAGCAGTTGTTTCCTTTGTTTAAAAGAGACCGGTTGCAAAAATTAAAAATAATAAACAAGAAGTGTTCGCCTGTTAAAAATACCTAAATACGTTGACATCTAGCAAAAATAGGCAAAACAGTGCTTTTTGAGTACACTCCCCCTTTAAACATTTTTTGTTTTTGTTTTTTTAGTATTTGTTGTTAATTAGCATTTTACCATCTGGTTACCTACCCTGAATTTGCTAGACGTGGCGTTGGATTTTGAATCCATGTGCTCTGCCTACCCCTCATGGGAATACAGGCGTGAGAATATGTATGTATGTATGTATGTATGTTAATTAGCAAACAGAAACACCTAAGCATTTAGGTACATAATTAATTAGTGACAATTTCAACCGTCTAGGAATCGCGGTTCTTGAAATATCTGCAGTTTGGTGACTGACAGACGGACAGATCGACAGATAGTGAAATATTAGTAATACGGTTCTGTACCCCTTGGGTACGGAACCTTAATAATGACCGTTTGGAACTAAAAGAAAGTCGGTGAAAGTCATGAAAATTCTATCTACTTACCTACTTATGTCATATTTTTCAGCCAGTAGGTAGGTATGTGCATTGTGTATTTAAATGACCATTTAACTTGTTTCTACCCTACATTCCGATCAAAAAGTGTAGAAAACAAAATAAATGAGTTTTTGTCCTTTTAGTTCTTTTTTTGGTGATCTTCCATAAGTTAAGTAGGTAGGCATAGTTATTATTTGCGAAAAAAACCGACCTACATACTTAACTAAAATTAAAGCCTTGTTCACAACAAGAATATTTTCATTGTTTCCAAAATCTCATAAGACATAATCTTTAACTTACGTACCCGAAAAATGACGCGTGGTTTAAAACATTCTGTATTTTTTACAAAAGACGCTAGTAAACCACGCCCATCGCCTCGCAACACAGCATGATACAATTAAAAAATAACGCCTCCAACGAAATTCTAAAAGAGAATGATAATAAATGTAATAAATGGTTTAACCAAATCAGCAAATTTTGCAAAAAAATCTTTACCAAAATTAATTAAAACTAATAAAACAACGGCTATTTAAAAAATGACACAATTTCATATTGCGTCACTAGCGCCATCTATCATGCGCAAGTGATTCGTAAAATGTTCGTACAACCAAAGTTACTACAAGGTGAACAGGGCTGCAGGAGTAACGATGCCTAAATATTTCAAAGAACTTTGCATAGATGGCGCTGCTTTTGGTTGACTACAGCGACATCTCTGGGAAGACGTGAAAACAGTTAACCCATGACTGAAGATTGCATGACTGGAATAGTTCCAATGCGATTGTCTAGATGGCGGTTTTAAAGTGCTTGTAGGTTTTTGATGTAGTCCCGATGAGTACCGTTAGAGAGCGCGAAAGACGCTCACATTTTTTTTTATTCTTTATTATTCGCGCAGCAAAACACTACACGCGTTTTAGTTGTGGACGCGAATAAATTTTAATGTTAAGCGATTTCAATTTGTATCATACAAATCACTCCCACCTACACAAGTCTGCCTTAGTAGGTAACTCAACACCATTGCAATAAAAGAAAAACTTTATTGTTATTGGTCAATAATTTACTAGTTTTAACGATTAGGATAACTTTTTAAAGGCCATGCTGGCGCCAGAAATGTAAATTCATTTATAATGGCTCTATTGCCTGTATTCATAGGTACAATAGAGCTTAGTGTTAGCATCTACACCAAGATTGTTTTAACTGTGGACAAAAAATCATTCGACGACTTATGGACGATTATCGATTTTACTTTACCATTTATTAGAAATGAACTTGGCTGATAGGCTGATACTAGTTTGACAGAAACGGTTGTACTTCAGTGGGTATATTTAATACTAGCTGTGCCCGCGACTCCGTCCGCGTGGAATAGTGTTTAATTTTCTCCCGTTTTTACCACATTTTCCAATATTTCTTCGCTCCTATTAGTTGCAGCGTGATGTTATATAGCCTAAAGCCTTCCTTCCTAAAGCGTTCAAACAAACAAACAAACATACAAACAAACTCTTCAGCTTTATAAGTAATATTAGTATAGATTTCAATTTGTTCGTATTAATTTTTTGCACTGTCTCAGCAGCCGCCACGGCTTCTTGATGAAGGACTAGCCAGAAACATGTTAAGTTACACTCGACTTACGACGTGAGTTATCCGTGTATTTCATAATGAGTGGGCATCATGCTAACTTCATGTTCTTAAAACTAATGCTTTTAACGATATTATCATCATCAACATCATCATCCCAGCCTTATTTCGTCCCACTGCTGAGGATAGGCCTCCTTTCAGTATGAAACACACACAACATAGAATTGCTTCGTCGTCGTTGTGTGTAGGTTTCCTCACGATGTTTTCCTTCACCGAATAGCACGTGGTAAATATCAAATTACCTTGTGTCACACAGTAGGTACTTGTATGGTATTGGGTAAGAATAACACCTTTCCATTCCTTCCGTGAATATCGTTAGAGGCAACTAAGGAAATAAGATTAGGTATGATTTAGGAGACAGGCTAATCCGTCACTAATTTACCTCCTCCATCTGTTTTTGACCCTAAAATGATGCTAGAACTGGCCATAGTTTTGACTAAGTATGCAAAGTTTTGTATGCTCCTTTGGGAATACAGGCGTGATGTATGTATGTATGGAACTTGACCGGTATGCAAGCTCTGTCCGAGCAATGTTAGCTAGAAGCAGAGCAGTTAATCGACCGCCGACGGCCACTACTGGGCTTGACAGGAGCAACAAAACCGTGTAACTTTGATGGGCTATTGTTTTGGCATTCCTTCACGCGCTGGGCAAGCTGGTCTCGTGTATGCGTCCCTTTTCAACTAACCTAGGGAAGGAAAGGTAGATACGTAAAATGAAACCGACGCTGTTAAAGTTCTAAAACTAGAAGGCACTAGGGTTGCCACCTGTACTATATTATATAGTATCGTACTATATTGCGGTCAATTGTACTATATATTATAGAAATATAATATAGTACGAAAAATACTATATTTTCGTTGCTAACTCCGCTGCTGCACTTTTTTGTATAAACATCGTCTAAATTGGAACGTACCCGTAGTGACACGTTGTGAATTTTAGAACGAAACGCACTCACGAAAATGTGTACTAATTTTTTTTCCAAAATTTCCCAAAAGTACTATATTTTGGCAAGGTTTTGAGAAAAATACTATATTTCTTCAAAAAAAAGGTGGCAACCCTAGAAGGCACAGACAGCTACAATTTTTCGGTATTTTGGTCGCTTTTGTCTTTGTTGCTGACCAAAAAGTATAAATAGTATGGTGTCATTTTCTTCTGAAACGCTACTTTGTGGTGTTACTTGATTGAGTGTAACAGTTTAGTATGACAATTAATTACTTATTTGTAAGTATATTTTTGTCGGTTTACGCGGACTAATGTAGGAAAGGTATGTAGGTACTTATATAAAGTGAAAAATAATTATGTTCTTTTATTTTAATGCAATCAACTCTGTCTGCAACCTTTATATCATCTGCACGTAGGTACTTTTGAGTGGTTGGTACTATTCCACTGTAGGTATATTATTTTATTGTTAGATGCCTAGGTATGTGTCGTATGTTTTTTAATTCTAAAAGGAATAATCTCTTTGATCCGTGATGCAACTAAGCTATAAAACATAAAATTCACGTCAATGAATACTGAATTAAAAACAAATTAAAAATAACCATACAATAGTTGTGCATAATTCCAACATTTTAACTGCAGGTACGTGATACCAGTCGCAAATGAGACCCTCACGATAAACGATTAACTCTGCCAAGTTAATAATAGCTTCAATATTGTGTTTATTTACTAGGAAATAATCTATGTATACTTATTATCCTTTGGACCATTAGTTTGCAACCGTTGGTTTGAGGATCTAGACAATCTGGATCTTTCCCACAGGTCTAGATTGTCTAGACTCCAATATAGAGATCTCTCTCCAGGCCAAACCATGATGACTTCACGTTTTGTGACCACCTCTAGCATATTTTTTTAGGTTTTAATTTGGCGGGAATAATAGTGACAAGTTGCTAGCCTGACACCTAAAATGTACCTTCACCAATTTTTTTAGTAGCCTCTAACGACTCCACAAGGAAATCTTAAGAAATGTGTTAGGAAAAGATTGACAATGACTGCGGTTAAAGTTAAAACGCCTAAGGCGCAGCGCAGACGACAGAGTTTTGTGCGATCGAGTCTGCGCAGCCATAAATTCTCTGAATGGCGCGCTGACAGTTTCCACGAAACTCTGAATGGAAATTCCTGGAAACTGTCAGCGCGCCATTCAGACAATTTATTGCTCCACAGACTCGATCGTACAAAACACTGTCGTCTGCGCTGCGCCTAAATGTGTGAACTCATGGTTGGCAATGGTAGTTAATCTAGCTCTTAAAAAGGTTTAGAACTACTGCCTTAGACTTAATGATACTGAATGAACAAACAATCTTATCATACCATCGAAATGGGGCAATACGGTAATGGGCAAGTGTTTGGTGATGGACAACTTAAGAGTCTAGAAACAGGTGGAAACAAACGAATACCGTTTGAAAGTATTACCCAAGAAATAAGACACTCTGTGTTAGGAGACTTTTTTGCTTATAAAAGCATTAAGTCTTCTGGAGCGCAGAGGAGCAGGATAGTTGGATATGTTATTATGATTTCATACCAACCGTCCTGCGCCTGCGATACATCTGCTCTTCCATCTGTTATCAAACCTAAAATTATGCTAGAAGTGGCTGCGAAGCGTGAAATGGTCATAATCATGGTTTAGTCTATGTCACGTTTCGTGTGCTCTCCCTACCCCATTTCGGAACACAGGCGTGATCGCTAGTGACGTTTTAAAAATTTTAGTAGTTGACTACTCTCGGATTCTCCTAATTTATCATAACGCTTCTCAAAATTCATATCATTTCGAAACAACCAATTAAACGGTAAGATAAGTGGCAGTGGGACAATAGGTGGCCAGTTAAGGGTAAGCTGCAGATATATCACGATTAGAACCTGCTGCGTTGCCAGTATGCAATTAAGACGTCGTTAAGGAGGAGTGGTGTCTCACGAGATGACTGATATTGAACACTGTTCACTATTGCATAATTTAGAAATTTGAATAGAGAACTAACGTCGAATTTGTTTCCTTGGATAAATTTTACGAAAGTAGCATTGTTGCTCCGTAAGCACAAATTACTGTTTCATTAAAAAATCTTACTTTTGTCCTAATGGCTTATAAATTTATTGACTTAAACACGATAAAAAATATGAAACATCTATCTATACGATGGAAGTAGATATTCGTTGATAATTATTTCATCTTTAGAAAGCTAGATGAGTATCCTTACTCTATCTGTCAGGTACGCTTTACGCATTCACGCTTTAATTAACAGCTGAACTAATTTACACGAACCTAAAATAAAACAAATCTAAAAGTGGCCACAAAACGTGAAGTAGGTCTATTGTAGGTTTTGGCTTTGTAATGTTACGTGTGATCTGTCTACCCCATTTGGAAATACGTATGTGTTACATACATAATTGGAATACCAAAAGCCGCAGCGAATTCATAGCTTACAAAATAGCAGCATATATTATAGACAACAATTAAAATGTAAAAAAAATATACCAAGAACGTTCAAATTTAAAACGCAAAAGTGAATTATAAGTAATCGTAAACTGTTCATATATCAGTTGCCTATTATTATGGTCTACCCCTTAACTAAAGGTGACTATGCACCCTTAAAGCTACCCAATTATGGCCACCCCTTTTAAAGGCCGCCGCAAACGCTATTAACTAAGTAAGAGATTTATGGCTCGTCATTAAGAGCGTTGCTGATTGGACACGGTTATAAGGACCACGCACAGACAGTTTTACTTCTGACCATTTAGTTTAAAGATGGTCGCGTGGTTACTCAAAATTATACTGTTTTATTTCTGCATATTTATTCAAGTCTTAAGCGGCTTTTTAAAATATTTAATTAATAAAATAAATTACTAAATATACAGATTCCTTTTCAGGTCCTTAGATATATATTTTTTTTTAAAAGAAGGTCCTCCGATATTTTTTGGTGATTTAATGTAAGACAGACTTGTAATTTTAAACACTTACATATATTATTTAGGTAGTTAAGTAGATTTTTAGGTGACCGATTACAATCTCCCCCAATTTGATTGCCGGGGGTCAGAAATATATTAGTTACAACACCTACAATCAATTTTTTCACTTTGATCCAGCAAATTGTAACAAAAGAATCAAGTAAGCCGTCGACACACTTATGAATTTTAATATCAACGGTAAATCGACGTTGAACATGTTGTAGACGTGTATGCGCAGCGGCCACGCGTCGACCAGCTGCGCGAACGCCTTCGCCTGCGCGCGCGCGCCCGCGGGCAGCGCGTAGTCCATCACGAGCGCGCTCACCAGCTCCTCCGTCTCGCTGCGCGTCCGCAACAAGCTCTCACAGAGCCGACTCACTCTCTGGTAGAATATTAATACATAATACTAATAGTAAAAATGTCATAGAAGTTAACATACTTTACATGATACAGTACAGTGAAAAATATATTTATAAAAACTACGACCAGGACTAAAAAAGTTGCGTAACGTTTCATAAAACTGTGTCTCATATTGAAATGTAATTTTGTATCAAACTCCACAAAAAACAATCATTTTAACGTTAGCATTGCTCATTGTTATTGATTGTAGAATTAAAGTTACACCATAATACACTATAATTTTAACACGGAACACAAAAAGTACAGAACTTCAAGTAACATAATATAATTAAAATTACTAATACCGAAAGAAATAAAGTGTAAAGAACATGTGCCAATTATACGCTACAACAATACACATTGCCATAATTTTAAATTTCCAATTTGTTGGTAACACTTTGTTTTCTCTTAAACGAAATCTGAATATCCCGAAAACCATTCCCAAAATAAGGAATGGTCTAAAAACAGAACAAATATTTCGATAACATGTGTTTTTTTTGTTTTCTCCTCCATTCATCATTATTTTTATGATGACTATCATATTTAGAAGATTTGCGATGTTAAGTACCTGTTTGCAACTTAAGCATTCAAACAACTCACACTGCACACTGTAATTCATATTAATATCATGAATTATTTTCCTTATATTATTAAGTCTTCATAATACTATGAGAAATACCTTCAAAATGAGATCCACAACAAAATTATTTATTGGTCTGAATCATTACTTCCATTTCTGTAATTATATTTGGATTATACAAACAACTTACCCTATATTACTCGAATATTTTTATTACATTTTTTTTAGTTAGATGATTGTTACAACTCCCCTAATCTAGTTAGTAATTAGGGACCATATTAGTTTCCGTGATTTTTTAAGTCATGTACCTATATCATAAATGCGTAGGTATAACTAGTTTCGTCATAATCATTATTACACGTAAAATCTTAAGTAAATGGCCTGTTTTAGGTGTCACGTGACACAGCAAACTTGTTATGCATGAAAATTTTAAAGCGCAATCAAGAATCGATAAGTAAGTATAACAATTTTGCGCGTAACGTAGCCAGCAGGTAAACTGTCCTCAGATATCGGAAAAATCTGCGACATTGCAATTATGTGGATATGACTCCAAAATCAATCAAAATTTGTTCATTTTCATCCAAACAACTCAAGATTACAGACTTATGCGTTGCGGCTTATCTGTGGGCAAGCACCCGTACTTATTATCGCCCGTACCTACTACTTAAAGTACGCTGTATAATCATTAAAATATACATATTTTTTTAAAACACGAATTCAGCGTTTAGTAATAATAGTTGCTATGTGGTCAGAAAGACATACCTAAATTTACTAATGTAGTTTTAATCGTATAGAATCGCGTTAGCAAGTACGTTACACTATATCAAGTATTTCCAATAACGCGCATAATATTTGTTCTGTGACAATCTTCACAATGCTTTATAAATTTGTATCACCATAATTAAGTAAGTAGTACAAACGCTTACAAATTTAAGCAACAATGAAACGTCAACGGGGTACATGTGGTAGACGTGTATGCGCAGCGGCCACGCGTCGACCAACTCCGCGAACGCCTTCGCCTGCGCGCGCGCGCCCGCGGGCAGCGCGTAGTCTATCACTAGCGTGTTCACTAGGTCTTTGGTTTCGCTGCGCGTCCACAACAGGCTCTCGGACACTAAACATAATACGACGATCTGAGAAATTCGGAAACAGGACCAGGAGGTCATCATTGAGGCGCTCATGATTGCGACTCCCTTTAGAAAAAAACTCAAAATAAAGGTAATATTAACAAGTACATACAAAAAAGTGACGAAAAGCATCATACCAATTTGAAAGCTGAAGACGCAATTGATCAAACTGCAAGTTTCTCCAATAGCAAGGTAGGCAAAAGTCAGCTCTCGCAAAACTGTCTTACTGTTTAACGTAGTCGATGAGCATCTATGACAATTTACTATTTCTAGAAATTTACGGGAATTTTTAACTTCTTTGGCCATTTTTTTGAGGCTACTATTAATCGTAGCTAGTCGAACCTTCAGCATGTATACCAAAGTATACACCAGAGCTGACTCACTGTCTATTATAATGTTAATACTGTCAATAGCAAAAATATCGAATAAGCTTACATTACGTAAATAGTAGAACGCATTGTAAAATAAATTTAAGAGTAAAATAAACAAAACAATAAAAGTTGCGTAAGTTTTAAGAAACCTGTGTCTGTGTGTCATATTGAAATGTAATTTGAGATCAATCTTCACAAGTAACGCCACTATTTGATCGGTGACTCCACTCATCGTTATTGTTTGTTTTATCAACGTTACAATGTAGTACACCACAACTGACACCGAACCGGTAAAGTACGCAACAGTAACTACCGAATAAGTCAAATCAATAGTGCCAACTGTGATGAAATATGCTATACATGTACCAGTATACATCACGACGATACACATTACTATAAATTTGAATTTCCTTGCCGGTGACAGATCGTCATTGCTTTTTCGAAGCCTGAGTATTCCAAAAACCGTTCCCAAAATAAGGAACGGTTTAAGAACAGACATTATATTTTGGTGGTAACTAAGTTTTTCTTTAATTTCCTGTGTTCTTCCAAAGTCATTGTTTATTTTGCCTATCATATTAATAATAGGCATGTTACGACTACACCATACACGTACGGTACCAGAGCGGTTTGTTGTATTATATCTGTCGAAGGTAACAAAATAATTACATTGCTTTTGAGTCCGAATGATTGCTGTTTTCATTATTTGATTATAATTTGAAGTAAAAAAAAAAATTTACGTTATTACATTCAAATAAGGTATGGTGGAACGTAGCTGATGTCCAAGGTTTTGTATTTATTATTTAGGTTATGTATCTTGAAAAAAAAGCCCTTATATGATTACTTCGTTTTACGTCTGCTTTATATTTGGATTATATTTATAAATTTTTTTTGTCGGGAATGCGTGGGCATAAAGCATTGAAATTTATAGCAAACACTAAAGCCCCTTAAAACTGTAAAAACTCACATACATAACAAATAAACATCACACCATTTTCCCTGCGGAGTAAGCAGAACGCCATTCGCTTCTGTTCCAATATACCTCAGAACGTATCTTGCTCCAATCACTTTCATCTATTTCATCATTCACCATATACATACTCGACGGCTTCGGTTACGTCTAGTTAGATTCTCATCAGAACATCAATGACTTGTCAATATCTGGGGGCAGTGCCGTGCCCCCACCAAGTCGAGCAAAAAAGCGTCACGGCCGTACCATCCTTTTCTCGAAGCAATTCAGACCATTTTCGACCCCCTGTAACTTCGTTGTGGATAAAACTAGAAGACTGAAATTTTCAGTAACCATGCAGGCATTGTAAAGACACGTATATTTCAAATTTCATTCAATTTGAACCAGTATTTTAAGAATTATAACGGGTCAAATTTCTTAATTTTGTCACTCACTGACTCAACTATCATCAAAAGTCTAAGGCACTTCTAGCCGACCTAGAAGCTTCAAATTTGGAATATAAGTAGTGTTTGGTGTATGAATCAAGGAAAAAACTAAAAAAAACCGGCCAAGTGCGAGCCGGACTCGCGGACGAAGGGTTCTGTACCAAAAACTACAAAAAAAACAGTATTTTTTGTATGGGAAAAAAGTAGAAATGTCTGCAAAATACAAAAAGAAATGAGATCCCATCAAAAAACGCCTGAAAACACATGTAAATTCAATTATGTAGTGCGATGGCCAAGTCTCGATATATTTATTTATACCATGTTATACCGACTTGGTATTACATGGATCTCACAACTTTTTACCGCAGAACAACTGAGATGCGAGACTTGGTATTTTTTGACAAGTATTGTTTTTGATGGGATTCATTCTTCGTGGGTGCATAATTTTGTTTACATAATCCTTGTTCATTATCTCCACTTGCCCCAACCAAAGCAACCTTCTCTTTCAGACCACACTTCGATCTAATCACGCTATAACGCACCCTATCGGTAAGTTTGATGCCAATCATGCTTCGCAAAGAACATTCTACTTTCAGTTTCTTCTCCCACTCTCTTACTGTCGTACAGTCAGCTGCAGAGAAAGGTAACCCCCCCC
>BHDV01032898.1:243204-275316 GCA_005406045.1 Adoxophyes honmai | reverse complement strand
CCCCCCAATACACAGTTTCATTATTAGGGGGGTTACTTTTCTCTGCAGCTGTCCGTACACTAATATAGGTACTACATTACCGCTAAAACTATGTTACATTTTTCGCTGCAACGTTACTTGTGGGAAGAAATTAATTGAGAGATCTCTCTTCAGGCAGTTGTTATGCTTGGGGACCGAAGTCCACAAAGATAAATTCAATCGCTTGCGCGAAACCATTTGTAGCCACTTTTCACTCCCTCATAACTCAAAACTATTTGACATACACGTATGAAATTTGGCTCATACACATATAGCTCTATATTTTACCTCCATATATTAAGACTTGCGAGATAAAATTCTGCTAGAAACATTAAGCGGATATCGAAATATAATGTAGCAGACGTTTTTTGAAATTAACTACTGAAAACCGGCCAAGTGCGAGTCGGACTCGCGCACGAAGGGTTCCGTACCAAAAACAGCAAAAAAAAAAACACGTTTTTTCAATGGGAGCCCCCCTCGATTATAATTTTATTTTGGTTTAGTATTTGATGTTATAGCGGCAACAGAAATACATCATCTGGGAAAATTTCGACTCTCTAGCTGTCACGGTTCGTGAGATACAGCCTGGTGACAGACGGACAGAGAGACTGACACACGGACAGACAGACAGACAGACAGTGAAGTCTCAGTAATAGGGTCCCGTTTTTAGCCTTTGGGTACCGAACCCTAAAAATCGATATTTTTATCACCGACTCGCCTATAGATCAAAACTTATACCCTATTTCAAATGACATGTCTACGGTTCAAATTTATTTTGGCATGAAGATAGGTACGTTAGGTGACTAGGAAAGTTTTGAGATACGAAAAAAAAGTTGCCTTTAGAACATTTTATTTTATCACATCTTTTCAAAATACTCTCCATGACTTTCTATACAACGATTCATTCGTCTAAACCAAGATTTAAAGCACTGGCGATAGTCTTCCTTAGGAAGGTCCTCAACCGCCGCTACGAAGGCATCCCGAGCGTCGCCAGGGCTTTCGAAATGACGACCACGGAGTCCAAGTTTCACTTTCGGGAAGAGAAAGAAGTTGCACGGAGCTAGATCGGGGCTGTAGGGCGGGTGACTCATTTCTTGAATTTCTGTGCTTCTTAAAAACTCTCGAGTTAATTTAGGTTTGTGCGGTGACGCGTTGTCGTTGTGCAAAAAAAGTCCCCGCAAACCTGTTTTTGGACGTTTTTGGCGTAACTTTTCAAATACAGTCGGCAAACACACCTCCGTGTACCATTGAGCATTAACAGTTTTCTGACTTTCTAAAGAAATTGTTGCCAAATGACCACTTGCACTAAAAAATGTTGCCACCATTCTTTTCCCCCGCTTCTTCCGCGTTTAACTTTCCTTGGAGGTTCTTCATCCGGAAACACCCAAACCATCGACTGTCGCTTTTTTAGTGGATCAAACTGATAGATACAACTCTCGTCTCCAGTAATAATATTAAATACGCTACGGTTCTCGCCATTTTCAAATTTTTCGAGCATTTCTCGGCACCAGGAAACGCGGGTTTGTTTTTGTTCAGCGGTCAAAGCGTGAGGAACCCATCGCGAACAAAGCTTCCTCACGTATAGATGGTTATGTAAAATTGAATTAACTATCGGCGATGAAATATTTAGGGCTTCTTCTATCTCCTTGTAGGTAGTTTTTGGGTCGTCGTGCAATATTTTCCTCACAGCTTCGACATTTTCATTAGTTACAGCTGTAGCTGGACAGCCACTTCTGTCGTCATCTTTCAAGGCAAATTTCCCCTGTTTAAATTGCAAAAAACAACTAAAAACTGTTGCACGGGATGGAGTTAATTCACCAAATGCAGATAAAAGTCTAGCTCGGCACTCAGTTTCACTTAAACTTACTTTAAAATCATACAACATCATTGCACGAAAATGTTCATGTTCGATTTCCATTGTTGACAGAAAGAACTAGCGAAATGCTATAAACAATTGAACGTAACATTTTTATTTCTTAATATTTTGAAAATTGGCCGATGGCATTCGAATTTCAAATAAATGAGCTTTTCAAAAAGGTACAATTTAAATAGGTTCGATTTATAAAATTGCCGTATCTCAGAACTTTCCTAGTCGCCCACGTATATAGGTGAATTGAATACAAAGGAATGAATCAGACACTGGTAAATTTTTAACGTGTTTAATGTATCACAATCATTGACAATAATTTATAATAAAGAAGTTTCATTTGTTTATCCCTAAATTGCTGCTCTTCTCTGCTACTCAAATGTCGGCTGGCACAGATCCCTTTTGGTATAAGTCCGTCTTTGTACTTTGCACTTATTATTTCCAATTTATCTGTACTTTTTTATACAATTAAGATTTGTTTTCTTACTTTTATCATTTTGTTATTCTTCACTTAAGTAGTTGATTGTATTACGAAAGCCTAACTTGTACATAGAGTCTGTAATTTTAATTTAATAATTAATGTACCTACATAAACTATTACCTACTAAAACATTATTACCTAGAAACATAAACGTGAAATGAGAGGCAAGTTTAATTTTATGATATACTACCTACTAGCTGTGCCCGCGGCTCCGTCCGCGTGGAAAAGTGACATTGGGTAGGTAATTTTCCCCGTTTTTTTCACAGTTTGCTGTTTCTTCACTCCTATTGGTTGCAGAGTGATGTTATATAGCCTAGCCTTCCTCGATAAATGGTATATCAAACACAAAAATATTTTTTCGATTTGAACCAGTAGTTCCTGAGATTAGCGCATTCAAACATAAAAACAAACAAACAAACACACTCATACGCTTTATAGTACATATTAGTATAGATGCCTTAGTTGTTGACTTCAACAGTTATTGTTAATTACGTGACAAGTATTTTCTTCAGAATGCTTTAGAAATTTGTATCAAAATAATCAAGTAAGTAGTACAGACGCTTACAAATTTTAGCAACAACGAAACGTCAACGGGAAACATGTCATAGACGTGTATGCGCAGCGGCCACGCGTCGACCAGCTGCGCGAACGCCTTCGCCTGCGCGCGCGCGCCCGCGGGCAGCGCGTAGTCCATCAACAGCGCGCTCACCAGCTCCTCCGTCTCGCAGCGCGTGCGCAACAAGCTCTCGCAGACAAATGACAAGCCGATAACGTAAGAAAACCTCACACAACACCAAGAAGTTATTGTTAATATACTAGTAAACATTTGTGTTTGTGTATGATACGACTGTAGGATTGTGGTAAGGTTAACAAGTACACATAAAAAAGTTGTTAGTAATGTCATAACAATATGAAAATTAAAAAGGTTGTTGACTGAACAACAGGTTTTTCCAATGATAACGTATGATGATGAGAATTGGCGTAATTTTGACACGAAGCTTAATTTAAAAAAGCGTGACTGCGTGTTAGAGCACTGCAAACTGGTGCCAGTTTTAGCACATTTTTTAAGACTATCGTTGATAACAGCCAACCGATATTTCAACATGTATACAAAAACACAAAACAAGGCAGTCTCGTTATCTAGTACGATATTAACCACTCCGAATATTAAAACATCGTAAACGCTTAATACATTAGTCAAAAAATAAAATAAGCAATATGCTAAATATACAACAATAATATACATAATAATGAATAATAAGTAAACTCTTGACTTGTTATAAAAATGTAATCTCAAACTGAAACGCAATTTAGAATCCAATTCCGCCAAAAGTGAAATTATTTGAATGTTACTGCGGCTTTTTGTTATAGATTGTAGAATCAACGTAACTACATAATAAACTAAAAGCGACACTGAATACATAGTGTACAAAGTTTTCAACAACGGATAACTGATATCGCTATAATAAAACGAGGAAAAGTAACAAGTACAACATGTAAGATACACTCCAACTACACATAACACCGTAAATTTTATTTTTCTGTCAGTTGGGCACAGCGTGTTGTTGTCCGTGCGAAATCTGAATATCCCAAAAATCTTCCCTATTAATAAAATAGGCTTAAGAGCAAATATTACCCTCTGTAAATGAAAATTACTTTTTATTCCTTCCTTGCTCTTGCCAGGCTGTGTTGCTTTTATTCTGTCATTTATCATCCTCTGCTCCATTTTTAACCAATACGTGAAATGTATTTCTGTAAAGTTCTTTCAGAGAGGACGCTTAAAATGTAACTTGACATGTCCGTTAGGTATTTTATATTTTTATGGTAGTTACATTATTTAAATTAAATTGGGACTCACAAACCTTTCTAATAGACGAAAAAAAACTAATCAATCTAATGGCAGCCATCTGCGTAGTAATCGTCTTTGCTATGTAATCTGCTAAAAGCTAGTTATTTATTTTCAAAACAGTTTGGTTTAGGCTTAAGTTGCTATTATCATTAGAAATTGCTTCCAAGTAAATTAAAGTGCCCCATTTTATGAAAATACTGAATAAATTTTAACAATGAATCAATAACCTTTTTATGTTTTATGAGTTAAATTCTCATGAAAAGAACCATGTAATAAAGGTTTCCTAAAATGAATAATTTTAAACACTTAAAAAAAGTCCTACATTTTACTATCGAGTCGCACCATAGTCAACTGTAATTAAGCGCAAAACGACATCTTTTAATGTTTCTATCGACAATACCTTACATATCGTTGTTTGTGGACATGACATCTACCATCAATTAATCCAGTCACACAGTTTTTTGTTGGGTTTTAGTTAGAGTCCGACCGAAACTGGTTTTGCGGCCGAAACCGAAACCGAAACCGAATGTTCGGCCGTGGCTTCAGTTTCGGCCGAAACCGAAACCGAAACCGAAACTCACGTGGTCAAGTATTAAATTCCATAAAATACTGAGATTTGGTGCATTTTACCGATTATCCTGCATTAATTAGGACACCAAATTGAAACAATAATATTAAAAGAAAATAAAAAAAAGGCAAGTGCGAGTCGGACTCGCGCACGAAGGGTTCCGCACCATTGAGTAGGTAGGTAAATTAAAGGTGAATTGAGTTTAAAGCTACTTTCTAGATCTAGTTCAAATAATTTTTTGATGGAAGTTTGCATGGTAAAATGTACTTCACATTTTTTTTTTTAGTTTTTTCATACCCTTATTTTAGAAGTTAGCGAGGGCACGGGACTTTGGAAGTGTCTCTCGCGCAAACTAGTCAATTTAGAAAAAAAGTTAGAAACCTTGATTTATAATTTTTGAAGATCTATCTACAGATGCACGTATAGGTTTCATGAAGAATATTTTTCCAGTCGCAGTATATGGGGTTTCTCGAAAATGTACCAATTGTTTTTTATTCTATTTTTGTGCGAAAATCTCAATGCAGTTCACAGAATACATCAACTTACCAAGTTTTAAAAGTGCAGTTCTTACAGTTTCGGAAAAAAGTGGCCTACGGACGGACAGATAGACAGACAGACAATGGCGAATCTCTAAGAGTTTCTTTTTTTTACCATTTGGCTACTGAACCCTAACAAAGTAGGTAATGTAACAACTTAAACTCTTCGCCTTTTTCATTTGCTATCTATTTTTTGCATGTACGGTCGACCAAGAAAGTGGTCCACCACTGACAAAATTTTATGTAATATCAAATTGTCACTAAGGTTGACATGACCACTTGACGCGACGTCAATACAATAATGATAAGGGAGCTGTTGTCACTGTCAATAACATTATGGCAATGGGAAATCGACCTTGTTGTTTCGTGAAGTTCAAATAAACATCGTTCTTATGGGGGTAGACCAATTTCTTGGCCGACTGTACCTACCTACGTACCTAATTTGATTTGTTAACAAATTTTGTAAACATTTGTAATAAAGTTAATGTCTTAGTATTTATATTTAACTATAATAAATAATTAAAGTACAGAAACGAAACATAATCTTACAATAATCCAGTTCCTTCGAAATATAATCTCTAACTAAAGATTTTTTGTGTCGGGCGATTACACACTAGCTAAGTTATGTTGCTACAGAGCTATAAAAACGGCGCACAGCAATTCCTGAACTGAGCCACTAGCGTCCACCAAAGCGTTGCCGCGTGAGACGAAGTCAGGCGAACGTGCTCGACAACCTCCGAAATTAGTTTCGGTTTCGGCAAAAGTTTCGGCCAATTTTGGCCGAAACCGAAACTGCGGCCGAAACTGGAATTTTGGCCGAAACTCGGCCGAAACCGAAACCGAAACCGAAACTTCGGTCGGACTCTAGTTTTAGTACATACATACATATTCTGACGCCAGTATTCCCAAGAGGGATAGGAAGAGCAAATGGATTCAAAAATCCAGTGCCATGTTTTGCAAATTCAGGGTAACCAGATGGTTAAACGTGAGATTGCAGTGACAGGTTGCTAGCCCGTCGCCCACAATACACTAACCCTTTCCCAGAGTCGACCTCTTGGGTTTTAGTTTTTGTTTATTTTTTCGAATGTGCTTTATTTCACTACCTAAGACTAAAGTCGTGTTTTATAAGTTTATGTGACCACATTCCAGCTCCATCTTATGAGAATATCGCATTGATTGTCTTTTTTGCGAGTCCTAGCCTAATTTTATATCAACTGGAAATGGGAAAAAATGTCATAACTAGGTTTGAGTCAAACAAACAAATAATCATACAAGTCAAGTTACATAACCGTTTAATGATGAATTAAAACTTTAAACTAATAACATGACTCTTTTTGTCCTTTGCTTACAGATTTATTCCAATAAAACTAATTTAATAAATCCTTAATTAACAAATTACACATTTTTAGCATACTTAAGTCAGTTTTCAAATCCACATTCAAATTACAAGAAAGATTACAATTTCTATAGCCTACTCCGCACTACGAAACCTGTATTATAAGAATTAAATACGTCGTAGAAACACCAATGAACTTTAAAAGTAGAGATGTATCAACAGAGAGCATGTTGTAGACGCGTATGCGCAGCGGCCACGCGTCGACCAGCTGCGCGAACGCCTTCGCCTGCGCGCGCGCGCCCGCGGGCAGCGCGTAGTCCATCACCAGCTTGTTCACTAGCTCTTCAGTGTTGCTACGCGTGCACAGCAAGTTTGTACAGATAAAACACAACATGAAGACGTAAACTAATTCAATACCACACCAAGTGAAAGTCTTTAGTACGTCAGAAAAGATAATTTCTGTACGAAATATATCCAAGAGCGCGCATAAGCTGGTAAGCATAGTTAAGAAAGTTAATAGAAATTCCATTAAAAGTTGAAAATTATAAAGACCATTTATACGAGTACAAATTTCACCAATAATGACGTATGCTAGCGATTGTTCCCTGAGTTTGCTTAAAGAACTGACCGTGTGTTGGACAGAGTTAACCAACCCTGTGCTTCGGATGTCGTCTACATTCCTGCCGATGTATTCCAGATTTCGGTTGACTACATCCAACCTGATTTTAAGAACATAAACAAACATGCAAACAAGACACATCTCGACATTTTTCTGCAAAAAAATGATGCAAATAATGAAGTTTTTCACTATACCTATATTATTAGTCAAGGAGTACCAAGTAGCCACTCCTAAACTGGTAACAAGAACTATGAAAAGTAAGCACGTTGAAAGTATTCTAGTTCTTTTGTAGAAATTATTTCTATTACTCAAACGTAATTTTGAATCAACTTTCCCTAAAAGGAGAATTATCTGGACGTTATCACAGCTTTTCATTATAGATTGATTGATTACAGTTACGCCGTAATACAAATGTGCCATAATGTAAATAAACATATTTAAGTAATCGTGTAGAGAATACACTTCTACATTATGCAAATTATTAATTGAAATTAAATTTGTTGCGCAGAAGACGCAATAGAAACCCGCTATGCTTATTGCAGCGCACTTCATCTTCCAATTAGTCGGTAACAGTTCGTGTTTTTTACTACTAAATCTGAAGACACCTAATAACTGACTCATAGTTAAGAGCGGTCTGAGAGAGTACATTATATCGTCGTATCCTACGAAAAGGGGCGTAACTACAAAAAGTTGATTTTACAGGAGACGCTTTAAACTGTTTAAAAAAATCAGCGTAAAACCTAGTAATCTAAAATTAAAAAGTAAGAATACTTGACACCCTACAATTTTTATGGTTAAATATATTTTTTATTTTTTAAGTAATTTATGTAAAATATGTCAGTTAATTCTTTTTACCACGATAGTTTAAGAAAAACTATTTTTTTTTCACGAGGAAAAAAGGCGTAAAGTAGTTAATGCCTTAAAAAATGGTGTCGTAAACACGTTATCTCCATGGAAAAGGGGCGTAAAGGTTATAACGACACCGTCCTAGGCCAGTACATGCGCAAACGCTCCGCGTGTAAAAGGGCGTAATGGCGAACGCGTCCGGCGGTTTCCCCTCCCGCAGACTCCCCGCGCTTCACTTCTCCGCGAAAACAGCTTCTTACGGCTATAGTGGCATTATTCGACGGAAGAAATAGAGCTATTGCAATTGTGGCTCATCTGAAAAACTTGAATAACTTTTTGAAATGAAATGACTATGTTATATTTTTAAGACTAGTAGATGTGGAAAAAAATACAGAATTCGATTATCAAAGAAGAGGAAAAAGGCATTAATGGTAATTACGCCCCTATTCGTAGGATACGACGATATTGCACAGATCACTGGTATTTTTTTCCCTAGGTCGTCTTTTTAATACATTGCAAATTTTCATGTTCCAGGTCAAAATTATTTATTTTTGGTGGAATTTTGATATATTTTTAGTAACGTAAGTATGAGTTGCATACTCTCACGTTCTATACTGTTTCGAAGTTTTTGAACGCAATAATGTTGACTACTCTAATCAACATCAATCGATCGTCCTGAATACACATTTGTAGTACAAATACGATTTCGTTAAAATGTTTTATTATTATTAATTTATTACCAAGGAATGGAAGTTTGTATACCTACTGACTGAGACGTTACATTTCATAACGATATTTTTTTCCTACTTACATTTTTAAGCTAAGGTGAAGGAAATAAAAACAATTCATATAAAGTAGCAAAACGTCTTACATACGATGACTTTACGTAGAAGAAAGTCTTCGGCAGCATAAAAATTGATTATTTCTGAACCAACTTCTTTTATTTAAGAAGTTAGATTGGAACCTATTTATACATTTTGTGTAATGATTTTACGTCCATTTGAGCTAATTAATGTTTTTTGTAGTATCCAATCCCAATTATAACTTCTAGACTTTTTACCCCTTTAAACATCATTGCTGGCTTATTATTATTACATCTATGCTTAGGCAGCGTTAAAAAAAAGGTAAGTAATTTCAGTAAACCTTTTCAATTCAAAATAGCATTATTTTGCTTGAATAATAAAATACAAAAGCTTATGGTAACATAATTGATTGAAGTTACACAAGTAGCGATGAAAACAATTACTAGCACTATAAAAAACAAGGATATAAACTGAACTTTCTATAATGTACGACCTCTTGTTGTTGAAAGCTTTTGGTTGGACTGTAATTATTTCAGTGATAAGCAAATCAAATAAGAAACATTTGTGCCATAACAACTAAATAAGCCGAGAAAATATCGTAATAACTACAACATTACTTTAGATATTTGTATCAAAATTATCAAATAAGTAGTAGAGACGCTTACAAATTTTAGCAACAACGAAACGTTAACGGGGAACATGTCATAGACGTGTACGCGCAGCGGCCACGCGTCAACCAGCTGCGCGAACGCCTTCGCCTGCGCGCGCGCGCCCGCGGGTAGCTCGTAGTCCATCACAAGCGTATTCACCAGCTCTTCGGTCTCCCTGCGCGTTCGCAACAAGGTCTCGCAGACATAGCACAATGTGATAACATACAAAAACTTGTTGCTGCACCAAATTATTGTATTTATAACATCGATTTGTGTATTTTTGGCCCTAAACGAATACAAAAGTACACATAAAGTGATAAGTATGCATAGGAAATTCGTTATTAATACCATAAGCATGTGAAAATTAAAGAGTTTGTTTATGGAACTGCAGGTTTCACCAATAACTATGTAAACTTTTGATAATTGCCGTATGTAAGTCGCAAGATTTATCTCGTAAGGATTGGCCAAACGCTTTTTGTTTTTCACATACTGTATCGTCTTTTCATGCCTGTTTTCTTCTGATGGAAGAATTTTTCGAACATAATTATTAACGACATCAACTCTGAATTTTAGCATATAAACCATTGTACATAAAACTATGGTTTCCAAATCTTGTAAAATACTCACACTTTCAACCGTAAATATGTTGAAAATATTTACAGTATTGACCATGTGAAAAAATGTAAGCAACAGTGAATTCATGAGAATGACAAACAAAATAACGCAAACTGCATAAGTTCGTAATCTAGAGTACAATTTGTCTTCAACTCTGAAACACAATTTCGTATCAATTATTGTAAAAAATGTGACGATCTGAACATTTACGCCACTTTTAGTCACTGAATGAATGATTAATGTCACAACATAGTATATTAGCAGTA
Source organism: Adoxophyes honmai (assembly GCA_005406045.1). Taxonomy (NCBI): domain Eukaryota; kingdom Metazoa; phylum Arthropoda; class Insecta; order Lepidoptera; family Tortricidae; genus Adoxophyes; species Adoxophyes honmai. Next base: position 264,862 of record BHDV01032898.1, on the reverse strand, counting down.
AAGCTGAATTAATAGTATTAAAATGATTTAGTATGGGATACTCAGAATTATAAGGAGTGTATTGAAGCATATAATAATATGTGAGACATGCACAAAGATACATCATGGCTATACTTATTACTACGATTTTTATCGTTCCATTCGTTGGTGATAGTTTATTGTTTCTAAAGCGAAATCGCCATATTCCCAAAGCCTGACTGATAATTAAAGTTGGTCTTAGGGCGCTTGTGCACTACCATGAATTTTCAGTTTTTCCGGTCCGGTTTTTTAAGGTCTGTCGCGCCGTCCCGCTCACGTCAATACAATTTAATGGGAGAGCAAGCGAGACGAGACATTAATGAAAAAGCCGGACCGTAAAATTCATGGTAGTGCACAAACGCCCTTAGGGCGTACATCACTTCAACCAAATGAGTATTATTTTTGTCCTGATTTTGTTTATCCGATGAGACAGCAATCTCATTCAGATCGTTTAACATTTTAACATTTTTAAAACTTTTAGCGCATGAAGATTGGAAACGTTGGAGTATGTTCACTTCAAGTTATCGTTCGCAACTGCTCGTTATTGTCTTTCGTTATAAATTAGTTTGAAAGGTTGTCGTTAGCAACATACAAGCAACAATTAAACTTTAATTCATTTGCCAGTGTGTTTGTTCGTAATATTACAATTATTTACTAACATTATTATTAATACCACCAGCAGCGTATTGAAACTATTGGTTAGCTCCCGTGACCTCAATTACACGACTAAGATCACCAATATAAAATATGGGATTTTCGTTAGACGGTCCTAGTTGTAAGTCTTAAAGTCACGACACAACCTTTTATCAATTCATTTAATAAATTAGATAGTACTTTTCAGAGACTATTGCTAATGGAATACATTATTAAAAAGTAATATAATAAAATAATACAATTCAATATAAGCTTGAGGCGTACTGGTAGTAAACATGTAGTAAGAGACTCTGCTCACCTAATCATAGCAGATTTTAAAATCACACAAATATTTTAAGTGCGACAGTTTGTGAGTGTTTTTGTAAGTTTGGGCCAATTTTGATGGAACTTGGCTACTTTTTACCCTGGCAAAGTATATATTATAGATCTTTTAGGAATGCGACAAATAATTCTACGCAGACGAAGTAGCGGGCATTAGCTAATGAAACTATAAACGTATAAACACAATACCTTAGTTCACATACGACCTTATTAAAATGGCAGGTAGGTACTGTACAAAATGGTTCAACAAAATGGTTCTACTTATCTTAATTGATTTAGGTACTTGTGTCCGACGATGTGGTTGTGTCACGTCACTAAGTTACTGTATTTGCTTTAGAGTTTATTATTTTATTTTTTTGCATGACGATACTTAAAATTTTATTGTTAAAATTTTAGATGGTGTTACCGATGGGCGATAACGCTGGAGCAAAGCAGGAAGTAATTTTGGATTCAATTATCAACATGAAAATAAATAATCATGTATCTATGACTGAATAATAATATAATGAAAACTCATTAGCTAGTTTATTTTGACCAAAATTACCCAAAAAGCGATTTGGCAAGGAAATCGGATTAATTTCTCGGCACATGCGATTTTAAATATAATTTAAGTCTACTCATTCAACGTGGCAAGATTTTAAGTCGTGGGGTAAGGTCGCTATGTGGACTGTAGAATTAAAAGGCACTGGATTTCGGTTAAAACAAAAGTATAATCATCGTCAGTCAAAAATCCACAGACAATAATAAAAATCTATAAAAACATAAATTCATACAAAAAGGTGCAATCTTGCACAGTCGCGCATCGCTTTTTCACCTTCTTTCTAGTATTTGAAAAGTTATATGTATGGTAGGTATTCCCCGTGTGGTGTCGGGTTAGAATAGCACCTCCCCCTTTCTTCCCGTGGGTGTCGTAAGAGTCGACTCTGGGAAAGGGTTAGTGTATTGTGGGCGATGGGCTAGCAACCTGTCACTGCAATATCACGTTTAACTATCTGGTTGCCTTGAAATTGCTTAACGTGGCACTGGATTTTTGAATCCATGTGCTCTGCCTACCCCTCTTGGGAATACAGGCGTGAGAATATGTATGTATATGGTAGGGGAACATCTGAAATTTTAACTTTGTCTTAGATTATCTCAAGACGGGGGGGCATGATCTACATAGTCTCAATTCATTTTTGTAGCATTTTAATAGACCTTTTCTACGATACCCCACACGTTGGGGTTAGTCCAATTTTTTTACATACTCTTTTCGTTGTATGGGAAAAAAAAATTTTTTCATAATTTTTAAAACCAACTTTTGGAACTTTATTATTTATCTATCCACCAATTTTTGTGACAATTGGTGCAGTAGCGGCGGAGTACGAGCCTGGACGGATGGACGGACATGACGAAATTATAAGGGTTCCTTGTTAACTACGGAACCCTAAAAAGCAGATAGGTTATAGCAATAAGCTTATAGGTGTTGAAATGCTTACTGAAAATGCTAACAGGATACAATAATGCTTTAATGTTTAATGCGACCGTTATACAGCTTTGATGTGTTACTTGGGCAATACTTCTTTATTTAGTTTGCTGTTCTGCTAAAACATTCTTATCCTCATCTATCTACTCTACGGTTCCTCTGTCCGCTCAGCCTCTAAATTGAGTTATCAACTTTCGTGAAATTCATTGTTTTTGATCTTTTTAAGTCTTTTTTTGCTGATACGCTTTTAATAGTCAATTAACGGATACCTGCGGCGCCTTTGTCCTAATTTGGTTGGTAAGGGTTTTGATGCCCTCGGCGGTGTACGGATGGACATATCGAGAGCATGAATCGGTAACTTTAAAAAATATAGTCGACAGTTTTACGATTTCAATTCAAGTGTTTTATTGTTTTAGGATACTGGTTAAAAAGAAATGAGTAATGTCTGGAGAATAAGGATGTTAACTGTACATTTTATTTTTGTTTTGAGGAGTTTTTTGCTCTATTTGCTGTATTCCCAAATGGGGTAGGGAGAGCATAAAAAAAGCTACATAGATCAAAACCTTGACTATTTCATGTTTCGTGGGCATTTCTTTCATAATATGAAATATAATGTATCCTAATCTATTTTCTTAGTCGCCTCTTACAATATCCACGGAAGAAGTGGAGAGGTGTTATTCGAAACCTGACACCACACGGAATTGTTGACATGGCTTTTTACTACATTACCCCAAGACCTGTACGGAATAAAGAAATTCTGTGTAAATTCTGGCTTGAGCCGCTAATTCTCAAAAAAAAAATTACATTGACAAAAAAAAAACTCATAGACCTCCGTTTCTAACATAAAAATTGTAATTTCGGAGGCGCCTTTAAATCTTAGGGCGGGGTTATTGCGGCCTATTACAGACCAATTAGCCTTCTCCCAGTGATCGGCTGATGAAAGTGTATGATTAACGTAATGGGTCCAAAAACAAGGTTTTTATAAATCGGTTTTCACACACACGCACGCAGGTACGTCACGCCTGTATGCCCGAGATAGGCAGAGGGTAAAAACGATATATAGACAAAACCGTGAGTATTTTGCGCTTCGAAGCTATTTTGAGGCAAGAATTAGTTTTTTGGTGTTACATTACCAAAAAAACGTGTATTGAAAAAAAATTAAGAAAAATGTTGCCCTGACGCATGACCATTTTATTTTTTATTTATAAATACTTAAGCGTTTGTCAGAAGCAAGTAAAAATAATAACATCCAAGTCATCATATAATAATATTAACAAAATTACTACAAAATAAAATTAAAATAAGGTACAGTCAAGGACTTTAATTCATGAGCCACCATGGAACCAATTCACAATAAACGTCATAGTGACATCCCATTAATTATCAAGGGAAATCGTTATGATTTTTTCTTTGAGAAGGTTCTGTGGTGGCTCATGAATTAAAGTCCTCGACCGTACAACGTAACCAAAAAAGTCAATTTAACGCAACTTTACAAATACATGTCAATCAGTGGCTTTACACTCGTCGTTTTGTGAACAAAAAGGTCTAATCCAATAACCATAACCATAGTCCTCGAAATAAAAGGTAGCAGTGCTGGGTGGCGGCGTTTATGGCTCGACTTGTGTGTTCCCACTCAGGTTTTTTTGTTACCAATAAGTTATTACTCACCTTTGAAGTCCGAAAAGGACGAGCAAATTTTTATTTACACAAATTCCATATACGCGACCAAATACCGCTGTTACAAATTTAGTAAAGAAATCGCTATTTATTTATTTAAGTTTTAGGTTACAATAAAAAAAAGGAAAAAGATTGCCGAAACCAGGGATTGAACCAGGGACCTTTAGATCTTCAGTCTAACGCTCTCCCAACTGAGCTATTTCGGCTGATGCCAAGCATTGCGAAATTAGCTATCACTTACCTGAGACACGTCGAATGTAGATATCACATCGATTACCAGTTGACACCAAGGTCACGAAAAAGATAAAAGACCACAAAAACTATGCAATGGTGAAAATTATCAACAGAACTAAACGGCGTGCTCATTAGTGGGTGTCCCAAGAAGATAGTATGTATGTAGGTATGTATGTACTAGGCGCGATAAGAAAATGGTTGGTACAGAAAGTGAAGGAAGAAAAATCTAATACACACACTGGAACATTCCTACAAAATTTCAGGACGAGAACTAGTTTTTTTAGCTACGTTACATAAAAAATTAAGTCTCAGCCATGACCAAAATAAATTATTATAAAAAGGTGATTCAGCACCGTTATTAGAACTTTAACCTACGATCATAATAATATTATTTCTGACCATTTGAAAATTTGGGTTCGCCTTAGTAATTCAACATAATATATAAAATTAATTATGAACAACAAAATACACTGTTCTTGTCTTAATACATAATATTGAATTCTGCACCCAAAATCATAGTCAATAATTTGTTTCATTATTTAGATAAATAAGCCACAAGTAAGCGGTTATAGCGACCACGTGTATCTGAATTATCTGCCAGCATCGGAAAGATTATGATCGCCAAGAAAAAAGCGCCGGAAGAATATCTATATCTATAAAAGTACTTACGTACCTACATATTTTTTTGTACTTACAATCTACAATTTGGAGTCACATTACCCACAAATACTATAAGGAGAACTAGCTTTCCGCCCGCGGCTCCGCCCGCGTGGAACTCGGTTATATTGCGGTATAAAGCACAACTATAAGAAAACTTCTCGTTTCAAACGACACACGGCGCCATCGATCTATCATCTATCGATCGGTTATCGATTGATATCGATCTATCATCGATCGATATCGATCTATCAAGCAAACTATATTTTTGTTTTCCCTCGGGAACATCAATTTTTTCCGGGATAAAAAGTAGCCTATGTCACTCTCCGTGCCCTAAACTATCTCTACCTAAAAAATCACGTCAATCCATCGCTCCGTTTAGCCGTGAAAGACGGACGAACAAACAAACAAACAAACAAACAAACAAGCAAACACACTATCACATTTATATATTGGTAAGGATTAGAAGCATAAAAATGCGATGGCAATGCAATTAATCACTTACTACTAGCATTTTAAGAATCAACATGCTTTTAGAAGATCTCTACAATCAGCCAACGATACAAGTTCACAAAGAATTTTAATGAACACCAATAAATCGGTAGTGATGTACCAAAATGCACGCTATTATTAAGGTAATCCGCCCTATCGATTACTCGGTGCCCATTTATCCAATCCACACTTACATGGAAATAAATTACAAAATAAAGCATTCTTAATAGCACGGCTATTCGCTGAATTAATATCCGTTAGTGATAGGAACAATCTGTTATTAAAGCGGTAAGAAATAAGGGAATTACGGGAATTAAATGGGCCGCTTGGTTCCTTGGGTTCCATGGATGGTTTAGAAGGCCAGATAAAGTAATAGCGATAAATTGAATGCACTTTGAGTCGATACCAAAGAAACTAAGTACCTACATCGAGCAATCTTCAGCTGTGTCCTGTGTAGGTAAGTGTGCTCTTAACATTTTGTAACTGCGTTTATAGTGATTGGTGACATACTCGGCAAGATTTTAAGTCGTGAGGGTTAGTTCGCGCATTGCTTTTCCCTAAAATTTAGCCCCATCACTTTAACCTGGCCAAGTTTATTGCCGACCACTATAACCTTGATTTTTTTAATTGGTAGAGTTTCTACATCATTGTGATTGCCGAAATTGTTGTTACAGTCGTGTTCATTAATATATGAGCAAAACTGAGGGTTGTGTACCTACACCTTTATGACATTGACAATAAGGTGCAAAAGTTTACATATTTGGCATTTGTCTGCTCATATATTTATGAACTCGACTGTACATAGTTAATAGTTTAGGGAAATTATAAAATAAATGTTACTTACTCTAAGCATGTATGTGCTTTTAGTGATTATCCGGTACATTTCCAGGTTTATTTACAAAAAAATGAAAACCAGACAAAGCCTAAATTAGATAAAAGCCCTAGCACAACCTATCGTCGAATAGTAGAGCATCTGTCAAAATGGTATCCTACATGGCGCTAACGAATTATCGATGTTCTGTTGCTTAAATACAACTTCCAATTCTGAGGACTGCTGTCCCCAGGCATAACATCTGCTTGGAAAGAGATTGCTATTGAAGTCTTTTCCCACAGTACCTACCTACCATTTATTTTTTTATCTGTAAACAAACCACTCTTTTAAGCTAAGCGTCCACTTATCGGTATCGCACGCATCGGACGCATCGCACGCAACGGATTGTGGTATGCTTTGTATAGAAACTCATACAAGTGCGTCCACCTATCCGCATCGCACGCATCGCACTTCAGCAATGCCGATACCGTTGCTCCGAGAGGCAACTTTTGCGATGCGTGCCGATGACGTCATACGGAATGCCGATCAGTGGACGCACCCCGCCCGCTTTTCTGCATCAGTGTTGCAACCTCAGTGACTTTTTGGGATTATACTAGCAACTTTTTTTCAGGCGTTCATACATTTTAGCGTTTTTTTTTCAGTTAATATAGCTGTTGTTCCACACATTTTTACAAGCTACAATGATAAATTGTTCTTCCTCGCTTTTCTTCCATTTTCACAATGTCAACACGTGCGTTCACTATGAAAATCCGAATGAACAGGCATCGTCAATCCGTATGCTGGTACTCACCGTCGGTAATCCGTACGCTGCCGATACAGTGGACGCACTGTGAAAAAATTATCCGTTTGATGCGATGCGTCCGATGCGTGCGATACCGATAAGTGGACGCTTAGCTTTACGAGTATTTTTGACTTATCATCACCTCCAACCATAATCCACATTTTAAAAAAAACAATAGTCAAATAACGTAGGTATTTTAAAATTCAAAAACTCGTTCTAATCGCGCTATGGCCATTGTCAGTCATGATTTCCAGCCAGTAGAGAAATGAAATTACTGGCCAGTTCAGTCAGTTGCTTCTGAAATTGGATTGTGTCAATCCGATTTAGTCACGGGCGTGTTTTGCATTTTGATTCAGTTCATGAATACCTAGGTAATAAAATGTGTTCGATGGCGAAATTTGCAGAGTTAGCTAGGTGAAATGACATATCTGTTTTTGTTTCCTTATAGTAGAGATAATTGGTTAGGATAGAAGGGATTAGCTAATTCTGCAACCAAGAGCGACTGATTTAAAACTTTTTTAAACTTCTGTGAATTGTAATAAAAAAATTGTTGTGTCTATTTTTAAACAAGATAAGCTTATATCCTTATATTCAACCGCTTGCAAGCAAAATTACTTGAAAATACACTAGCAAACAAAGTAAGTTCCGTACTGTCATTAAATCTCATTAAATTTCTTTTTTAACATATTTAATTAAATTTATCGAAAACAAAAAAACGAACCAACTATACCAGATTATTGTCTCAAAATAATTGTATGAATAATATAAATAAGGAGTCGCGTTCAAACAGTCGAACGAATACATACATATATGTCATATTTCGCATTTCCTTATACATACAGTCATGTTCTCAAGTTTTACATAAAGACTCGACATTGCTTACATATTTTATAAGGCACACAAATATTTCGGAGCATTGTAGTCGCCGCAAGCCAGCTTTAATTAGTAATGGTAACCAGATACGCGAGCGAACTACTAACAGATCGAAAGCAACGGTACCTGCTTTATAATAAAGGGCCTTTTGACAGATAAGAAACCGGTACCAAATAAAAGATTAGGTATTAAAATTTGAGCCCACCGAACCAGTCGCGGCTCGCTCATAAGACTACTTGTAAATTATTTTTCTAGTAATTATTATTCGAATTGTGTTAAATTAGCATACAATATGAAGTGGGAGCGGTGGCGCCCCGCCGCCTACGCGGGCGTTTTGGAAACTAACGTGTTGTCGAAGTTTTTCACTGACAATCTGTTGACGCGGTGTACGATTTTTTCAAGAGCTAAAACTGCTTAAGGTCCTATCCCATACCGGTGGGAGCTATCAGATACAGATTATTCGACACTTAAGGTAAAAGTATCAATGCTCGACGCCTCAACGCCCAATAGATGACACCTATCTGTCACCTGTCTTAAGGTTGCGAGTGCCAAGTATTGGGTCAGTGTCGAGCACAGGGACGTTTACCTTATGCCGTTACTGTTTCTTTCTAGGTATTCGCTACTCTGCACAATTCTCCGCAGCTCTTTTAAACATTACCTATGTATACAGAATCGCGAATAGGTAGTTTAAAACAAACGAGAATTTAATTTCGTCTTGAAATAAGTCACTCACAATATGGATCAAGTTGTCCAAAATAAATGCTTTTTATTTTATTTTTTATTATTTTATTTTATTTTATATACCTAATCTAAACAACAACATTGTCAAATCAAAAGAAGACTCTAACAACTCCAGATCTAGCCGACGGTACAAACCTTGTCGCACTAAGTGTTTGGTGCATTTTCAAAGAAATCCAGTAGGTATTCTAGGTATTATTTGAAAATGACACTAAAAGCCAGGGTAAATTGTCAAGATATGCTAAAGTAATAAGATAGGTAAGTACAGTACTTACTAAATTGCTCTACCATTAAGGCCAGTTCTTGAATTATTGATGTTTTAGTTCACCTTGAATTCTGAAAAAAAAATAATGATGTCAATTAGACTATTTAATGATATTATACTGTCGTACTAGCTGATGTCCATGGCTTTGCCCCGTTTATTTTTCTTTTACGTGAACCTTCTCCCGATTTTTAGAGGTTTCTTGAAATTTCGGGCTATCGATACTATACTTAAAAAGCTATGCCTACGAGGCCAAGAGGCATTTTGCACTAATAAGTGTTGGATATCTTCTATTGCATCAAATAAATAAAATTAGTCTCATTTATTAAAAGAAAATAATGTATCTAGTTACCAAAGAGCTATCATTTACGCCAAAGGAGTTTTCGATTATTTATTGCGGTATTTCAAGTTATTGGTCACATAGGTACCTAGGTTGTAGGGCCATACGCTTAAATCAGACAAATTCTGACGCAACTGCCACGGCTAACAACGTACAGTATTTTTGTTCTCTAGAATTTGTTTATAATTACATATATTATGATATTTATGATAAAAGTAATTAGAGTCATCTATTTTTATCAAAGACTATAAAGGAGCTGTTTCTGTTCGCGATAATTTCAAGGCAGACATTATGACGTTACCGATTAAAGTTTATTTTGAGTCGATATCAGTTCTAATCGAATACGCATTTCCGTTGTTTTTCATGTAGATACGCTGCAGTAGTTATTAATGGTTTTTCCTCAGTCTAAGGATATTGAGGAATACTAGACGTTTACTAGCGTACCTATTTATTTTTAATCGATAAACAAAATATAAAAACGATCAGTCAAGTACATATTTGACAAGAAGTAGCGTCTAAAAATACTGCCGTGTTTCTTTTACAACACTATTGATGGGATGGCTGATCTCAAAATTCCATCTATCGGCAGTTTAAGGCTCAATTCACACCAGAAGAGCAGCGCAGCGCGGCGTAGCGCAGCGACCCGCTCCGTGGAGAATGCGCGAGGATTCCTGCGATTGCTCGAGAAGCCGCTGGAATGCGTAGGAAGTCGCTGGAATTTACATAATTATTGACCTATTGACATATGTATTGACAGCGGCCGTCGCGACTACTCGAGCATCCTCGGTCTTTTCTGCGACAGCTCGCGCAGTCGCACGGCTTTGTTTATGGAATGCGCTGGAATTCCCGCAGATCCGCGGGCATCCGCGCGCATCGTTAGAGTTTCTCATGCGATAATAAGTCTTATTGTAATGAAAATAAAGTTGAAATTCTCATGACACTGAAACTGCGCTCCGTTACGCCGCGCTGCGCTGCTCTTCTGGTGTGAATTGAGCCTAACACCTGAAAATTTCTAACGTCTCTACTTAGGCAGTGACAGGTGTAGTCTATGTCGCGTGAGACTCGACTGGCTTCTTGTCATTCTATGCCGGTTCGAGATAGGAAAATGACATAAAGTACATACATTATCTATCTTGTTGCTTTCTTTACTAAGCTAAACCATCGATGGACTAAATATTGGGACGTACTTACTTACCATTAAACGCAACTATGCGACAAATTGTTTGAAATAGGTACCGCAATGAAAAATCGTTGACTGGAAACTCCTCTTGCGTAAATGATAGTTCTAAGGTAAGTTACTAGATTATTATCTTTTAATAAATGAGACAAATTTTATTAACTTAACGCGATAGAGTATTTCCAACACCTTATTAGTGAAAAAAGCCGTGATACGAGTCGCCCAGCGGTTCGACCTGTGGCCTCTCAAGGGTCGCGAGTTTGACTTAATTTTTAGGAATTTATGTACGAAGTGGACTTTGGCGAGCTATACGGCGAAGGAAAATATCGTGCATACCTGCTTACAGTGACGAAGTACCTAATACAATGTCGTGTGTGAAGTTCCTAGTCAGGCTGTTTAGAAAAACATGTCAGTGCGTCTTCTCAAGTGGTTTTAAAGACTGAAAAAAAACTTAGATTCCTATAACTATCTACTTAGCGAAGCAAAATAAAGAATCCTGTAAGTAGGCTGAAGTATTTAATGCGTCGTAATTGTGGCTCGCATCGGCGCCCGCGCACCGGCAATAATTGAACGATTACACGATACTTACACGGGTTTAATCAATAACCGCGTTTTAAATATTCAAGTTAACGGGTAGGCGGAGGCTTGCAAATAAAACAAGATTCAGGCGAATTCAAAACCTCAATTTATTCCAGTCGATAGAAAAGTCTATTGCATTACAATCACGCCTGTTTCCAAACGTCCCAAACGCTACTCAGAGAAAACGGTGAATATTTCAGCCACTTTTAGCGTAATTTTAAGTTTCAAGAATAGAAGAAAGATGATTTGTGATAGGTTGCTAGCCTGCCGCTCAAAGCATACCTGAACTTATTTCCTTAGAAAGGTAATTATTAAATCCGACGCCACACAGAACACTACTTTTTATTTTATTCTAACATCATGTTCAAATACGAAGCTAGTTCTTGGTTCTTTCTGCTGAAGTCCTATAAATAATTGTCCATAGATGACTAGCACGGTTCACACCATTCGTGCATTATCTTGAACTGTTTCAAAACCAATTTTAACTATTTCAAAAAACTAAATACAGTCGCTGTAAATTATTTCGCTTAACTTAAATATAGGTATATCAAGTTGAGAATAAACTAATAGAACACTTAGCATATTAGGTAGATTGATAACTTTTAATGCACAGTTCGCCCGTAACAAGTAAGTCGGTACCTACTCTTTACTGAGTTAATTGTTAATTCATTCCGAAGAACACTAAACGTCTGATCATTCCATTTTTTTCAGCATCTTCAGTTTATGTGCGGTCTCATTTATTGGTGTATAATTCTGGGGTTTATTTTGTCATTATAAACCTTTATATTTAGTGTGACATAACTTTATAAGCCCCTGGAATTCTCTGCAAACAGACCGTCGCCTTAAACGCGGCTGACATAAATTATTTTTAAGTATTGAACATTAAATACCCTCATTACACGTCGGACCGCCTCCGAAACTGTCGATGCATATTTTAGACGCCGTTCCGAGTACAACGGTACAAAGAAATATGGGAGCAACTTTTATTTTGTGTCACAATTAACTCAGGAATTTGATTATCAAAGGTCATTGATTTTTAAAATTCGATTATCACATTCGTGAGAATACTTTCCCAACCCTTAAAGTCAAGTTTACCATTTTGTCTATCTTTACGTGGACAACTTCATGAAGCAACAAGTGCTAAACTTTACGTACCTATTTAGCTAGAAAAATGTTGAGTAAATCGTAATTATTATTTGTTCGCCCCGTGTGGTGCCGGGTTAGAATAGCACCTCCCCCTTTCTTCCCGTGGGTGTCGTAAGAGTCGACTCTGGGAAAGGGTTAGTGTATTGTGGGCCATGGCCTAGCAACCTGTCACTGCAATATCACGTTTAACCATCTGGTTACCCTGAAATTGCTAAACGTGGCACTGGATTTTTGAATTCATGTGCTCTGCCTACCCCTCTTGGGAATACAGGCGTGAGAATATGTATGTATGTATGTATGTATGTAATTACAATAAAGAAGTATGTCATTAGAGATGTCACTTAATCTTATTTTAAATTAGATGATGGTCATCATCATCATTTCAGCCATAAGACGTCCACTGCTGAACGTAGGTCTCCCGTTGAGATTTCCATGAAAATCTGTTGGAAGCGACCTGCATCCAGTTTTCTGGAGAGTTCTATCAAGTCGTCTGTCCATCTTGTAGGTGGAAGTCTGGAAGTCCTACGCTGCGCTTGCTTGGTCTGGTTGCTTGCTGACTTGCTGGTAGATGATGGTAATGACGAATTATTTAACCACAATACGATATGCATTACTAATCGACAACATCCACGAAGCTTGCATGAAATTAGGTAAGCTACATTAAGTCTTAGGGTTTACCTTTAAGCTACGACCTTTCTTTTTTCCTGTTACATCTTTCTCCCCATGGATGCTATCTATGCTAATAGCAATTGTGCATGGTCAGGTAAAGAATATTTATTAAAAACTGGACAGGATTCGCGTGTTTAAGGTTCCGTACAAACTTTTTAGCATTGTTAAAAGATTAATCAGTTGCGAATCGGATTCTTACAAAGAGCTCCGAATATATATATATTTTTAATCACTGCTTAATATGTAGACCAGGTGTGCCATCGTTATACGTTGCCAAGTTTTGGTGCAGTATAATTTGCCTCCTCAGGATACTGAATGGATTCAAGTTGGCAAGCAAAGACACGATTTTCAACTTTCGAGATTATCAGACAAAGTTTCCATCCATCTATCTTTGGCAGTCTCCAATGCGTCCATTTTTAGACATAGTCCGCTCCCTATTTGCATTTTTTTCAGTCTAAGTACATTTATCTCCATTTTTCTCCATTTATTTCCATTTACCAGCCTATAAGTTCATACAGCGCCTGTAAACTCAAAACGAATGAACAGCGTTCCTCTGATAAAATTCTTATCCAGCTCAGTATATATTACTGGTACGGAACCCCGATGACCATCTCCGACATTAGCGCTTCATATCATATGCAAATTGTCAACTGGAACCAAAATTACAGCGGTTTCTTCATATTTTTCGTCTCTCGTTTCCCTATTTTCCCTCTTATCTTCTTAGTTTATGATCTTAGCATAATAAACGTATATCGGAGGTGATGATTTTGGGTGGTCTACCTTTAAAGTAATGATGTTATTATTTATATGGGGTTATTAATGGAGTGTGTTCGTCTGAACTGTCTCATCAAGATAAGTTTGTTTTCAACGAGCTCTCATTAGTATATCGGATGAACGATTGACTTTTAACTTTTATCTTGGCTCGGATGTTTGATTTGGTTCGGGAAACTACTGGATTAATAATGTGAAACTTTGTTTTGTAATAATCCCATGGGTTTAATTCAAACGAAATGGTTGCTACCGAAATAGATAAATTCATCCGTTACATATTAAAGACGTTAATATATCTACGTTTAGAAAAACACTTAATTTTCCTTTATATTTGAACCATACCTGACATTTCACTGTTTATCTAACAGGAACATTAAAATGAAATCGTAGAGACATTTTGCTTCCCAGATCTATGTTGATCCCGATTGACTGCGTACAGCACTAGAACAATTTGAGGCTTTTACTACAAAATCTGCCAAAGCGGGCTTCTCTTTTAGTTTCTTATCATCACTTAAACTCAAATCGATATTAACAAATCACCAATATCCCGGGTCACACTGGGTCATGTCACCAAGACAAACCAACAAGTGAATAGCGTGGGAACCGGGGCTGTTTGCTCGGGTATTCTGTTGGCCTCCACGACCAAACACTAGACGCCTTTTGTCCGAAATTGTAATGGGAATAGATAAATAAAAAAAGGCGACTTCAATGGGGCGTCAGAGGAAGAGAGCCTCTTCGTCTTCAACGGGTAAATGCAGAAAATCCACCAAATAGACGAAATAGGTAGTCTATTTCCGTAAAGACACTTGTAGTTTCAGAATTAATTTAGTTTTTTTAATGAAATACATCCCCAAGACCAAATGGTCAAATGCCCAAAAGGCTGTCGGCGTTCCCTCTCCGAATGGCGATGCCAATACAGTCAATATGTTATGTAAGGAAAGCTGTAATTTGCTTTTTTTTCCTCTTCAACTTCATCATCGAATGGTCAAAATTTGTTGTACCTACCTAATTCTTTACTGGAAGAAATTCACTAAATCTGCAATCTATAAAATAACTTGTGTATCAAATAAAACTTATTTAAGCCTCACAACTGGAAGCAACTCTTCCCCACTTCTGTTCCAGGAGGCGGTCTCAGAAAATATCCGCAAGGAACCTAATGGACATGTAATACCCGACGACTTCAAACATACGAGTGGCGTTAAAAGGACGCAAGACAACACAATACTTTTTACCGCGTGGCCCAAGCCATTGCTGCCGAGATGGCAGTACGGATTTTTTTCTGGATAAAAAATAAATTATTCTGATTAGACTGACTTTTTTAATTATTATTATTCCACCTTTAGAAGTATTTTTTTGTGCCTTAGGTATATTCTAAGTAATTGCTAATAGTCTTTAAGTACATATTCCAATTATTATAATGCTTTGTTTGTTTATATCATTAATGCGTGTGTCCAATGGTTTATCCTAAAATAGGTACCCTAACTACGCAGACAATGAAAACTGATAGGAAAATTCCTAAGAAAACCGGCACGTTTCTAATGTACTCGTATGTGAGCGTAAAAATGACACTACAACTTACTCTTACTATTGAAAACACCTACGAAACTGGAAATGTTTTTGTTGAAAAAACTGCACGTCTATGTTGCACAATATTTATCAACCCGTCATGGGTTTTCTAAACCGTAAAATACGAAAGTCATGGCAAAGTTTTCAGCAGAAGTCGTATGTTAATGAAAGCACAAATACTTGCTCAAATGATATCATACCTGTCTCTTTATGTGGAAGTACCTGACTTGGTCAAAACTCGTGATCTCGTGACTTAAGGCAAACGGCCAGACACTGGAGTCCAATATTTACCAAGTGGAGTATTTTTTGTCAAGCCCGAGTAGAAGGGTTGAATGGCTAGGGTGTTTGGTGAGACGAAACAACTTTTCATGATGGAATTCCTTAAATTGTGCCGCAACTATATAATAAAAAGGATCACCATTGTTGCGATGACAAGCGAGGGTTATTTGGACGGCTTTGATGCATCCAATATTTGACAGGTATAAAGGGAAACAAGTTTTTTTTGGTTTTAATTATAAGCTTGTAGAGCCACTTATACGCACGTTCGTTTCCTTGTTTTTATTTGTTTCGTGCTTTTAAATGAACGTATTCAAAGTGGACGTTTTTCGGTGGATATAATATGGCTGTATTGTTACACCAACTTTTTTAAATAGGTTTGTAAACAGGGTGGAAAAATTAGTCGGGCTGTAGAGACCTTAAATCCTTAAGTTGGCTCATTTTACTTCAAAGAGAAATTTATTCTTAAAAAAAATAAACTGCATATAAAAATTTCCTAAAATCACTTACCTCGTCCGGGACTCGACGAACTAAAAGCAATAAAAAATCGTTATTATGGTCTCTCCATGTGTTTTACTGTAATGTAACATATATAGTACTAGCTTTCCGCCCGCGGCTTCGCCCGGAATTCGGTTATATTGCGGTATAAAGCGAACATTCCCTCGAGAACATCAATATTTTCCGGGATAAAATGTACCCTATTATTTAATCCGGACTTGTATCTTTACGTGTGCAAAATTTAAAAGCAATCGGTTCAGTAGTTACGGCGTGAAAGCGGAACAAACAAACAAACTCACTTTCCGATTTATAATATTAGTAAGGAGTAAGGATATCTCGGAGGTAAAAATAATTAACCAGAGTTAATAATTAACCTATCATTCCGTCTCAACTATACTTTATCTTTTGTGTAACTTTGAAATTTCTAAATAGGTATAACTGTTCCAAAATGTTCAAATATAACAGTCGTTCATGTTAGATTAAATATAATTTAAAAAAAAACGACATTGCTACGTTACATACATCGACATTGCGACATTAACAATAAGAATTGTTTACGGTACTTTTGGCATTATGAACTCTCAGTCTCCTTAGACTTTCGAGTGTAACGTTAACAATGAATTAAAAATAGAGCCTCCAAAGATCGCCTGTATAAATCCCCAAGTGCCCTTAAGTAGCCCTACCTAAAAAAACTAAAGCAATCACATAGTATTCTTTGTGGTAAGCCACTAGACGCATCAGTGGCCCGTGAAATGTTTGCAGACCTCTCCTCCACCATTGTTCCTGAGAGGTTATTAAAAGGGAATCAGAATATGAAGGTCAATATTGGTCTTGTACTTGATAACATACTTGTAAATTTTTGGATACGTACGTTCATTGCTCTTGTATTTTTCCCGGGATATTCCGCTTACCTTTTTTCTCAGGACTTAAACTATCGCTTAGTTTTGTTTTTAATTTCATTAAAGGTCTTTACAGTACGTAAGTAAGTACCCTATCTTAGATAATCAGATGATTATCTACGCAACACAATTTGACACAAAATTCTAAATTACAATTTCCAATGATCACACTGTTTCACCTTAAAATGCAGTCGCCGCACGCGTTCCAAACTACATCAGTCAACGAACGTCGTTTTTACATTAGTCCAGTGACTAGACTATCCAACGACCGTCGTCACTTAAGCCTAGTTCGGACTAGGCTAGTATTTTAGTCGAGTGGCGAGTATTTTAGTAACTAAACGTGTCTGAACAATGAAAATTTAGTCGAGTTTCATAGTTCAAACGTTTGGTTATTAAATTACTCGCTACTCGACTAAAATAATAGCCTGTGATCATAGCTGTCCCTCGCCAAATGCAGCCGAATTATTATTTGCACTTCGATCTGGATTCAAGGGTTCGACTAGCTTAGTCCCACCTTTATGGTCACCGCTTATAACATGCGGCAACGACGCAGTGTATTTGCCCCTTCATCTGCCTAAACATCTAGCCAAACAAGACTTTCGACGAAGCGTCTAGCTAAAATTTCCAACAAATCTAGAATTCTAGAAAACATACCTAGGGCTCACAAATAAAACATTAAGTTCCTGGCTAAGATTACGGCATGCAACATAAAAATTGTACGCCAATGGATAAGTACAATGAATGGAACATTCTTATTTTCTTAGTTGAAGTACCCATGAAGTGACTCTTTGCTCGATTCATAAACCCGACGTTGGTTCAAACCAGAACCAGCCCCGGCAAATGTTTGACCAAACGTTTAGCACCGTCCACAACTCGTTGGGCATCATCCTCGATTAACGCTATATTTGTACGGCAAATACGATATTTGGGGAAACCAGTATCATAACTAGTAAATTAAAAAGAGACATCGTTTGATTGAACTAGGATACTGTACTATTCCTGTAGTCTTATTGAAACTATAAACATTTTTCCCGTGTGGACTAAGGAAATGGGTTAAGTATGATGTATTTTAGTTAGGTTACAGGCTAGCACTGCAAACTGTCAATGGTACCTCAGAACTTAAAACCTGAACCATTAACACAGGTAGTTTAGTTAAACAGTTATTTACTTATTTTAGTTTCCTTTTGCAAAATTCGGGTAACCTATTCCCAACTTTATAATTTTACCTAAAATCTCTGTTAAAACTTTGGAATTCAGGTAACAGCCAAAAATAACAGTCGACATCATTTTAGCTATAATGGATAATATTGTACGCAAACAAACCGTTTTGTGTCAAATTAGGACAGGCATAAAATCGCTTCTGTGAAGGCATCGCCGGAGACAAAGTCTTTAAAGTATGAGGAAAATGTGCAGAAAATTTATAAGAACCAATAAACATAAATACTACGTAGACAAGCCAAGACACACAAATAAATCTTGTACACATAGAACTAACTTGAGATATTTTATAACTTAACTTAAGTATTAGGTTTCCATCTCAAATATACGCAGAATTTAATGGTAATTTTGAGCTTTTTTAACCGACTTCAAAAAGGAGGAGGTTCTCAATTCGACCTAATTTTTTTTTTTTTTTTTTTTGTGTGTATGTTACTCGATAACTCAAAAACCCGTGGACCGATTTTCAAAAATTTTTTTTTAATCGAAAGAGTATAACTCGAAATTGGTTCCATTGGCACGACACCAGGATCTGATGATGGAATCTTAGAGAAATCGAGGGAACTCTTCAAATTTTATATGGAGATGTACGGCGTTTTCGGTAATTTGTTGATGAAGTCAAGATTTTACATTCAGTAAACAAAATACTTTCAAAATATTGCTAATTTGAAGTCGGTTTTTTTTTGTTTAAAATTATTTTTATGTAAAAATTAAAAGTTACGCAATAATTAAACCCAAGATCAAATTTACTTTGCGAATCGAATATATTTTTTTATGTTTTATACTAAGTAAGTAAGTAAACACTTTATTGTACAAAAGGAAAAAACACAAAATACAAAAAACAAAAATTAAATACAAATGAAATACTCATACCGCCCAGCGTCAAATTTTATGTAAAATTCAATTATGACATTTTTGTCCTTTATATGGGACATTGAGCGGCACGAGAATAACGGAATACAGCCAGTAATGTAGAGACTAGCCGTAAAAAAGATGGCAGGACGATTTCGATATCGCGCCAGACCGGGAGTTGTGGAGGTTCAAGTTAAAAGGAGATGCGTTTGCGCTGGAGTGTGAAAAATTAAGAGGCTATAAAAAAAGGAAGTATGAAAGGTTTACGTAAAGCAAAGAGCGTCTAGCTAGTGTATTCAATTCGATGGTGCAGTCGTTAACGAATTCGTTTGCGAGTTATCGCGGAATTGTATGGAGACGTGTCGACCGTGGCAGTTGTGCAAACGTTCCGCTGGCGGCGCTGTCAGGGTTTCCATACAATTTTGCGATAACTCGCAAACGAATTCGTTAACGACTGCACCATCGAATTGAACACACTAGACGCTCAGGTTACAGTAGAAAGAGAGCAATTTTCTTACTCCTAAACTTGTTCGGAGGTGGAGTTTCTGTAAGCGCTATTACCTATTTTGTTTGTTTCATTTTGGTTTTGTTTATGTAGGGTAAAAGAGGGTAATGGGGGTCACTTAAGCGAGAACTCAAATAAAATTTCAATTAAAAAGAAAGTATTTAGTGCAACCGCCTTTAAACATAATTTAGTTATTAAACTATCATTAGAGATCAGTTTCAGTCACTTTGGCAATCAACTTTGGAAATTATAAAAGTTTAAAAAAACACCAGATTTGACTCTCATTATACTGACATCAGGGTAATGGTGATCACCCTTGCGGGCAATCGGAGTCAAATAAAATCTAGCATACATCGCATAGCTGACTCCCACCCTGTGCACTCCGCGTGAGCCCATTGTCCACACGAGGTACACCTGTACCACATCTCATTGTTTTACCAGTTGTAAGTAATGGTAACCACTTGCGGGTAATGGGAGTCATCTGACTCTCATTTCCCACAACTACACTAATGAATAAAAAATTAAAATAAAAAAAAACTTTAATACACTGATTTAATCTGAACTGCACATGACAACTTGAAACGTCTAAGTAAATGTAAATGTCATAATCGCATACTGCAAGATTTTAGGCAGTTACCTTTTAATTTGCATTTACGTAAAATTACATCAGCGGAGCGCAAAAACAAAAAACGTTCGTTTCTCAGAGGCGCGTGGGCCGACTGGCGCGAGCCATTCGGGGCTGCGCGGGGGGCCGTAGCGGGGGCTGAGGACGCTGTTTACGCGTCGGTCTCATGTATTGTTTCGTGGTGGTGTGGGTGACTCCCATTGCCCGCTGACTCCCATTACCCTCTTTTCCCCTAACGTTTGGCTTCTGCCAAACCATTTGGGAATAATATAGGTAGGCGTGATGTTTTTGTCATACATACAATCGCGCCTGTTCACAAATGGGGTAGGCAGATCACACGAAACATGACATAGACAAAACCATGATAATGACGATTTCACGCTTCGCAGCCACTTCTAGCATAATTTTAGGTTTGAAGACAGATGAGAGAGGTAGCGACAGGTTGCTAGCCTGTGGCCTAAAACAAACCTAAACCTATTTCCTTAGCCGCCTCTTACGACATCCACGGAAGATATGAAGAAGTGTTTTTCAATCCACCAAACAGGAATATGTAAGAAAATATTAGGTAGCCTTGTCATGTAACTTGAAGTACGTGCTACGTAAAGGCGCAAGAACCACAACATTACACCACATGTACACCCACGTGAAGACGAGTAGGTAAATAACATTCGTAATTGTTGAGTTGCACAGGTTTCTAATTAATCGTCTTACTCGAGAGAATTTTGTTTCGGTTGCATTATTGCACTGTATATGGTCAAAGCCACACTAAGCATTCTTGAATAAAAATAACAAACAATTGGTAATAGCACTCCAATTTATAATACGAGTATGTCCCGCTCTAATGAAAGGGGAATGAAAGAGACGTCTAATGCTTTTTACGTTATGGGGAGGATGCTACTATGCTAAAGTCCCTGGAAGCAACATAATAATTATATCAGCTGGCCAGGATTCAGACTGGAAGTCAAAGTATAAGGAGGATACGATTTTGAACTTAAAACTACCAAAATCGTCAGTATAATAAAACAGAGATCCCAACTTCTTCATGTCGAGCTAATCTCGATATAAAAATGTGAGTGAACATCACACCAAAATTTAAAAGGAATTTGGTATACCTACAATAAGCTGACACCCCTGATAAACAAATAGGCTACCGTAGGAACACATAAGAACACATAACACATCAAAGATACACAGGTCCCGTGGGATTATTTAAAATAGTCTGGTCCCGCCATTATAACGCCATCGGAACCAAGTCCAGAATCCAGTCAATTTATATTGCAGTATTTTATTTAGTACTAAATTGGTACTATTTGGTACCTTTTGCAAAAAAACTGGTTGCCTGTAAAGTCGGTATACGGGCGAAAGTTTTACGTGACAACGACTTTGAGTGGTAAAATAATTTTAAAGTGAATATTCATTCGTATAGTAGGAAGAAGGAATATTCGGCCCAGAATTCCTTTTTTTACCATTCCGAGTCGAGACCTTAGTTCCTTGGGGTTCCAGCGCCACCAACTTAATGAAAGAGCTCTCCAAGCGGCT
>BHDV01032898.1:0-241190 GCA_005406045.1 Adoxophyes honmai | reverse complement strand
GACGGACAGACGGACAGACGGACAGACATGACGAATCTATAAGGGTTCCGTTTTTTGCCATTTGGCTACGGAACCCTAAAAAGAGGTATAGAAACGTTAACTCGTAAGTAAAAATAAAATTATTATTGCTCACCAGAGTTTTTATAACACATAAATATCCAAAAGGTCACCAAGATATTAAAAAATGTAGATAATCCTTCATTGACGTCTACTTCTTTGCCTAACTACCACATCCCTGCCTGGAAGCTGTTGAAGAGAGTGCCAATTACTCCAACATCCTTCGAAGCACATGCCTTCGTTACAAGTGATGCATTTGGAATTAACTAATTTTTTGATATCATTACGCCTACATACATGACAATACACTCGTGTTGTCCTGGTGAGAATTTGAGGCACGTGCACTATATCCTTCCTTAGTCGCATGATTTCCGGAATAACTGATGAAATTTTTCGCAGTGACGGGCGATGTGCCTTTACGAGAGAAATCGCTAGTTTTTCACGGAAGCCACGGTGTGTTATGTCAGGTTTACTGCGCCGTTTCCACGAACTCAAAAGCAATACCAATGAATTGTGCACACTGACGTTCAGCAACCTTTTGAATATTTTCATGTACCATTTCAAACACCTCTTTCTTTCCATTAAATACATTGACAGTTTTTGATCTTTAAGATCAACCCCTCCCATTGTATTATTGTAATCTCGGACAATGACAGGCTTTACTAGAGCTCGTCCTGTCCTGCTACCTACGAAAGTTTCGGCAGTGTGGTAGGTGGATACCATATTCACCATTTTGGTGTCTTTCCATGCTACGCATGAAACGTCACCAGAATGACGAGCTATGATGGTCCCCTTCGGCGCACGTTTCGAAGCTTTCGCAATCTCCTCAGGTACATTCTTGCGATTTGGACGCAATGTTCCCAAACAATCAAATCCTAAGCTCTTGAGGTACCGTGCCAACGCAGGAGAATTATAAAAATTATCCATCGTAACGCAATGCCCCCGATGCTCGAGACCTTTCAATAAATCGAGTACCACTTGTGTACTTTTGTCGGCCAGTTCAGCACTAGGAGCCGCGACATTGCCACGTGCTGAATTCTTCCCCGTATATATGTAAAACTTATACAAATAGCCCGTCCTTGACTCGCAGAGCTCATATGACTTTATCCCAAAACGTGCAGCCTTAGACCTTATTGCTTGAATCCAGGACAAGTGACCCTTGAATAAAGTTAAAGACTCGTCAATCGCAACGTCTCGGTGGAGATGGTATTTTGATTGAAATTTCGCATTTAAATGTCTCAGGATTGGGGCTATTCTCCGCAACTTGGGTGAGAGCTCCTCTCCCTCGCTATGCAGCAGCTCCGGACTCGCATCCGAATTGTCCACAAAGTGAAGAAAGGAGTTCAGCAACAAGAAGCGGTCATAAGACAACAGCGACCTAAATCTGGGCATTTCTAGGTAGCCTGTTGATTTAAAATATTCATGTAAAGATGACCGTGGATCTATCCCCATTAGTATATAAACTGCAAATAACACGTACAACTCGTCAACGTCGGTATCCTTCCAACGACGCCAACGAGATGTAGCGGACAGTGTTCCTGCTGCTGTCTTGCTTTCGATCTGCTGTTTAGCATATCTATTGGTTTCCTTGGCGATAAGTTCCATGATGTCCTTACTCCAGATATTAGTAAAAACATCATAGGGCGTATCGTAATCCTCCACAGATCCCGGTGTAGGCCCCGAGAAGATTTCGGGAACACCACGGAAAGTGTCGAAGTCTACCTGCCATTGGAAATCAGTAGACACGTTTACCAGCCTCTCGATAGCCTCGTCCATTGCTCTCTCTACCGAATTTACAATATCAGCAACTGGTTCGTCCAAATCTTCATCGTCCGGAATACCTCTAGCCATACCACCGATTTCAGCAATTTCATTCTGATCAAACTCGTCGTCAAAATCCGAATCAAATTCACTTCCATCGTTTACCAACCTTCTAGTATGCCTTCTAGGCTTAACTGTCTTCCCCGATGTAGACGGGCCTTCGCCTACGTACTCGAGAGTAGACAGCAATCCCCCTTGAGTACCGCTAGGCCCAGGTAGTGGCTGCTCTGCAGCATGAGCACTAGCGTTACAGGGCTCAGGATCACAGTCTACCTTCGATACAGGATTACTAGAGGATGGGCGAATAGCCATGGTATCCGGCGGCGGCAACTCACTCACCCATTTTCTCACATGATCATAATTTTCGGCCACATTCCTATCCCCATCTTCGTGATCCATAGCCGCAGCTGCCACTCGCTTTGTGTCTCGCAGGCTGAAAAAAAAATGGCGGATAATTATTACAGTTATACATCTGACACATTAAAAACATAGTCAATAAAAATAACTCACTCCTCTAATTCCTCCAGTTCTCTTTTTATGTTAATAGACCCCCTTGGCATCTTATTTACAGGGGCCGCTTTCTTCGCCAGCTGCAGCGACACATCAGGGGTTTCAACGACTTCATGGGCCAACATGTTACTACAAAAAAAGAGCAATTCTCTGTAAACAACACATTACAATAAATTTATCAATTTTGAGAAAATAAAATATATTTAGAGGTAGACAACAGGAAGTGTTGGCTGAAAAAGCGATCTCTTCCAAACAAAATAACATCTTAAAAAATAGATATCTAATGCAAATTACGCTTGATAATATCAAGTAAGTAAAATAATAATACTGACGATGGGGGGTTATACAGTACAGGTTCAGGCTCGACAAATACTTCTTGCTCTTCACCCAAAGACGCGTTACTCGTAATTAGTTTTCTAAAACATAATAAGCATTTTTATTGCATTACTCTTCGACATATCTGTCAATAGCTAGTACAACAAATATAGTGCAACCTACAATAACACCTTCATCCATCGAACTTACCTATAGTAGAGACTTTTAGGTAATTAAATAATTTTAAACAAAAAAAAACCGACTTCAAATTTGGGCTATACTGAAAGCATTTGTCTAATAATGAGGGTGACCTTCCATCACCAGCAGGCCTCACTAATTACTGAAATTATAATTTCCAGTCTGCAGGTGCATTCAGTATTGAAAGAATTATCCTTTAACTCCTAAGCATTAAGGAGTTGACCTTCCATCATCAGCTCAGTCATATTTTTTTTACTGCCAGACGTAAATACTGGTGTAGCTTTGAAAAATGTACTAAAAACATTACCTGTGCCAATAAAATTTGAGGGTCCACCCCTCATATTCCATCACCAGATCAAGATATGCTGGCAATGGGACCACCTGGAAACTATACCCTTTCAAACAAAAAAAAAATCTTCCAAATCGGTCCAGGCGTCTTCGAGTAATCAGCGAACAGACATAAAAAAAAATAATGATGATAAAAAAAAAATAGTAATAATAAAAAAAAAAATATCCCGACGAATTGAGAACCTCCTCCTTTTTTTGAAGTCGGTTAAAAAGGTAAACAAATGGGAGCTGTCAAAAGTCAACCCGACAAAGTCAAAAATCACGTAAGGTATGTGTTGCTACATTAAATACGACACTTTCTATTTTAGTCGCATTACATTCCCAATTTAATTGAACTTTTTTTAATTACCAAAAAGTCTCTACTATAGGTACCTACCAAAAGCATTATTTTAACCACTTTTATTTTGATTCGATTAATAATATTTCAGATTTTACTAAGTATTGATTGCCTTATACATATGACAAAAAAAGTCAAACATTCTAAAACAAAAAACACGATAAAAGTATTTTTTTATTATTTTCTAACGGTGCCTTCATAGGTACCGGCCATTTTTTTACATCGATAATGACCATGTACCCGTTTCACTAAAATCCGATTTCGACAAACTGTGGTAATAATCTAATAATGCGATGCTTGTAAAGTTTGAAGAACGAAACGCGAAAAATGTCTCCGAGGTGCCTGCAGAGGGCGACAGGGCGTGGAAGTGCAACATGCCGAACAGTCGAGCTGTCATCAGCTCAGCGTCAAACTTGTCAAAGTTGTCAAATCAAAACAAAACAAAATAACGGCACGCGGCAAAACGCAAACAAGATTATTAAAAGATTTTCGTTAAAGACATTAAAAGTATAAAGTTAATGATGTGAGGAATGACTGGACTTTTTACAGCGAAATTAACCAAGCTTTACGTCGTATCTGTAGGACAATATCGAAATAACAGGACTTGGTTCATTTAAAGTTTCAGCCTTAGGTAGATGCAATACAACTTTACAAATCCATGGTTATTATTACGAGTTTATGTTTCATGTAATTCCGAAAGATATAATGCCCCATAAAGATCGTATTAGGTCATCCTCCATACGATGTAAGTAAAGTACAGTGGTTTTCAACAACAACGGGGTGCATCTTAGTCCGAATTGGGAGAATAGAATGGTACAGAGTCCTTTTCCGGATGCTGTAGAAAGATTAAGCTGTATTCCAGGTGTATCAGAGGTTAGTACAAAATTGTATGTCCAGACTAATGTATCAAAGCTGAGAGTAGATAACCAATCTACTAGAAGGGGGTTAGGCAGAGGAAAATGTGTACCATTTAAGATTGAGTATAGTCCATATCAAGTAATTGATGTTCATCGGAAAGGTAAAAATAATTTTATGAGTTATGTAGTCATAGGCTGTCGGAGCTATCAAGTATTCAAATATTTAAAGTAAAAGAAAGATATCAACAGCAGAGTAAGAAAAGGTGTAGAAAACTTTGTAGATATAAGATTAGGTTAAGGGAACTTTTTGGGAGGGAGTCCGGGGTTTGTCATACTCATACTTTGGCGTCTGGGTCTAATTTATGCAAAGTGAATGTAGTTGTTGAAAGCAAATTTTGCTAATGTTAAGGTGTTAAATATGTAAGAGTGATTAGTGTGTGTGATATTTAAGTTTTATTGTGTTAATAAATTGATGAAAGTAGATGATTAGTTTCAAAATTATAGATTTTTATTTATTTACTTTTACTGAATAAAATTCTGTTTGTTCAATGTTATATAAACTGTTACAAAATCTATTGGTTGTTAAGATTTAGTTTTATTTTAGTTGGACTAACTGAAATTTTATGATTTATTTGATGTACCTACTGTGTTTTGAAGTTTTAATAACTTTCTGAAGATCTCATTTTTTTTATCCGTTAGAGAAGTTATATTGTTTTATTTTAGGCTGTATTTAAAATAAATAATATTAAATAAATAAATATCACTCGACAATTTTTACACCAATCACCTAGTCCCAAAGTAGGCAATTTAAAGCTTGTGTTATGGGTACTAGACAATGGATAAACTTACTTATATACAGATAAACATACAAGACTCGAAAGCAAACATTTTTACTCATCATACAAACATCTGCCCTGACCGGGGATCAAACCCGGGACCTAGCTTCACAGTCAGGTTCTCTTACCGCTGGCCTATCCGGCCGTCGAGAAGAGAATTATAGTAAGTTGTATACTTAGATTAATATAGGTGCTTATTTCTGTTTTGTGTTAAAGTTGTATGAGGACATACAACTGC
The DNA here is from genome assembly GCA_005406045.1 of Adoxophyes honmai. NCBI lineage: Eukaryota > Metazoa > Arthropoda > Insecta > Lepidoptera > Tortricidae > Adoxophyes > Adoxophyes honmai. The sequence continues at coordinate 235,673 of BHDV01032898.1, read as the reverse complement.
AGGATAGCCAAGTATGTGGGATTAAAGTTTTTGTTTTTTTTTAAATTAAAAATGTGAAATACTGTCTATGGTAAGAGAGGGAGATTCAGAGCAATGGCGGCAGGCTTGAATTGAATGTTATGTTGTGATTTTTATTGTGTTCTTATTAATTTAATGTATTAATAAAAATATTATTATTAAATATTGTTTTAGGTTTATTTGAGGTTTTAATTTTTAACGTCTACATAAATATACTACAAAGTTATCTTTATTTCATAACATTTCGAGGTAATTTCATAAATTTTCCATAGTAAAACATTTCAGCAATCTCGAAAGATACGTGTTTAAACCTTGAAGTCATTTATTAATTTCTCACATACCTATTTTTTAAACAGTTGAAACAAAATCTTAAAACACATTCTTCATTTCATTCTCAGTAATTTGATACATATTTGAAATAGGAAATACTTACTGTTCCATTTTAAAACACTAAAAAAACAACTGACAGCACACTTCGTCCGGCACAATTTGTCAAGTAATTGAAGTAATGGCAATGGCGATGGCGATAATCGATATCAACAGACTTGACGGAAAAAAAACATGCGCCTCGAGAGCTAGTAATTTAGCCAAACGATATTTTTTTTTGTTGGCACACTGTATGAGAATCACAGATGAAAATTTAGCACGATAGTTCAGGGTATTATTACTTCGGCCAATGACAGGGAAGTTGTTAAAGAATCACACGTGTGTTGCCAGCGCGCTACGGAGCCGAATGAGTTAGAATCACAGATGTGTGTCTAACACGCACGCGCGACGCGTAAAGGTCGTGTACCTTTACGGCTGCCCCACGGAAACGGAATAAGAAAGTAACTAACATTTTTGACAAAACTGGTGCTTTTGTATTTTTGGCACTTTTAGACGACAACTGGTATTTCTACTTTTTTGGAATCCCCAAAATAAAGAGATATTTTTTTACCAAACAAAGTAACTGCAGGCACTGACTCACAATTTATTCTATTATCTTTAAATTTCTCCCTCACACTTTTAAAACAAAATCAGTACTGTTGCTTTATTATTTAAGTTTAAACGTCGGCGAGGAATATTATTATTATCAATAAAAAAATAAAGTAAAAGTATTTACTTTGTTTTTTACTGGATACATTTATTTAAAAATTAGTAACTTACTACGGAAAACATTTTTGTAGGTACACTTAAAAGAGAACTAAGTACAAACCGGCATAAAATTATTATACAATAAATAGAGCAAATTATTTGGCACAATACTATATCATCAAAATTGGCCTAAAAGTATACAGAATCATTTACATTAAGTTTTCCTTTAATTTCGCGCTCCTGTAAAATTTACTAAGTAGCAGTTACTTACTTTTACCGTAGAGCAGCCGTATAGTAAAGAAGTGGTATCTCTCCCCTATCATGATTTGTTATACTACTAAATACATTTGGTATTTCCTATTACAATTATTGGTTTATTATTATTTTAATACCCTTGACTTTTGTCATGTCCACAAAAGAGACACGAACTGATATTTGAGTATGACCCAGGGAATAAGTAAGCCTTTCGGTAATTTTATGTTGAAAGTGAACAATTGAACATGCGTTCGTTTGTTTTTCTTAATTTTTAAAACAAAGCCGAAGGAAACGCTCGAAAATCAAACCATTTAGATTTAGAGGTAGAAGTGTCTATGTCTGTTTAATGGTAAAGAATTTGGGCTGACCTCCTTGGCAGCACTCCAAACTGGTGTTGCATAGGTTTTACTAAAAAGGAGATCTTTAAGTACAACGTTTATATGTGGGATCTAACCAATGGGATCGGGATTACGATTACTCTTTTTAATTTCTCCCGTTAGCCGTCGTATAGAAGTCACTGAGGAGAGTTAAAGTATAAGTATAAAGGGTACGCAATACCCTAGTAACTTGTGCTGTTCTATATTTTTAAGAAACTTAAAACTTTTGTTTGTAATTAATTAATTAAATCAAAGGCTAGAATTACTGAGCGGTAGGCAGAGCACGACATCAGACGCGTGTCGACTCCCGCACAAGTTAACCACACTGCCTCTTATTATCTGACGTGTCTGGTTAGATAGTGATAGGTATTGCTTATCTCGCGCGCGACTCTAGTCGCGCCTTGCCGTACTAAACTGACCGATTCATAGTAGAGAATGCTGGAGCAAGCCTTTGTCTGATTATTTAATAAGTTACGAAAGAAAAATAATAAAAAAAGTGAAAGACGAAGTAAATATTTGATACACTGACAATAACCTGATTATGTAAATGTATTCATATCTTTCGTATTATAAAATGCAATATGAAAGTAAATCATCGATATTTGTTGCGATAATCTTTGAGTTATGACGTAAAAGTTATTTTAACAGTTGGTTGGATAGTCGAAGCGTTTTCTATGCAAATGGTGTGTCGCATTGACAATGACCTTCGCGCCGTTCTTGTATTCTTTCAGGCGTGAAACATCTGTCAAAATAACAAAAAAATGTGTCATTATTGATCACTAGATGTCTGTTACTAGAGCTACTTGAACAATGGATTGAAAAACCTCCATTATGACACCACTTTTGATGTTTGGCGTGTGTACAGTCATACATCTAGAAGATACGGGTGCTGAAAAAATTTTTAGAAGGCCACTTAAAAACAACAGCCCGAATAGGAATGTTGGCATACTAATCTCATTGTTTTCAAATGTTATAACTATTGAGCAAGTGTCGTGTATTTGGATGAAGAATAAATATGATATCTTATTTTGCTAGACTCGAGCAAAAAAATAAAACAGTAATTTTACAATATCATCAGATTCATCATGACTGAGTCTATTCTCAGAAGGTGATCAGGGTGATCTACTCTAGCTAAGTTTTTTTTTGTGGCGAATACTAAATATTTTTATTTCAAAGTGGACAGTGTCAAAACATTTTAAGAATCCATAATTAACCGAAAAAAGTTTGACTTCCAAATTCAAACCAAACAAGCCAGCACACCTGTGTACCGAGTACCGGCGCACTATGAACTACTTAGCACTTACATCAGTACGTATGTTAGCATACACAAACATGATCGACTCGTAGATACGTCGGTATGCCTGCCTCCAACTCGTAAGCTTCTGGCGCAGAGAAGTTAACGGTCCAGAGAGTTCTGTTGATTTTTGAATGGTTGAGTTATGTTTAGCTAAGAATTGATGATCTACAATGCAGGTATTTGTACAAAAAAAAACATGCGGTGTTACGATTAATTATGTATTGATTCGGAATAGCAAATCTTGCTTGTATGGATAACATAGTCTTTGGATATAAAAAACATACTTTTTGTCTCGCACACCACTAGGTTTCGCTCAATAGAGCAAAATCGCATTTTGCTCACTGTCTATTGGCAGTAATAGTGTGCTTTGGAGTCTTTTTGTTCGTTTATACCAGAAATAAAAATACTCTGTGGTTTAAGTTTCATTCTTATAAAAAAAATTCTAAGATCATAGTTGACACATTGTCGTTTTGTCAGAATATCTTAGCGGTCATTTAGTCAAAACTTCCAAAATTACTAAAAAATAAAATGACGACATGTAATAATATATTGTCACGTTTCCACAACAAATTGTGTGCATTTGATCTCCCTGAACATTTTGATATTTGATTGATACGTAGAAATATCACCTATAATCGATTTGTCGTTAGTTCTTTCAGACGTACCTAAATTAACATACTTTTTAATTTAATGATTCTATTATTTTATACAATTAAGTTAAATTAGCGTAAGTAAGTATATGTTAGTTATGTGTGTATGTTTTGACATATAGTCGTATTTAAAACAAGATTGTGTTTGTGTACTTCTTGTCCTTTTTATTATTTTGTCAATAATATGTTTTAATCCACAGTAGATAAATTCAGACACTTGCACCAATATGTACCGTTACCAACCTTTTTTAAGAACCAGACTCCGTAGCCGTATGACGCCGCCTCTGTACTTACGTACTCTGTGCAGGTGCTAATCGCGGCGCGCACGCGCAGCGTCCATTTCACCCGCGAACTCTTCCGGCCCACTTATTGGAAACGTCCTTTTTTCTGGCCGCCCCTGACCGGCTACTTTTGAGTCAACAACTGACGGCTCCTTTTGGTGGTTTGTGGAATTTATGTTTACCTTTTAACTGGTTATTTCAAATTAGGAAATTTGATTTATGCATGTGCAGCGATGAAAGGTTGACAAGGATTCCATAAAGAAAATGACACGTGGTTTTGCGAGTTAAATATGATTTAATTTCGTAATTTTTCTTAGCAATTATATGATTTCGATCTCAGCATCTGATAGGTACTTATAATTAGACACAGTAATACAATAGACAGTGTCACATCGCGTCTGACGGTGCGAGTATGCTGCGCAAGCGCGTCGGGTTGTTTTACACCCCATTGTCCGATGCGCGAGCGCACGGCGCCGTTAACATACTTTTATTGGTGGAGTGCGGGGAACGCTGCTTTACGAGGACACCGGGCCCAGAAACAACAATCGGGATATTACTTTTTATTTGAATACACTGAACAGTTTTCTCCGCCTAATGTTAAACATTTTAGTTTACTTGTAGTTTACAGACATACACTTAATACACTAGTTACAATGCGAACACAAAGTCGTACACTGCCACCACACTATGGCACAGATCTTATTAAAATATTAGATTATAATGTCCTTTATTAAGTATGGATATGAAAGTAAAATGGTACAAGACACACAAGTATTGTCATCTCTTTAAAGTAAATTTACATGATTTTATTCATTGATGAATATTGTGTGAAAAGGACAGAAAAGAGATTCAAATTAGAAACCTATCACTCTCAGACGAACTCTTAAAATAATATGTACAAACGTTCAAAACATACAATCATATATCAGGTTGAACACAGAGTCAACAAATGAACAACGGGAATGTATCAGTAATCCGAGAAAACTAGATTATGTGAGCTGTGGCTAGCGAGCAGAAGAGAGCGATCGGCTGTAACACCCATAATTAAATACAAAACATTTTAATACAACTTTACAACTAACATCTACGTTTACAAATTCCGATTAAAGTCTTTTGATAAATAAGTATGTAAACACAATTACTTTTTATTATATTTACAAGCAGATAACACAATCCGTACTTAAGTAACAGTAAAGCGTTTAAATAATAACACACTGAGAACTGACGTGAAGGCGTTTTGCTACATTGATGGCGAGCCAGCCCGAGCAGGACCGGAGTTTCCCGAAGCGGCGCGGCGAGCGGCGGTGGTCTGGGACTCGTGACTAGCGCGACTACTATTTACTCTTTCCACAGAAAACCTTTTTTCCTTTTAGAGCACGAGTCCGACCGCAGGCCCGAGAGCAAACGAGCGCTACGATGTTACACGACCTTACGGAATTTCACAGCTCCGAACGTCGTCCCGGCTCGGCTTTTTTCTCCCCATTCAAATGTTTGCTCTCGCTTCAGCTACCATTCATGCGTTTGAGCCGCCGCGGCCACCGCGACCGAGCCCTAACCTACGCTATCCAGTCCTCGTCACTGTAATAATACTGCGATAGTTGACTAATACTCTGTCCACTCACAAGGTCCATCGTCTGGCAACGGAACGCGCGAAGCGTTGAAGCGTAAATGAGGTGCAAGCGCGGGAGGGGGTCTACGTGTTGTCGCAGTTCCTCCGCCGCTGATGCCTGCCGTGGTGGTGCCGCACGCCGTGGCAGGGGCCCTTGATGGAGTTCTGGGGCGGCGGCCTGAGCCTACGCTGGGGGCGCCACTTGGGCAGGTCCCCGGCCAGCACGTCGTTGTGCCTGTTGATGTCGAAGTCGTGGGCCTCCTTCATGAAGGAGAAGCACTTGTGCAGGCGCTCGGGGAGGCGACTCTTGCCGCGCCGCAGCTGCAGCCCGCGCCGGTTGAACCCTATGTAGCGGTCTTCGTTCTTCACCAGGTGGTATCTGTTGTAGCCGTCCACAAACTCCTCTTTGAACAGGCAGTTGGGTTGTCTCTCCGCTTGGGCTCGTGTCTGCAGCAAACGAATATGTTAAAAAACCGCTGCGTATTTTGTTACGCATAAATTGTGGTTATTTATTAATCTAGACTAAATACGTCCCACTGTTTGGCAGGTGTCCTCTCAATATGGGAGGGCTACGCTACGGATATAGTTTCCACGCGAATCTGGTGCAGGTTTCCACATGGTGTTTTCGTTCACCGAACACTTCGTGGCAAATATCAAATTAGATTTAACACACAAATTCCGAAAAACTCAGAAGTGCAAGCCAGGGATTCGAACCAACGACCCTGTGCGTGAGGAGCCACAGGTAGAACGGGGCTATCAATACCAACGGCTACTTATTTCGTGGTTATTTAGTTCGCGTAAATTTACGTGACCTGTCCACCCGTCATAACACGAAACGAGTGAAAATTTCCCGTTACCACCCGATATGCTACCGCCTGACGGCTCTAGGTATCTACCTACAGATAAATCATTAAAATTACCATGAACTATAGTTGAGGGCATTGATATTGATACTCACCAATCGCCTGCCAACTAGCTTGGACCGGTTGAAGCAGAGGAACATGTCCTGAACGGGCGAGTGGATGAGCAGTTCTAGGCTGTAGCCGCGTGTGCTGATGGTGAGATTCGCTGTAACAAACAAACAAAACACTTCAATAAGAACGCAAGTACACAAAAAGAGAAACCTTCAATAAACTCCGAGCGAGCTTCGAAGGATTCCAAATGACTTAATTAAAATAATAATTAGCTTACACGTTACCAATCACGGCTACCAAGCTTTCATCTCACGCGTTTCAATACACTAATTAACGTACGTTTTATTAAGTAGAAAGTAAATATTCTAAGAATTCTCATTTACATGTATCGACTAATGCTCACAATAATTACGAGGCGGCGGTCACATAGTAAATTCAATTACTAATAGGAAGAGTAAGAGTGTCAGGTGCGACAACTAATGACACTGGACGCTAATAAAGTACAAAAATAAAATGTCAATAAATATTAATCTATCGCTGGACATTCAATACTTGAAGGGTTAGAGGCGGGTTACATGGAGCCGTGTGTTTAGGGTTTATTATTTTCATTTCATGTTTATTGATCATATATTATAGATTTACTAAAAGAAGAAGTTAATAATGATTTCCAACGTAAACCGAAATCAAAAGGGTCATCAGGCCAACATTTTAATATAAACCACGAGCTTCATCTTACCGACAATTGATATTTTATCACTAAGTAGACTGATAATGGTTTGTACTAATCTATGTTATTCTCAATGTTAAAATTCCACTTTTGGACCTTGAACTTTATTGTTACTGTATACATATTTTAGGTTTCACTTTAGTATTAGGTCTCGATTTAGTATTAGGTATTAAGATCGAGATTTAAGCTGTTCCTGAATGGGACACAAAATTAATGTATTGTGCTTAAATAGTAAAACATTGTGTCTGAAATGTGTAATATTTTTGCTGTTTTTACATCATACACACAACGTGAAATATTACTACCCTAAATATTATCGTTACTTTTTAAGAAACTAAAAGAGTAAAATAAAAATATGGCATTCATAAACACTCGTATTAATAAAACTTTCACGTTCCATGTGAGCCTACCGCGCTCATCAATGGGTAATGTAAGAAAGTTCATCGGAATTCGACACTGGCGCGGTGGGGCTCGAATAAAAAATTAATAAAATAAGAAAAGTCCCGACTGGTCCCGAGCGATTTCAATTAACATCCGGAGAAATAAAAATAGTTCTGTGGCTTTGGAGACAGTTTCTGATTTAAACTTACGTTGGGTTGTATTTTAAAATGGTTATATTCTTCTTAGATTGTTATACGGCTGTAGTTAATTTTACGGGAATTACAATCACGTGTCTATTAGTTACTGTTTAAGTTCGTCGCTCACACAGTGTCCTTTTTCCATAATAACGTGTAACAAAGTAAACCAGTTCATAATGTATGTCAATCAATAGCCAAATAAGTAGTTTTATCTGGAAATGTGTATAATTTTTTAAACAGATTACGAGACGGCATGTTCGTAAGGTGAATGCAGGTGACGTCCAACTGAGGCAGAAGTCTATGGGAGGAGCATAAGTTCCACAGTGGACATCCTAAAGCTGATATAATGATGATAATGTGCTTAGGTTCCTCATGGTTGCGGGATCGTCAACATTGCCCCACACAGGCTAATTTCGAAAAGACAACATGATCCCACGAACAAACACGTCTTTGAGCTCGCCGACGCGTGAATTTTCTCTTTCCTCGTTACTGTATGCATTACCGCACTCTGTTATGCACGAAACCATAAACTGTGGTGGTAGGTGAACTAACATCAGTTTTCTGTATATTTTTGGCTAGATAACCATTATTGAAGTTTTAAAAACATGACACATTCTTGTACCAAAATATTTCTGAAGAAACTTTTTTATTCATCAAGATTTACCCCCATTTATTCATCCCTGTGACTTTTTGGGGCTTACTTCACAATAGATATTATAATACTTTTTGTGATAAAAGAGCAATTTCAAATGAAAAGTGCATTATTCTAATGTATTTTTTGTTCTATTCAACGCTAAGACTTGAAATATAGCGAGCTTTTTAAATTTTTCGATAACATGGCGGATGTTTTAATTCTGAGGTCGTTTCGCTCTGAAATTAGGCACAAAACGAACAAGAGCAAAAAGGCATTCATGCTATTCGGTTATTTCTAATGCTAAATAAATGGGTGTCTTTAAGACAGTGACTGAAATGGGCAATTTAAGCAAATAAAATCACTTTGCAATAAAAGCGATGCTGTATTTAATTAGCATACCTATTGCCCAAAAAACCTGATCGTTTACTAGCAACAAACTAACTACGTGTCGTTAACACCGGGCGAGCATACAACGTCCGTAAAATGACCAATCTCGGGTCAACGACCGCCTATCGCACTGATAGTAGCTGTATCGATGTACCTAATCTACGGGCCCACTCACCTGCTGTATTGATACTTTTTTTTATAAAAGAAAGTGGGTTTACAACCTTGGATAACTAAAGTTAAGTTACATTTTTGGTACTTACTAGGTAATGCCAATAGTAGCTACAAGGAAGCTCCCTTAGATGGTTAAAATGTATGAACTTATATTTATTTTTTCTTTGATCTAAGAGCTGCTCTTGTTGACGAAACAACTAACACCTCGTTTGGTTTTTACCCAATAATTAAAGTCCTGGATAAGACGAGAGAATTTTCTCCAAGCACAAGTTACGAATGAGAAAGTCTTGCGTGGAATTACGATGAAGTGTGAACTCTTAGGCTTTTCTCACATGGAGTTACCTAAAAGTCTAAAAGTGGCGTAACCGATTAGTTATTACAATTATAAACCAGTTAGTAATTTTATTGTTAGTCGCACACAACGCCCCCTTTCTTCCCGTGGGTGTCGTAAGAGGCGACTTTGGGAAAGGGTTAGTGTATTGTGGGCGATGGGCAAGCAACCTATCACGTTTTACTATCTGATTACCCTGAAATTGCAAAACGTGGCACTGGATTTTTCAATTCATGTGCTCTGCCTACTCCTCTTGGGAATACGGGCGTGAGGGTGTGTGTGTGTGCACAGTGCACACGACGCTATTCAAACACAACGAAACGAAACTCAGTTTCACTCAGTGTTGCCAATTTAATTGAACACTTCAAGCGACAAGTCGCTAGGTTGGCAACAAACACAGAAACTCGGGTTACAAGTAGAGTGGCGACCGGGACGGGACCGGGAGCGTCTCTCATGTTCAGTTTTGTTACTACATACATAGTTGGTTACTAGTCGCTGCGTGTGCGAACTCCATACATACATACATATTCTCACGCCTGTATTCCCAAGAGGGGTAGGCAGAGCACATGAATTCAAAAATCCAGTGCCACGTTTAGCAATTTCAGCAGGGTAACCAGATGGTTAAACGTGATATTGCAGTGGCAGGTTGCTAGCCCATCGCCCACAATACACTAACCCCTTTCCCAGAGTCGACTCTTACGACCCACGGGAAGAAAGGGGGAGGTGCTATTCTATCCGAACTCCAATGTGAATATAATATGGGTGGTGACACACTAGCAACTCTACTAGTATAAATTTGTGTCCTAACAGACCGTGAAGTGTTACGATGGTATAATCTATGTTTTTAACGTCGATTATACTGATTGGCAGCTTTTGTGACATGCTACAATTACTCTGCCTACCCCTCTTGGTAATACTGGCGTGAGAATATGTATGTATGTGTATGTACAATTACTCCATCCTCGGCTTTTCCCGAACTCTCTTTTAACATAATCTTTCCTTCTATGATTTTTGCGTCACCAATATAACCTCTGCGGTCTTCACTATATTTAAATAATTGTTTGCAGAATTTTATCCGTGCGAGGAAATTCATGACCTACATTCAAAGGGTCGTCTTATCGTCGTCGTATATATATGAAGTCGCGTTAAATATTTAGTACAATCAGCTGCTGAGAAAAACGTGTTTACTACTGGTGATTATTGTTTCTTCTGCCATTGATTTTAAAGTAAATTTAGTAATGAAAAATGCATGAAACATGAAAATACCACTTTCCTTTATTTACTTATTAATAATATGAAACTTCATTATGTTTTTCTTATACCTACTTTGATTTTCATAAGTGAAAGCTTCATTTTATCATGATCAGATAAATCTCATTATTGCATTGTTTTTCTATCACTACGATTATCCGTCGTTACTATCTTACATCGATATTCATCATTGAAAAGATTATTATAATTTTGTTACAAATTTAACGATAAAAAAACAATATGACTCAATTTTCTATATTTAAGTAATATCACAAAACTACCTATACGTTTTTTACTAAATAAGTGCTTTTGAACATTGTTTCATATATTATAATATTAAGTAGCTAGTCTGATAAATATAAACCTAGATAAATAATATTACGTAGTCTGGTTCAAATCGCGCTTGCTACAACTTCAAAACCACCCAACATCGCAAGAAACCTTAGTTACGAATGAAAAAACCGCTTTGAAATCCGTTGTTCCGGTTGTGCACTACGATGTCATAGGCAGGGAAACAGACACACACACACACACACACAGAAAGAGAGAGAAGAGTGAGAGAGTAGACAAAACATTGATATCAACTTAAACGTCGAGGGTTAAAAAATGACACTTTCATTGTCTCCAAGCTTCTCTAATTACTGCAGCCAGATAAGCCGCAGGCCGTATAAACACGCGTAATCCCGGGATGACGCGGGATCCGGGATAATCGGGGCAAATCCCGGCGCTGCGGTAGGTAGGCATTTCACGGGAATCTAGAGGCAAAATGCCGGAACGCTTCCTTAGTAGCTAGCTGGTGCCCATTGCGAGACACGATACGGCAATTTTGTATTTACTTTAAGTACTTGACACGTAATGGCCATTATTAGTAAAGTTACTTAGTAGGTTAATATGAGTTAGTAGGTTAACGTAGGTACAATTATAATTCGGGCAATTTTATTTTGATTTAGATGAAGAATTGGCTACTAGAATTGGTTGGAATTGGAAACTATTTTCCTTCGTAAATTTTCGGAAAAGTTCGTATTTATCGTTTTCTCTCAAATAGCTTCGGTACCCACTTTAAAGGGAATTCATTCCGTATAATATATGGTAAATATCCAATTTTAAGTAATATTGTAATTGTTTTAAGTAATAAAACGATAAATACGAACTTTTCCGAAAATTTACGAAGGAAAACAGTTTCTCACTTCATACTTAGGAGCAGCGCAGACGACAGACTTTTGTGCGATCGAGTCTGCGGAGCAATAAAAACTCTGAATGGAAACTCTCTGCACGCCATTTAGAGATTTTATTGCTCCGCAGACTCGATCGCACAAAAGTCTGTCGTCTGCGCTGCGCCTTACGGTAGCTACTTATATTAAAATATAATTTTAAATTAAATTAATAAACAATCAATTTCTGTTGGAGGTTTAATTAGGTAATAAGTTACTAGGTACATCTAACTAAATCTTTCTGGATATCTAAATACATATGTCACTATTATACCTATTATCTATTTTGAAAACTAAAATTGTGTGAAAAGTGTGTATGAAAAAAATCAATTTGTGTCCATGTTTGAGAATACAGGCAAGATATTTACCTACCTACTTAACCTATACGGTTTTAAAGGTAACATCTGAAAAATAAATACAAGAAAGCTTTCTATTTTGCCGTATCGTATTACAACGGACACCCGCCGCGGGAGCTAGCGCCTCCCCAGAAACAGGAAAGCAGCGCTTAGTATTGTAAACACGGTCTTGCGGGCACTACCGAAGCCTCAGATAAGGCCCACAAGCCTGAATCACAAGAAAAAGTTACTCCTCAAGGCGTCATTGGCACCTAATCCCTCGGCTAATCCTGGGATAACTTCATCTGCGAGCAAATAGAGTTGCCGTTGGATGAGATTAGCATTACGTAACCTAAAAACAGTAAAGTTGTTGAAACTAATCTCAAGATTATCGTGTGGTGATAATCGCTAATTGTAGTTCAAATAAAGAGTAGTAACTTTTATAATGATGATGCATCACAGGTTACTGACGGTAAAGATGATAGTTTACGTAAGACAATGCGAGTACTAGCAAAATGCGGATGACCTTCAGAATAAATTGATATGTCGATGATAATGGCCCATAAAATGATATCATAACGAGCTTTGTTATGTGAAATAAACAATTAACATGATATATCTAATTTGTAGATGTGATACAATGCATCGACAGGTCACCTTAGATAAAAACATGACGAGAAAACAAAAACTGACACTCGAATAAATTCAACATTCGAAAACATACGAAAGTATCTAGCACACGACGTCACCAATGAAAATGCATTTACTAGAACCGTGTAAACAAGAGATTGAATTAATTTCGAATTCACGATAACCGCAAGCACAGGAATGTCAATATAATGGCTTAGTGAACTAGGATTGTTGTATACTTTATGCAGATTGGGACGTATCGTGTTCTAAGAGCTGTCTAATCATCTCAGACTATCAATACGTTCGATTACTCATATCATGTTGCCGTCTAGCCAGATACAACCACAAACACTGTGGCATTGACACTAATACTATGACACCACGTGATGCATTTACAGTATCTAGAAGATGTCACAAAATGCAAATGCCCATTGACTATTCATAGCATCCCGATACGAAGGAATCACGTTTATTTCATTCGCGCTAATTATCCGTTTGTTTTATCCTCACTTATCTCTTCTCTCATATAAAATATTTAGTGACTTTTTAGATCCCAATCTGATGTTATGTAAAACTGTTAACAAGCGACAAAACGAACATTGAATGCAGTTAGGTTTAGAATGAGCGAGATAATTCAGGCAATCAATGATAACGAAAACACAAAAGTGACTATTAATCACAACACAATGCAGCATAGAAACAATGCAACGCAATGACCCAGAATGTAAAGAGGAAAGATTAGCGTAAAAGAGATAAACGGTGAATCACATTCGAAAATCTTGACATAAAGGGAGTAGGTGCGATCCACGTAAACTGTGTCAATCGAAAGACTTTCATGCGAAAACAGTCACGAAATGTTCTCTAAGCCAATAAAAATAAGGCTGAAAAGCGGTCATAGATTTGGTCTTATCGAGCGATATAATGAGGAAAGACGATTGGAATCGGGTCAGTCGCATACGATAAACCGACGACACCCGATAATTTCAAACAATGTTTGCGCCTTGCACTAATTCGCCCGTCCCTATTAAAATCGTCGGATCTGCAAATCGGCAACTTTACAGGAGAGCGATTCAAAGTATATTTTGCTTATATCTTTTTACTTATATTGAGAATGTTTTTGAAACTTTGCAGTATTGCTATTGAAGTTATTTCTATTCAATTCAATATTAACAATAATCAGTATTAAATTTGTAAATATCCGAAAATTCAGTTGTGGCCTTTTTAACAGAGAAAGGTTAATATTGATTCGTCGGAACTACCTGATCCGACATTGTTGCTTGTATGAATCCAGTAAATAGTAGTCGCAAGTGCCACTTAAGACCTTGTTACTTGTAAAAATCCAAAGACACTTTGTAGCAAGTGCCACTAACGACATTATTGAATACATATTTAAAAATATTAGTGATGTGCCGACTACCACTTTGACCGACTAGCCGACTAGCCGACTAGTCGGCTAGCCCGATCTCGGTTTCGGAGATTTCCGATTTCGGAGATAATGAAGATCCGACTTTGTCTTCAGCTTGTTCGCGCGCTAGTTGGAACCAATGCGTGTTTTGTTTACTTCGCTAAAGTCGCTAATAAGTTCATCTTTGCTTACGTGCTATATAGATAATATAATTTTGTTTTGTTGATGTTATAAATACGAGGGCAGTCCGATAAATGCTTAGCCTAGAAAATAAACATGAAATTTTATGAAGTGGTGATTTATTTCTCGACGTACACTTGACCCAGCGATGCTCCAACTTCTTTAAACCGCCAGAAAAAAATGATTTCTGGAGGTCTGCAAAATAGGCCTCCGTGGCGGTGATAATCTCCTCATTTGACTTAAATCTGTGCCCTTCTTCAAGTTGTGACTTCTTCAAGTTTGGAAACAAAAAGAAGTGACACGGGGCCTAATCTGGAAAATACGGCGGATGGGGCAGCCGTTCGTAGCCTAAAGCGACCAATTTGGGGGTGACGATGGCGGAGGTGGAGGAGGCTTGCCAAATTGGGTAGTTTTTTTCGCAATGCGAGGTCGAATCGGCCCAATAGTTCAGTATAATAGAGTCTTGTGACTGTTTTGCCCTACTGCAGGTAGTCAATGTAGATAACACCTTGTGAAACCCAGAAAACGGTGGCCAACGCTTTTCCGGCCGATGGGACAGTCTTCGCCTTCTTTGAAGCACATTCGCGGTGTAAAGTCCGCTCTTTGGGCTGTTACTTGATTTTTGGTGTGTACCAGTGAATCCATGTTTTGTCAATGGTCACGAAATGACACAGAAACTACTTTGAATTGCGCATAAACAGTGTCAAACACTGCTTTGAAGTGGTCTCATGGATGCGCTTGCTGTCCGAATTGAGCAAACGCGGCACCCATCGAGCCGACAGCTTTCTTATGCCCAATATTTTACGTAGGATCAACGCAGTCTTTTGAGATGCCTACTGTCTCAGCTATCTTGCGCACCTTCAATCAGCCGTCTGCCAATACGAGATCGTGGACTTTTGTCACGTTATCCTCCTTGGTGGCCGTTTTTGGGGAACTTAGGCTTTTTGACGATCGCCATGAAAGGAGAAGAGTCACCGTACACAGTATCCAAGCGCTCTTTGATTTCGCTGCGCGATTTCCCTTCCAAATACAAGAATCGAATCACCGACACATATTCCTCTTTTCCATTTTTCTAAAATCTGCCGATACGTCTACACGCTGTGAAAACACCACAAGCTTTTACCACAAGCCGTCTGAAAAGATGTACTACTAGATAATATTAGTACTTATCGGACAATCCTCGTATGTATGTCTCCTTTTTAAGCCAGTATTTTTTAGAAAATTATTACTGAAGATAAGACTGGTTTTGTTTTACCTACCTGTCGAAATGCGTAAAATTGATTATAAAATCCAAATAATAATGAATTAATTAATAAGCTTTTATTTCATTTTAGTTCCTCTGTTATAGTGCATATTAATGAGAAATACATACAAAGTAAAAATCCGGCTAGTTGGAGATTTTTGCCGACTAGCCACCGACTAGTCGCCGACTACAAAAGCCGCCGAATAGGCGGCTTAACTGAGTGGTAGACGACTAGTGGGCACATCTCTAAAAATTATAAATTTAATCTAGCTTTGGAAACAATTTACAAACTATAAAAGTCGACTTGTAGCTTAATTAGTATCTCAATAATATGTTACATTTTATGTTAGGTACTCTGTAAACAATAGCACTTGGGTAATCATCACAGTCATCTTAATACATACATACATACATACATATTCTCACGCCTGTATTCCCATGAGGGGTAGGCAGAGCACATGAATTCAAAAATCCAGTGCCACGCTTAGCAAATTCAGGGCAACCAGATGGTTAAACGTGATATTGCGGTGACAGGTTGCTAGCCTATCGCCCACAATACACTAACCCTTTCCCAGAGTCAACTCTTACGACACCCACGGGAAGAAAGGGGGAGGTGCTATTCTAACCCGGCACCACACGGGAAATGGTCATCTTAATAGGTACTTATTATGTATTTATATTGTTATAAAATATAAAAACATTAACATTACGTTCTTTCGGCAATAAGAAAGTAGACAATTAAAATTGTTATATTTAGAAAAAAATGTATGGAACACGACACTACCGACAATTAAGATTTATACCGAATCACTTTATAATGTTGGATATGGTACTACCTACGTTAGAATTTTTGATAAAAACAATTGACATCGTCGTATGTGGTACTATCGACGTTTAAATCTTTACTGAAACAATTAAAAACGCTGGAAGTGGTAGATCCGACTTTTCAATACTTTCGCTTTATCGTTTAAAAACGTCGGAAGTGGTATATCCGACATTTGTAAACTTAACTTTAACGATCAAAAACGTCGGAAGTGGTAAATCCTACATTTCAAAACTTAATTTTAACGATTAAAAACGTCGGAAGTGGTAAATCCGACATTTCTAAAGTTAACTTTAACGATTAAAAACGTCGGAAGTGGTAAATCCGACATTTTAATACTTAACTTCAATACGTTAACATAGTCGGATCTGGCAGTTACGTACGCTCGGCCGCCCCGCTCGCCCCACTAACATCGTCCGATAGTAAGATTCGACATATTTAACGGACGCTTAAGTGAGATCCGACGATTTTAACCTGTATATTTCGTAAATTAACCATAAAATTTAAGATTTTTTTGCGGGAGGTGAAAGTTACCGTAATTCAGGGTCCATTAATGAAATAAACCGAAAATGGCAGATTTGCAGATCCGACGATTTTAATAGGGACAGGCGAATTATTCGGCTTCTGCAACATGATTACTATCGTCGGAAAACTACAAGTTCAGATAAACTACCCTGAACTCTTGATAAAATTTAGTGTAACACGCCTCCTTCAAATTTCGTAAGCTGATAAATTCTATGACGTACACTATTAATTTACTATATCAATAAACAAATGCCTAACGCGGTTGTACTGTCAGAAAATTGTTTCATCTACAGCACAGTTTGAAACAGGAATCCAGTGCACATAACTTGGTGGGTATTTTACCTCACAGTTAAATAAATAGCGGCTTCAATTGTTAGTGTCCCCTATTCCTATTCGAGATGCCATCGCACCGATTCGACTGCGCCCAGAATTGGCACTTGACGACTGCACGTTACTTGCTTCACCGTTACCTTTATTTCCTTAAGTATTTAAATATTTGCACCTACATCATTGTAACACTGTTTACAAAACAAACGGAGTCGCATTCCTTTTTATTTGCGACATCAACATTGGAAACAATGTGCGGACCACCCAACTAGCAGTGCTGACCAGATGTTATAATAAATGCAATAAAACGACGATAAGCTATCTATTCGTTTGAGGCCTTGATTTTGACGAGCATGAAACTTGTTATTTTATTAATTGTTAATAACCGGCAATTGCTTAATGGATTTGAATCTAAAATACCGATGCTGAATCGACTTTGTTTCTAACGAGGCTCCAAAATCAGGAAAGTTCTTCATAGCACAACTCCGTTTTATTTTTCATTTAAACTTCTTGATAGAACTTCGCTGGGACGTTACCCGGCGAGAAATAAAATTAGGAGGGTATGCGTACTTTCTTTGAATTGGTTTACCTCTAGCTAAGAAATTTAGTTGAGTTGCACACAAAATGGCAAGTCACGGCACTTATCCTCTAATTAAACAAAGTCCAGTAGGTACGGCACGCCACTCGCGCCGACTTCCACTAACGAGGTTATAGCGACCCGTTGAAAAGGCAACCTTTTTGTCGCCTAACTAGCAGCTGTCGATATAAATAAAAAATCCTTGTTAGATTGCACTTGAAAATTGCTTTTATAATCGAATGAAAACAAACAACGTGCTTGACACGAACAGTCGTCTTGAACCGCAAAAAACGTCAAAAATACCTTTCACGGAAACGTTTCGAAGACGCGCCAAATTATGTTATTTCGATCCTATTAAACTATAATGAGCGCATGCGTGTGGTATTTTTTTTTCGCAAAACGGAGGGCCTTATGGGTTTTATATTATTATATTTTTATAAAATAACAACTTAATTTGGGAAGGCGCCGCACCGCCTCCATCGATTGATTTCATATAATTTTCGTCCCGCCTACCTTTTCGATGAATTGCCGCAAAAAATAAACTACATACATGCAAGAAAGGTATAAACCGGGAACGGAATTTTTGTGATTTTTTTAATGAGGATACGGATGCGTTATTATGTCGAAGGTGACTTGGCGATTGAGTTATCGTTATTCATTGAACTTTGATTTTATTTAATACGGTCATTGATAACGTAATGATTGACTTAAGAATGAGTTATTCGATACAAATTACATAAACAATTGAATAATTTATGTTTCGATTACACTTATTTATTTTATTTTTCTTGCTGCCCAGTGCAATTACCGTTATTTTTGAAGTACCTACTACTTAAATGATTTTCTAACTCTATGGTAGTAATTAATTTTCGTTATCATTACTTCAAATCTAATTTTAATTAAGAAGCGTCACATATTTCACGCGGTATTCGGCGGTAGGCGGCGCATTGATTCCGTTGAAAAGTGAGCACCAGATAAGGATGAGCCGCGATTAAAAGTTGGAAGATCCAATTAACAGATCAACGAACGCTGGAGATGCAATATTAAATCGTTAAATTTAATATTGGCCCCGTAGTTTCTTTTATTGCCTCACAACTAACACGTATGCTAACATGGGTCAAGTGATTAAAATTTTTTGTGGCATCAAATAAATGTTTATTCTCACGCAATTATTGTTCATATTAGATTAATGGTCTTCCGGCCAGCATTAATTTATTTAAAGAAAGCATAATTTTATTGGAATAATTGACGGTTTACATTTCTTTTTTATGGGTTGATGTTACGTTGCTGGGTCTGTGGTGCGGGCGTAGAAACGAGCGACTATTTGTGCAGTACGAGTAGGTACAATAAGGCACTAGCTAAAATGTATCTAATTGAAAAGTATCAAGTAATCAAAAGCTTTTTGACTCTGTTAATGATATAATAATATGCGTTACTAAGATTTTATCAACTCCGCGCGTTTTTATTACACCTACCTACTCCAACCACATTGAAACATCACGCCAGTAGGTATTCCCAAATGGGGTAGGCAGAGCTAACAAAATTAATTCGATTTTAACTTAGTATGAGTTATGATAGTGACACGTTGCTAGCCTATCGCCTAAAGCCTAAAGCATGCCTAATCCTGTTTTCTTAATCGCCTCTTACGACATCCACGGAAGAGGAGCGGTGTTATTCTAGACCCGACACCAAAGGGCACCTCCAATTTCCGCTAAAGCAACAACTCGATACAATTTCGTTATTTAAAATCACGAGTCAGCACAATGACCTTAATTTCGAGTGCGTATAGTATACGCACATGTCAGTTTTCAAACGATTCTACAACTGCGATAAACATTGCAGTTGTATTAAGCGTGTGGCATTTCCCAATGTCAATGCTTTATTCAAATGTTGACACATTAGGTGACTGATGAAATACGTCTATAGTTTACGTGCATGCTATCAAATTAACAAAAGGTATTGCTGACGTATACTGTCATTGTCTTTACTAGGTCAGTGCAAGTTCGTAACACGAACCTTGTTATCTTAATTCGCATTTTACGTGTACACTATCCAATGCGTAGTCAATTGTTTTATTAAAACTGTGCATTGTATTACTATTCGACAGAGTTGAAAGTCAATCGTAGTTTTGTCAAAACAATACGGCGCAGTGGATTTCAATATGTCAGCGTAATAGAGCACGTTGACATCAACATGTATTGTGTCTTAAAAGTGCAAGACCAGCCATTGTAATTTTGGTAAATTGTAAAGTCCAAAATAGAATCTTGGGAAAGGTCAAAACGGGACCCGATTACTGAGATTTCGCAGACCGTATGTCTGTCCGTTTGTCACCAGGCTGTATCTAAAAAACCGTAAGAGCTAGGCAATTGAAAATTTCACAGATGATGTATTTCTGTTGCCGCTATAACAACAAATACTGAAATAAAGTTATAAAATATTAAAGGGAGCTTCCATAGAAAAAACGTGATATTTTGGCCGTTTTTTGTGGTGTCTTCTGCAAGCAGTATCTCAAAATCCGTGATAGCTAGGGACTTGAAATTTTCACAGATTATGTGTTTGTATTGTCACTACAACAAAAATTATTAAAAACAAAATAATAATAAAAATAATTACGGGGGGCTCCCATAAAAACAACGTGTTTTTTTTTGTTGTTTTTGGTACGGAACCCTTCGTGCGCGAGTCCGACTCGCACTTTGCCGGTTTTTTATTGAAATAATAGTTTATTTAGTGTGAGATTTCAATCCCATATAGTTAGTGGTATTTGGTGGTTTTTTTAGATCTAAATTCATCTAAATCTGGCGGATTTTTACTCTAGATCTAGCGCTTTAAAAAAATCCAAGGTGGCAACACTGTTGGTCAAATTAATTCCCAGTTTAAAATGGAAGGTGTGTAATTTGTCTGCCTGATTAATTCTTAATATTTCTTTAACTAAAATTTGGTTACTTTAAATTAAGACTTTTAAAATGTACTCCAATATGTTCAATGTGGCTACGAAAGTAAAATAGTTGTACTTTTGAGTATACTATAAGGTTTCGTGTGCTCTGCCTACCCCACTAAGGAATACAGGCGTGGTGTATGTAGGTACTTATGTGTGTATGTTTTGCTAGTAATGAACCAAAGGCAAAACTCGCGTCTTAAATTACTTCTGAAGCCCTTAATCTCGGAGCTGCGGCGCCACCGCTCTGTTTGCGCGACTGTTCATGTCCTACGAACCTAATACCGTTTTTGACAGACTAGTTTTTTGTGACGAGGATTTTTTTGACATATTTAATGTTACTAAACTGAATGCTAGAGTTTAAAAGTCAATAAAAACGACCGCCAAAATCTCGCAATGACTTAAAAGCAAAGAGCGAAATAAAGAAAGGTGAAAGTTTATTTGAACAAGTGCCCGCTAAAAGTTGCATACTCTTACGACAAACATTAAGTAATGCCGGCGAATAATGGACACTTATCTAATACTCGTCCATATTCGCAAACATGCGTAATTTCACTGTTTTGAACAAACTATGAAAAGAAATTGAGCGAGGGGACATACCTCTTCGAAGAAGAACCTAACTTAACTACCTATCACAAGGACATATTGAATTGCAAAGTGGACCTCTCCCGCCCACATTTCAATATGTGTCTCTCATTTCATGATATTATGATTTAGTTGAAACTAGTCCAAAAATTACTTAAATGATACTCGCTTTCTCGTAAAAAAACCGAATGAATAAGTTTATTATATTAGAAACACCGTAAAAAAACTTTTTGAAAAAGCGTGATTATCTATCTACAGATGAAACTAAAATAAAATAAAAGTAAATAATTATTAATGTGGGTAGTTGTCAGTTGCCTCCAGGAGCGGCGGAAAGAACGGTGACGCGCAGTGAGCGTCTAAGCCCTGATTTGTGGCGCATTGCTCCCTATGATGGGTCACAAATTGGCTCCAAACACGTCAAACTAGTTTGTATATATTTTATTTCACCACGGACTACATCGTCCCCGCTTTTTGCAGGCGGTTTA
Source organism: Adoxophyes honmai (assembly GCA_005406045.1). Lineage (NCBI taxonomy): Eukaryota > Metazoa > Arthropoda > Insecta > Lepidoptera > Tortricidae > Adoxophyes > Adoxophyes honmai. The sequence continues at coordinate 213,858 of BHDV01032898.1, read as the reverse complement.
AAAAATGTCATGTGCTATTTCTAAATATTCGTGTCAGTAACTCTTTACGTAAGAATTCCTGAGTTATCAATTACCATAGTATATTGCAACTATAGATAAATCCTCGACTTAGATTTCAATGCAACCAACAGATAAATTATACTACGAGGAAATAAACCGAAAACCATAAGGAAGTTTGATGTATATGTATAAAATGTAATCATAGAATCTAATTAGGGTGTTTGTTAATTGAGATGAGATGTGTTCAAATTATTTCCTTGATTTGTGATTATGATGTACTTAATACGTGTTTGTTCGTTCCTTGTTTTCATTATCGTGGCATGGAAGAAGATGTCATTGCTACCCAGTATTTTATTTGGACCTTTTTCGGTTAATAAAAAAACTTAAATCTCAAAATCTGCCAGGTGGGCTGCCATATTTATGAGCATTGACAAATTAGTGGTTTCACGCTCTATGGAAACTTAATTTTATCTTTTAATATTAGGTAGTTCCATTACATTACTTATAAAGATAAATACAAAATAGTAAATAATCCCAACTCGCCCCCTAGTGTAATGGAATTTCATACCAAGGTGAGTTGAGTAATTATTAAATTTTATGGTTACCAAAAATGTCATAAAACTCAAGAAAATTATTTCGAAACAAAATTTTACTTTGGAAGCATACCTATTGCTAATGACTACATATATCTAAATATAACAATAGGCTGAGTGTAAAAAACAATAATGTACAACACTAATTGATCATAAAACTGGAACAATAAAACCGCCATCCGACCAATCCATTCGCAAATCAGTCCAAGATACGTAAGTGATAAACTTAACCGTGCTAAAGTCAGCAATTGAATACGGCAATCACTGAATAGGCCTGTAGCGTTTCCCACATTTCATTAACAATAAAATACAATACGTGTAACATAATGGGGTTGTTATACACTTTAGCCTCGAATGTACCCCGTTATAGCTCCGCGTTACCTGCGAACGACTGGCCGTTGACCTCTCAAGTATTGACATATTCCTATAGGCTCTCACGTATGACTTCTAGCCGCACACACGGCCGACTCGTAAGTTTTCACTTTACAATGCAATAATGTCAAGCTTTCTGTGTAGTAGCTAGTTTCAATTCGGACAGGAGTCGGGAACAAAATGAAGGAAGAAAGAACCATTGATCTTTCTGCACATACTGCATAAATCAACTACATACGTGACGAACTTTAATGACTGTCAATAAAACTACACCGAACCCACAAAAGTATTCTCATTATTACTGAAACAAATGACATACTCTAGTTCACCGTATTTGGTGCAGTCTCACGAATGTCGAGCGCGGAAATATCAGAAGACTTGTTTGTAGTGGCTTGCAATTGGTGGAATACTCCTTCTAGTACTAAAAGACCGATGGTGGAATAAGTACCTGATTAATGCTTACATCCAGCATCATTATTACTTTATAGCAGACGTTATTAAAATTGGTGTTAAGAGGCGAAACATCGATTTTGATGGCTATGCTAGCTACAGGAGCGGCATTTCAAACCGCAATGTACTGGTATAAGAAGGAATAGCGGAACTGTAGGTCGGTATAGCACGAAGACTATCTGTAGTTTTCCGAAGGATCTCGTTCGACAGTGAGTAAAGTCGATTGGAGCTCCTAAATCAAGTAAAGCGTAATATTTCAGGTCTTTAATACAAGCAGACACTTACGCTGGTCGTTTCCATCGGAGCGAGCCATGACGGTGCCGTTGGGCAAGACGTTGACGTACAGGTGCGAGCACTGGCTGTAGAGACGCACTGACCGAACCATCGATGGCACCGCACCGCAGAACACCACCTGAAACGGTAAGTAAACAATCAGTCAATTGGTAAAAAAAAAAAAACAAAAGTTATCTGCGAGTCGGACTTGCGATGTTCTTCCATTGTCCAATCAACATTAGTCGTTATCGTTATCGAGTGTACTTTAAAGGGTAACGGATTGGACTAACTTAAATTAGCCGTTGTATTATCGACATCGGAAAAAATAAGTTTATAATCGCTGTGTAGCCTAAAACTGTGTGTCAAATGACTCGTAGTCCTATAAAAGTGTATTAATGAAACATTGACATTATTCTTATTCAGGACAGTTTTGTTTTTTATTTTTTTACTGTAAATTTGTTCAGCATTAATTTGTTATTGTAAGCAATTCTCCAATGCGATTCGGAATATCGTTACCAACTGTTTGAAGGACTCGAGGCCACCATCAAGATTTATTGACTAAAGTGAAGTAAATTAAACAGTTTTGATTGCAAAGATAATTATTTGACAAGATTAGTATCCAGGTCGCTTTACTTGTAACAATCATAAAGTTTTAATTACGCTAGGCTATTGTAAATACAAAGGTTGTTTTGTGGATTCCAGTTAATAGTTACCTTTAATAACCAGACAACTATAAATTCAACGAAATTTGTTTACGGATAAAAAAAGGGAGTAAGTCCGAAATAATCCCCAGAAATCTAGTAACTGAAAGGGAAATCCCTTTGATCTCAAAACCTTTACCTTATCATTAAACTACTACAAGTTGAAGGGGAGATTGGAAGCCCTGATAATCATTCTGTATGCCTCGATTACACCTAGTCAACCTTTATACGGGTAGAGGGTGGAAATCAGAGTAGAAACATCACGTGTCGTGACATTTCCTCGCCCTAAGCCATTATTAAATCACCATTTGATGCCTGCGTGGAATTCGGTTAGCGATATTCCGCGGGAACTAAGCTTTGCAATGAGTTGACTCTGTTTTATATAAGTGGCCGTATCAATGAGAGATCAATTGAAATTTCTAAAACTATAAGTTTTTCATTGATACTCAATCAATCTTTATCAAATATTTATTCGATTTCGTCGCGATCCGTTTAGGAATAGAAGCGTAAAATGGCAAAAGAGAGACTGACAACTGACTTTTACAATTATAACATTAAAATTGTGATTTCTTATTGGGACTACCATTTTCAGAGAAATCTATTGTTACTTATATTGTAAAAAAACTTACATCTAGTGTATGTTTTGAAGGGGTAAATGGTTTAAAGAAACATAAAATAAATGCATCTACATTGAAGATATGAAAAAGTATCCATTTACAAAAGCACTGTCCTTCAGCTTCGTAATGAGTTCAAAACTGTACAAATTATTTCATCTAAAGAGCACGTGCTCATGTAGTTTAATATTTGAGTTATGTTGATGTTTAATGAAACAATATTTGCTCAGTAATAAATCTATAGGCGAAGTGGAAAAAACCTTAGGCCGGTTATTTTGTCAATGGAATAATTGAAGTATTTGGGCTTACGATCCATTCAGTTCAATCGGAAATTGAAACGTAAAATTGCAGCGTTGTGTGACGTATGATTTTTTATCTACTGAATACCTGCGCGTGAGACGTTTGTAGTAGGTATAACTGTATGGAGTGCGTTGCAGGATGGTCGCGGTAAATCGGCCAACGATAACACATGGCTATAACTTTAAAACACTGCGAGAACCTTAGTCATAATTCCCAAGTCTTCAGGCTTACGCGCTGGTTTAGTCACAATCACAAGAGTCAGTGTTGCTCGTAATTGCGTATCATGCAGTGCGTCATAGATTTGATACTGGCAACCCGAACCCGTTAAGCACTTAAGACAAGGAAAGTAACCATTTGGTTCTGTAATGGCATGTGTAATGTAATAGCTCTAGTAAGGAGGTTCAACACGTGTGCATAAACTGACAATCGTTACGAAAATGCACAGAACTCTTTTATAATTAAATGTAATAAGGATGAAAATCAAGGAGCTCTCTCATTTTTTTGCCTTCAACCATGACTGCAACTAACTTGACTGAAATCAACCTAATTGTCTTTAACTCGAGGCAAATCTAGACTTGCTGGTGGCAAATGAAAATGCTCTTTTATCCTAATGAAGAGGGTAAGATCGTGGCTTAACTGTTTGTGTGGTCGATGTCCTATCAACGCAAAGATAGCTTGGATTAGTTCATGAACTCATGAACTTTCACCATAGCCTAATGGCGCCAGCTGACGGCTCATTACGTGAATACTGATCAACATCGTGTGAACTCCTGAACTTTGCAATACAGTTAGAACCCCACAAACTAGACATTTAGTCAGATAGTTTAGTCGGCCATATTCTCTTTGGACCCTGTTCTTTGAATGAAGTTTGAGAGAAAAATCTGCAGTCTGCGTAGTGGGATACATACATACATACATACATTCACGCCTATGTTCCCAAATGGGGTAGGCAGAGTACACAATACGTGACCACAACGTGACAAAACCATGATTATGACTATTTTCACGCTTCGCACCCATTTCTAGCATAAATTTAGGTTTGAAAACAGATGGAAGAGGTAGTATAAAATAGTGACAGTTTTTTAGCCTGTCGCCTAAAGCATAACTAACCTATTTATTTCCTTAGTCGCATCTTACGAAATCCACGGAAGAAATGGAGAGGTGTTATTCTAGACCCGACACCACACGGGTAACATGTTTTGGTATACGTAGATAGAAATGTCTTTTATATTTCCGAAAGTAATTTTGATCTTGAAAGGTGTTCTACGTGCAATACACTAGGCGGGCACTGCGCTAACTGTTGACGTCACATGAAGAAGGAAATGTTATGCTACTAATTATCCTAAACTAAAAATCGTGTGCACCTGTTTCAGACGTTTTCTTCAGCAGGCGCCGCAGTCCGCTATTTTATAGCGGTTAACTTTTTTTTTTGAGTTCCGAAACAAAATGAAAACTACCTTCGACTCCCACAGCTGATTGTAAAATGTTTTGGAAAGCATTTTAAAATGTGTTTGATAAACTATTTCGCCAATGAAAAATAAAGACAAGCAGAACAAACGTCACTTGGTTGTCGCTTGTTATTAGCTGGTGTTTTTAATTAGACTTCAAAGTTAAAAAACCTGGATCGATAGTCACATTAGATTTATAATTATTACTAGAAACAACGGCTTCAAGCACACAATAAGGAAACAATCGATCGTTTTAATGGGTCAGGCGTGCTCGGCTAATCCGACAGACTGAGGGTTCCGAGTTCTTCACGTAGGATTTTAAATCGTATTCAGATAAGTGAAAGTTTATTTTCCTTCGGTATTCATGGGCGGTTTAGGGCCTTACGTTTGTGGGGTGGCGGTGTCAGATTCAGGTGGGAAAGCATAGCTACCGCGCCGCGGTCGCCACTCAGCCGTATTGCGTTTCACGTGAACTTCGAGTAAACAATACCGGTATTACCTATATTTTTAACATCGGTCTTTCTTTCGATTGTTCCTTTATTGTGACTATTGTCATCTTTAGAAGTTTACGTAACGTCGCTTACGACAGTAATACTTTTATGATCACTGTATCTCGTTTCACGTGTTTGATAAACTGTTTTGTCATGCAAATAGCCAAATATTATGACGTATTTTACTTTCTATCTGCTGTTGCTTCGGAATTCTTTTAAGGTTTAATATTTAATGATAATCAGACCCTGAGAACTTCGACGGTTAAAGCTTAATTCAAAATAAGTGCATAATGCACGTAAAGTTTGGACCATACAAATTTCGAAACGAAACTAATATAAATAACGATATAAACTACACATAATCATATCATAACGCGTCAAAACAAGCCACATTTAAAAGTAACGGTCGCATTTTAACTATAAATGTCTTTGATTATGTTAATGTCTGAATGTTATTTTGGAAAGTGCATTATGTCACATTGGATGCTAATTAAGCCGTTAATCTGCGTGATTTTCATGGGATCAGTCACGCTAACCCGGTGTAGTTTATAATGATTCTTGTCACACGTGCAACTAATATTTTAGTACATATTTCTTATCTCTTAATGAAAGTTGAAACGCGCGGTAGCAAGTTTTATAATATTTATATTTATATACACGCGGATGTCGAAAAAGCGATAGGGTTATGAATTATGTCGGAAAAAACCTATAGTTTGTTTATCCTGAACTTATACACAATATAACCTTTATCAGATAAAAAATTGTATACATTTGTTTACTACGGATCGAATATCGACGTAATGTATAGATATTGAAAATTTCTGCGGGTCTGCAGGTTTGATGTTATAGATACGCAGAAAAACTTACAGATCTTTCGCTTTTTTCTCGCTTTACTCTTGGAAGAGAGGCAGTGATTGTCAAGTCAGGGTCAATTAGGGTTACCACCCCGTGCCTTATAATAAAGTATTGTACGTTATTTCAGGTAATTGTACTCTATACTTTATCAGAACAATAAAGTACACGATAATACTTTATTTCCAATGATATTTTTTTTAAGAGGTTTACTTGTTTTTTTTTCAATTTGTCGATTAATGATAAATTTGATCTAAAACGCAATCTTTTCAAAATAATAAATAAAAATAATTTGACTGGGTGCGGATACGTTCGCCAGCAACCGCACGATGTCAATCGTGTGCGTCGACATGCTGCCGGCGACGATCGGTTGTAGTCGGACCCTTTCGAATCATTTTTGATTCGATCCGATGCGGGCCGTTTGATGGGGATACTGCTTAAAAATAACAAGGTTTTGTGGTGGGTCAGGAATCAATTGGTTGGATAGTACTCGGGTCCCCATAGTCCCCTCTAGGTCCCCCCAATCCCCAGTTGAGATCCATCACTTATCTCTTGTCCCGTTTGTCGCAAAGCCGACCACACACGCGTCTGATAACGACTATGTAATAATTGTTTTTGGTAGATAATAAAGGCAAACAGTTTAATCAAGGCAGTGTTTCATGTTTTTTGTTTGAATTCGCAGACTTGATGTCATTAAGAGATCTTTGTTTCAAATGACGCATATGACGTTTTGAGATAGCGCTTAAAGGATATGATATGTCATACATGTATATGTGACAGCTTGTTTTGGCACATATCACATTATGTTTATGTCGTGCTGATATTATGAGGTGAGTGTTTGTTATTAACCAGTTAGCGACGTGGTTGAAAACATGATCCAATACGGGTTTAGACTAATACCTCTCCATTTTTTCCATGGATGTCGTAAGAGGCGACAAAGGAATTAGATCAAGGTACGCTTTAGGCGACAGGCCAGCAACCTGTCACTATTATACCTCTTTTATTAATGTTTTAACCTAAAACTATGCTAAAAGTTGCTAGTTTTGTTTATGCGATTTTTCGCGTGATGGCAAACCCCTTTTGGGAATACAGGAGTGATATATGTATGAATGTGTAAATATTTTTCAAATTAAATATTCTTAGCTCAGACGTGTTTCTCCTAAATGGATCAATTAATTAAAATCGTCGGAACGAGCAGCGAGTGGCGGTGACGCTCACGCTTGACTGGTTGGGGATGAAACGGGTTGTTTACATTAATATTGGCTAATGAGACGAGCATAAATAGTTTATGGATTAGTCTATAACCATAGCTTATGCACCTTCGTTTTTAGTAAAATAAAACGGATCTACCTATTCAAGTCCTTATATCGAGACACGACATATTTATGTATGTATGTATGTAACTCTTTATTGTACAAAATAAACATGACAAATTAACTAGCACAGAACAAAACACAAGTACAAACATATCCCTTAAGGGATCTCTTCCTGCTGACCTTCAAGCGATTGACAAAACATGTGAAATTAGAGTAGACACGCAAAGGAATATCAGAGAGAAAGAAACAAATCCATTATAAATTTATTTCGCATTACATTTCGGGCCAATTATTAAGTCTTCCTGAAGCAACGTGCCACGCTTCGCTTTTGTTTGTGGATAGCTTAAAATCGTCTTGTATTAGTTTATGAATTTACATTCAAACATACATACATTGTACGTCACGCCCGTATTCCTAAACGGGGTAGGCAGAGCACACTAAACGCTACGCAGCCACATTATGCTTATTTCACGGTTCGTAACTATTTAATTCTAGCATACGTGTTAGCAATATAGGTATATTGCTAACTTGTTCCCTAAAATGTCGCCTCTTACGTCTCCCACGGAGGAACTGGCGAGTGTCTCTTTCAAAACACATACCTACTGTTAACTTGCTGGATATTTTTTCAAGTCGCTCGTTTTTCTAGTTGCAATAGTTAATTTACAGTAGGTTTTATTTAAGCAGAAAGTTTAACTCCTTATTCAAAGTTTTCTTGCTAACTCTTCAACCTAATGAAAATGGCAAACGTTGAATTAAGGCATCAAAATCCAGCCGCAAGGAGTTAACATGCAAAATTAATGACGTTATTTAAAGGTCGCAAGTCAAAGGTTACGTTTCTTGAAGAGATATTAATATATGATATTAGATATTAGAATAATGGACGGGAAAATCGATGACATATAAATTACGTTTATAAATTCTGTTTCAATTCTAAGACTAAGTTTTCTATCAGATTATATAAGAATGATGTAAAAAGTTTTGGTAAATAATACATTTTCCCCCCGTCCGCATTGAAATTCGGTCCCATGCAGATTTTTCATTTATTTTTTCTTTATAATCTACGTAACAGTCAAAGCAAATATGAAGAAATGATTCTTAAATTTCTAAGACCTTTAAATTAATAGGTTAGCAAAATCACTGCTGCAAACTTGTTTCTAAAATCTACTGGAAGTTATTTGCTCAAGATTATTGAATTATGTATAAAATAGGCCTCATTACACCGTTCAATCTTCTCTTAGAAAACTGGCCAGCTACCCAATAAAGTAAATTTCTTCATCAAGCAAGCACAGGTAATTACGGGGCGCGACAGCTAGCTAGGGGCCCTGATAGCATGTGGATTAAATTATATTGAAACTTATTTACAGGACACGGATTGGCTGTTCGCGGAATTGACGTGAGCGAGTATTAAGTGGTACAAAGGTAAAATAAATTCCGAGTTGTTTTTTTTTATTAGAGCCTGCGAAATAAAAATAAATAACCTAAGTTATTCATAATATTTACTTTTTTTATTTAACCTGGTACCTGAAAATTATGTTTAAAGAAGCTACGAAGCGTGAACTAAATTATGGTTTTGTCTATTCATCACTTACTTTTTTTTAGCAATTATAATTGTTTTATGATAACAAAAGCGCATTATTATGGTTATTTACATTCCCTCAAAAGCCTGGAATGCTACATAATGTTCAAATAATACTTCGGGTCAGAGGTTATTTATTTTTAAATATTTATTCAAGCAATACGAAAGAAATTAAGATATTAACGACTAAGTCAAGGACGACCGCATTAAAAATGTGGTTGAATCACGAAATTTTAAGCACCTATATTTACTGTAAGATATGTAAGAATCCCAAAACATGTCGGCCATAAACAGCAAAGTAAACATTCATAAGGATTAGAGGTGTCAGTTACTACAGTTAAATGGGGGTCACGATTTAAGATCACGGATTTTTAAAACAATAAAAAATCCCACCCGACTGGTTTTCGTACCAAAATTGTTCAAATATTTTTAAAGGCAAACGGGTTTCAACAATAAGTGTTTTCAATGTCGTTGACGCAAAAAGAGCGGTTTTCTTTTTTATCAATAATCGTCTTGACGTGGAATAAACTCGGAATTATAAAATAAAAGTTTTCAATAGTAAAATAAACAATTTACATATTGTACAATTGGATCTAACTATTGGAACTCTTAAGGAAAGCCATATTAAAGAGAAACATATTTATAGCTATACGATTTTTTACGCAACTTGCCTCGTCGTGTTCTTGATCGTGAACATTGGCACAACACTATACTACTTTTTTTTAATGTGCTGATTTGTCTCACTCTTACGCAAAGGCTAGACTAATGTAATACTACATTGGATTCGCACCTTATCGCGTCGTACGCGCCATTCGGAAGGCTTACATTTTCTCATTACTCCGCCTAATGCGAATAGAATAGCGTCTGCGATTGAAATTACTAATCCTTGCCGGTTAACTGACCTTTTAGTTACGTAATCGATCTCCACTGCTATGTCACTGTTATATCATAATATTGTGTTTTAAGGATGGTTCAGAATTTCGTAGTTTTTTAGGCTATTTCTAACTTACCATCAGGAGGCACAATATCTTCGCAGAGACGGCAAGCTGTGGTAACCTGAAAATAAAAAAGAACGTTTATTTTTTTATCAAATTTCACATCTTTAAAAGTGACCAGGAATCATGAAATAGTGACGATTAAATTTCGTCTACGTAGGTATGGTACCGTGTGCTCTGCCTATTTGGGACAGGCGTGATGTGTGTTATGTTTTATACTTAATTTTAATTAAGAAGTAATAGGTCACATTTGTAACCATTGAGAGCAAGATAACATGCAAACGTCATCCAGAACGCCCCCAAATCGAAACCTATCCATAGATTAAGTAATGGTCGCTACGTATCTATATACGAGTAACAACGTCACACAAATCAGATAAGTGTGGACCAATCATTTGTGTTGGGGCAAAACGTCACTCTTACTGGCAATTTTGAAGTTGTCAAAAGCCTGTGTCTAAATTGTATTCCTCCGAAATGTGCTGACTAGTCGCCGACTATTGGGCATCATTTGTAGTCAGTGTATTGGGCATTTTTTCATTGCTTAACGGAAAACATAGAACAGAGAAAAAACATAATATTTTACGTTTTTACAAACACACATAACCTTTTATCTAATTTGGAACCTTTTTACAGGTAACATGTATTTTTTTTTACTTTTTACAATTAAACTTTTGCTTCCGCTTGCATCCGAATATATCTGTAGTCTTAATAAATTTATTCTAAGTAGGTACTTAATTTATATTTTCAAGTCTTAATTTATTGACAGCTACGTCAAGCCAACAATATGTAACAACTAATGACCGCTAACGATGCGAGCTGCAACATTTCACATGATCATGCGCGGGTTAATTCAATAACATAGTATTCAAGCTCTGCGCCAATGGGGTAATGGGAAAATAATTTTACTACTAGGTAGCTATACACAGTAATTTGAAGAATGTATGCGTGCTGATGGTATGTTGGCTACTCGAGGGAAAAGTCAGTTCTTATCTTTAATTTAATTTATATTTACACAAAAACACTCATGAATTCCGATTTTTTTTCACTGTTTATGAATCTGTGGCAGACTCGAATAAATTTGTCATTCCAATGATGTTTTTTTTTTGTTTTTAAGTACGTAAAATACAGTTTAATTCAACATAACACGTAAACCAGTTAGGTACACAGCAAAGCGCACTTCTTGACTAATGGCCGGCAAGTTCAAGAGACACCCTTGAAAAGCGGAAGTAGTACTTATTACAAGAAAAGTCAAACAGACAAACTCATAAAGCACTAGCGATTTTCCTGTACGATGCCGACTACACCAATAACGCGTCTACTTGAAAATGGAAAGCGCAAACAGTTCGGAGTATGTTTGTGGTGTACTAAAACACGCCTAGTTAATTGATGAGACCAATATACGGCGGGGACCAAGGCTAGAGCCCAAGAAAGAGCGGAAGCGGGTCGTGTGCGGTTCGGAGGCGGATCGGACGCGGCTCCAGCCTGAGTAAGGGTCAATTCCCACCAAAAGAGCAGCGCGGCGCGGCGCAGCGCGGCGCAGCGGAGCGACCTGCTCCGTGGAGAATGCGCGCGGATTCCCGCGACTGCTCGAGATGTCGCTGGAATGCGCGGGACATCGCTGGAATTTACATAATTATTGACATATTGTCATATGTATTGACAGCGGCCGTCGCGACTGCTCGAGCATCCTCGGGCATTCCAGCGAAGGCTCGCGCGGTCGCGCGGCTTCGTTTATGGAATGCGTTGTTATTACCATGGATTCGCGGGCATGCGCCCGCATCGTTAGAGTTTCTCATGCGATAATAAGTCTTATTGTAATGAAAATAAAGTTGAAATTCTCATTCCACGGAGCGGGTCGCTGCGCTTCGCCGCGCTGCGCTGCTCTTCTGGTGTGAATTGACCCTAAAGCGCGGATCTTTTCGCCTATCGGTACAGGGTGTAATCAAAGTAAGTAGTGATACAAAATGTGTCTTTCTTACTCATGTGTATTTTAGGCTCTTTAGGCGAGAAAATGACAATTGAGGGTCGAGTAAAAGCGGGCATATGAATAGTCCCGCTCTCAACCCGATGCCGATCTGTCAAGCTTTACTTCTTTGTCGAAACAACTATTTTTAAGTATTATCTTCTTAATGGGCTTTAATCTTATCGGAATCGCTAGAAATGCTTGACTATGTTAATTCTGTGAAGATTAATTTTTAGGGAAAAAACGTCAATCATCTTTTAATCTCGTTACATGGAATTCGCCGATTCATACCTTTATCCTGTGGGGGTTTGAATAACAAAATGTAGGTACTACTTTAAAAAAAAACTTCATGACGCCGGTTCGGTTTGAATTCAATACGAGTATAATATTCATTTTTGAGTGATCCTATTTTTCAATTACAATCGAAGAATGGCTTTAAGTTTTTTCTTGATATTGGAAAAAGATTTTCTATCTATCGATAGATAAGCTACTTAATTATCAGTGCGCATGTTATTATTTAAATCTATACTAAATTTTACATAATCGCCCCTATCTCTGAAATGGTAATAAACTAGACTGCCATTATCGAGATAGACCACGTCATGTTTCATTATTGTGACATTTTTGCGCGTACAATTGAAATTTGTAGTCATAGTTTTTCTTTTTTTATTGCGTTCAGTCATACCTATTCTTAAGAATCGAAGAAATGGTGAATACATATCAGGTCAAAGTGTATAAGTATGCGCATAAGTAGTTATTATGCGTAGCATTAGTCACTTAATAGTCACAAGTTTTCAGTGAGAAAATTAAACTTCTACCTACGAAAAAGTTTAGGAGAGCGATCATTAGATGAGATATTTAGGTATACTGATAGGTACAAATGGTGACCTCAAGATTGACATAATCTCTGTAACTATTAAATATACTTTGGTTGTGTGAGCCTTGGGCTCTACACGTTTCGTAAAAGGTTAGTAAGTAATAATAACCCAGCCTAAATACGTCCCACTGCTGGGCACAGGCCTCCTCTCAGTATGAGAGGGGTTGGACTATAGTTCCCTCACACACAGCATTGAATTACTTCGTCGCTGTATTTAGGTTTGCTCACGATGTTTTCCTTCACTGAAAAGCTCGTGATAAATGTCGAATTCGTATTCGCACATAATATGTCGCAAAATACTGAGGTCCGAGCCTGATATATTATAATCTATTAGGTAATAGCGATGTATAACGTCGAGTTCTCGGACAACTTCTTTACCAATGTAAAAAGTAACGATAAACAAGTTTTGCGTACAGACACCTATGTTAGTAACAATTAGATAGTGATTATAAGAAAACGTTAATATCAATTCGATCATAAATTTATTTTTTTATCAAAAACCCTGAGCGCTGAACTCGATAGATAATATAAGGATCGATATAAATAATTCGCGAACCGATTCTATGACCGAAGTTACAAGCAAAAAGTATCTTACAGATTATAATATTTAGGAAGCTATAAATTACCACTTTAACTATTTTTCTAGCATTTGATTTAAATAGGTACGTAAAAAGTTTTAACATTGAGAGTAGACACGAGTAACATCATGAAAAAAAATTACACGTTCCGTTTTGATTTTATTCAAAAAATGTTCAAACACAGTTTGTATACATAAAAGTATACTTAAATGGCATGTGTTTCAAAGTATAGTATATTTATGTAAATTGAGTATTGTTGGCTCGTTTGTACTTTTATTAAAGTTAGTAGAAACTGTGGAGCAAATTCCTAACCTCAATACATTAAAACTTTAGTAGACAATGCAAGATCTTAAGTATCTTCAGGTCAAATATGAGTCACATATTATAATTTCACGGCATGACCCGTAAATGCCCAAGTATATTTTTATATTCGAAAGAAAGAAAATCCAAAGAAAAGACTAACTGTCTATGAAAAAACAAAATGGAAACTTAATGTGGCTAATTTAATAAAAGTGAGGGCAAAAATCTAAGCATTACCATTTTAAGACGCATTTTACTGTCGTGTGGTAGCATTCTCGTGTACCCCGTGAATTATCTAAAATCGTTATCAAATGGTAACTGGCTCGAATCGAATGTACCTACAATCAAGTACAAAACATCAAAACGTTAGAATCGATAAGCTAATTCTTCACGGCGAGATTACGGGTTATCTGGGGGACGTCGGCGGAACGTCGCGGTAATTAAATTGAATGTTTCGACTTCTCAGTTCGAAATTTAAATTAAAATAAAACAATATCGGCGCGAAATTTGCAACCAACGTCGAAGTTTGCGTAAGATTTTACTCAATTATATTATAATGCAAGTCAAATTAATTAATTTTCATAAAGTGTGTGAAATCAATACCTGAAAAAAAACGAACTTTCTGTTGCCCCGATTGATTAAATTTTTAATTGATTAAAATAGAGGTTAAAATGTCCCAGATGTCATAATTAATTAAACATAAATATTTAAATTAATTATCTCTTTCTCGCCGATAACTTTTGGCATCACTTTTACAACAAACAAAATCGTTTCGTTATCTACGTATGCAACAACAATGTGGTGTCATAAAAAGTAAGTATTCAAAATCTTGTAAAGTTAAAATTGATTAGCATCATAAGTTCAGCCTGTGGAATTATATAATTATTTATTGCCTAATAATATTTAGTGATAAACACTTTATGTCGACTTATTTTTGCAAACTTAATCTATTAATCACCTTTAAATAATACACGCGGCAGCTAGATAATTTATAAATATTCCATTCATAATAATACAGACACATACCACGTGAAAATGTAAGTGCAAGATAAAAGCCATATTAAGTGTTTATCGTTCACAATCTGTCAATCGATTAACAACAAGAAAAATACAATTCAGAAACTTCAGACAACACAAACGTCTAGACGCCCGAAACAACTACCCGCCGCCGCTACGGCGGAAATTGAAAAAGACTCTTCAACAATATTTAATACTAGTGAATAAATAAATAACATTATCAACTCACATAGCCGAACTTTGCCGTCATGTTGTGTCTCGTTGTATATTATGTAGAACACACATCTAAATGTATGGCTCTGCCACTTATCCTTTAGAAAAACTGAACAACCCACTTTTATATAACTATTTTTCAACACACTTCGCATTCAATTGAACTAAACACTTAAAATCGTTTACTTTTTGTACCTAAGTACGACGCAACAATAGCTTTTGTAGTCATAAAAAAATTGAAAATAACTGAGGGAAAATTCTGAACGGAAACACTACGGTTTCACTACACTTTTATACTCGTTAATTTTCCGAATAAAGCCGTTGAAACCCCGCGCGAATTCAAAAATAGAACACTTCGTTTGTGGAACACTCCTTTGACGGCTTCTTTCGAGTGTTTATTTTTTTACTTTCATGTGCGGGTGGGAGGTTTTTTTTTCACGCGCGGGTTTTTATTGGCTTCAGCGCTCACGGCGACATGCGCGCAGTGTGGCGGTCAGCCATCGACTACGAGATAAAAACCTCGCTTGATTATAAACTTATAAGCTAAACTTTTTTGTTCGTGTGCGTGCGCGCGTCGGTGTGCGGTAGGCTTTTGTCGGTGGCCAGTCAAAGTTTTCACTGACCCTACTTTGAAAAAAATGTGGTTTGTTTTTGTTTACACTTAATTTGCATGAGGATCGATTCTAGTACAGTGTGACCTCGACCTGAATTTTACGTGTCGTGCTAGTTCAGCCTACTACGGGCTAAACACACTAGTTACTATTGGACGTGTAACGGTAAAAAACTGAAGTGAACCCGGAAAATGCGTATACGCAAGCCTGCACCTGCGCAGCCAAGGCAAGCGCGTACCTAATCTATGCGCGAGTTATCAAAACGGGTCAATGTAGCCCTCGCTTTACTCCCAACAACTGCACATAGTTCTTCACTTTGCAAAACATTCTTGGCGGTTTGTAGCAACATCAATATCGATTTTATATCAAGCAACTCTTTGCACGGAGTCATTACTAATATTATAAATGCGCGTCACTCTGCCTGTTTGTTTGTCTGTGTATCTGTTAAGTTTTCAAGTTTCCTCCGCAACCGGTCGCGACGAAATTGAGTTTGAAGATGGTTTAAATCCCAAGAAAGGACAAGCTTTTATCCCAGAAAAACGTTCAGGAAATATAAGTGTACAATTTAACTTGAGTTCTCATCGACAGTAACTAAACGTGTCTGAACAATGAACATTTAGTCAAGTTTCGTTGTTAAACACATTTACTTAGGTACTAAATTACTCGCTACTCGACTAAAATACTAGCCTAGTCTGAACTAGCCTTAAAGGGCCAAATTTATAATCAGCGGATGTCAAGTTAGGTAAATTGAAAAAAAAAAACCTACCCAAATTAAAACTGGAATCAATTTCTGTTCCCAAATTCTACCTGTTCGTTGGCTGGACTATTTAAAATTTTCACTTGACAACCATTACTTACTTGTATTTACAC
Source organism: Adoxophyes honmai (assembly GCA_005406045.1). NCBI lineage: Eukaryota > Metazoa > Arthropoda > Insecta > Lepidoptera > Tortricidae > Adoxophyes > Adoxophyes honmai. The sequence goes on along the minus strand of BHDV01032898.1, from coordinate 197,448 downwards.
AGCCGAAAGTCCTGCATAAAATTATAGTAAGTGTAATCAATTAATATTAACAGTTGGTTTTACGGGTCGCTCTCGAGTTACGTGGCCAGTGACCTTAACTTTGAATTCAAAACAAACGAAACACTTAAGCAGATATTTACTAATTATTTTTTAAAAACAATGCGCAGTAGGATGGGCATGTTATTGTTCCTATTGACAATACGCGTATTTTGAAATTCGAACAGGTAAATAATTGGAACAAGAATAAAAAGACGCAATTCGAATGCGGACGTGTGAAATTAAAGTAGAAAGTTTTTTTTTAATAATGTGGATGATATATCTGGCAAGGTAATAAAAAATTGCAAACCATTTTTATAGTGTCCTTTGACGACGTAGGCAAAGCCTAGACGTACAATAAATATTGTTATCCTTCAATTGGCGAATACTGATGGATCACAATCTGTTCATGGATTCAGAGTATTTATCCATCAATATAGCAGACTAGACAAACAATATATATCACAATATGAGATAAATATTGATGGATAACAACATTTATTGTACGTCTAGCCTTCGCATTATGGTCAATCCGTTATCGTACAGTTTTGTGTTTGTAAATTGTTTTTTACCGCCGTGTGGTGCCGGGTTAGAATAGCACTACCCCCTTTCTTCTCGTGGGTGTCGTAAGAGTCGACTCTGGGAAAGGGTATTGTAGGCGATGGGCTAGCAACCTATCACTGCAATATCACGTTTAACCATCTGGTTACCCTATAATTGCTAAACGTGCGAATGGATATTTCAATTCATGTGCTCTGCCTACCCCTCTTGGGAATGCAGGCGTGAGAATATGTATGTATGTATTTTTTACCGTCGCTTCATGAACGAAGCAATTTAGGTACCTAGACGTAAACACTTACCTACTTAATCAGCTTTGTGGAATTAAGGATTTGGTTTGTATACGTTTGTTTGTAAACGTTGTTGCAACGAAACCTTGTACCAAAACGCGGTTTTCGTTCGGAAACAGCTTTATACCGATGTACCTGTTTGTTAAGGCATGTTTGGATTGTTTCGAAGCTAGGAACCTGACATTGTCGTCCTTCCTTCATTGCGTTAGCTAAACGTTTAGAATTCTTGCTAATAGTAATGGTATATTTAAAGTAATATTTATGCTAATATTTTCCACTGCTGGACAACAAATAGATTTACTCAGAAGTAAAGAGCGTCTTTAAATATAATGTAATAATAATCCAGCTTTATTATGTCCCACTTCTGGGCACAAGACTTCTCTCAGTATGTCAGGGCTAGGGCTACAATTCTCACGTTGCTCCAGTGCGCATTATGAACTTCACACACAACATTGAATTACTTACGAAGTTCTTCACCGTAGGTACCTATAGCTCATCAAATTCGATTTCGTATACATTCCAAAAATACAGAGGTGTGAACCTGGTATTCGAACCCACCACCCTCTGCATGAGATGCCACATGTCATACCGCGCTACGACGGCTTTTTACAAAAGCGTCTTATACATACATACCTACATATTTTCACGCCTGGATTCCCAAGAGAGGTAGGCAGAGCACGTGAATTCAAAAATCTAGTGCCATAGCAATTTCAGGGTAACCAGATGGTTAAACGTGATATTGTAGTGACAGGTTGCTAGCCCACCACAATACTCCCTTTCCCAGAGTCGACTCTTACGACACCCACGGGAAAACAGTGGGAAGTGCTATTCTAACCCGGCAGCACAAAAAAGCGTCTTATAGTCATAATTAACTCTCGTTACATTCTCGTTTGGTTGAATTGACCATACCACTAGATTATATACTTTATGCCTATCTAGAACTTGGTAAACTTTGCCGCTCAGGTCACGCGGGCCGCCGGCAATTATCCTAGTTGGCAGTAGCTACACCTGAAAATTACTGCGGTAACCTTGACCTTGAACTTACGATTAGATAGCCTCGTGTCCCTATTTTACCGTAGATATCACAAAAAGCGACTAGGAAAATCAATTTGGGTATCCTTTAGGTGAGAGGTTAGCAACCTCCAACCTGTCACTGTTATATCCCTTTTATCTAACTTAGAATCTGAAAATATGCGAAGAGTAGCTCCGAAATGTAACATAGTCAAGGCTTTGCCTATGTAACTTTACGTGTGTTCTGCCTACCCCATTTGAGCATACAGGTGTGACGTATACGAATGCATGCGTGTCTCAACCTAATGTGCCTCATAATGTACGAAAGCCGATTGACCGATTTCCCGCAATGTGGTTTGGTTCTGTACCTTTAGAGCAAAAAAGTTGCACGTCGTCTGTCCGCCTGTTTATCTGTCTTTTTCTTACACTGATGATATGAAACTGAACGCAAGTAATATACTAATTACTAAGGTCTGAGTAGTGTGTGTTTTTTTCTTTTTTCTATTTTATGTATTGACATAATAATGAGTATTATTAGCTGTGAATTAATAGATTATCAATAGACTTCTGACATCTGGTATTTGATTGAAATTCATACGAATCACAAGTCGCTCTTCACCGAAATCCGATTACAAACGACTGATAATCGAATCGTTGTGTTTTTTTCTTTTTTCTATTTTATGTATTGACATAATAATGAGTATTATTAGCTGTGAATTAATAGATTATTAATAGACTTCTGACATCTGGTATTTGATTGAAATTCCTACAAACCACAAGTCGCTCTTCACCGAAATCCGATTACAAACGACTGATAATCGAATCGTTTTACAATCGATACTTCCCAGGTATCCAACTGCACGTTCGGAAATTTCCTAGTTCCGGAGTCGCCGACCACATCGGCTGCGACAACACTCCACTTCCTTGTTTAGCCAGAGGACCCCACAACAAGGTTAGATAAAGAGGACTTTAACAACACCGCCTTGACCGCCAAGACGTGCCCAACAGACGACCTTTGAAACCTTCTGTTTCCTTCTGTCATGTAAACGCGTATCGGAAAATTTTCAAATAGGAAGTGATGGGAAATGAAGCTCTAATGAATGCGTGTCGGGAAATCGTGAGCGGGTATTTGAACGAGTCAGAATTAAAAGTATCTACTTACACGGATACGTGTTAGAGCCAATTCATACTATTATGTGGTTTACGGAATAAGTATTTGTATTAAAGAATGAACGCCTACTGAAAACTTGCTGTGGTTTCCCGCAGTGTTATGCCGAATTCAAGTGGGTATGTTTATTTAATGATTCTTGTTACTGTCCATCCTTTTTTTTATTACTGTTCTACTCTCCATTAAAATGAAAGAGTTTGTAAGGCTATATTTTGTGTGGTGGAACGAAACTAACTTCTGCAGGGATGGGTAAAGTAACCAGGAAGACGTAAATGGTACTGGCTCCCGAATATCAGGGAGTGGACAGGCATCAAGATTGTGAAGGTGTTGTTCAGTGGACAAGATGCGATATAATAAGAAGATCCGTGTTAAATGTTGATGTGACTTAGGTCATCCAAAACGAATGACACTCGAATGTAGATTTAATGTTTTGGCATACGGAAGGTTAATGCACAAATTTACCTAACTCAAAAAATCAGTTTTGTTGTGTTATAAATGTATTGGGCTTTTGCATACGCCAACAATCAAAACCAGTCATAGTCATTCTCAAAACACATGCATCCGACATGCATTAAAAGTAATAAAGTTCAAATTAACACACAAATATGGACACGCTAAGTAATCCTTAGTCAATAAAGTGTGTAGAACATATTTGGTCTCGACTCGTCATGCGGTGACCGCGAAAACAGTGAAGTGCAATTTCATGTACGATTAAGAGAGGTATCAATAACGCACGGCTCTCATTATGCAGTATGGTTGCTTAAAGTATGGCATTCGCTGTAAAAATTAAAACATCTGCAGCAAAAAAGGTAAGATCTTAGTATATTTGGTGGTATGTGATCTCAATTCGAGTCGTAGGCATATTTCGGCTGTTAATGTCGATTCTTTTGTCATAGAAATAGATGTTAATGAGTATTCGCCTGCATCATGGTCCTAATGCATATTTTCAAGACGCATAGCGTTGGGCTACTAAAAAGGAACCACTCGTTGGTTTGATATGGACGTAGCACATCATAATAAGGTATACGTCCATGTGCCTGACACTGACCCAATACATGGCACTTGCAACCTTATAGTCATAGTAAGACAGGTGACAGATGGGTGTCATTTACTGGGCGTTGAGGCGTCATTTACCTTACTTTCAATAAAATCTGTAGTAGAATCTAAACCTGAACACATTTACGCATTCTTGGTCACTTTTTTTTCTGATGAGCGTATATTTGTGTCAGTTTATATCTTCAACGCGTGTCATTCATTTGTAATTCCATACCGGGACTAGTCGTTTTTTCTTTGAAAATCTCTAATAGTAGTGAAAACCGTTCAATACATGTATTTTAAATAAATTGCCAGACCGTTCAACATCAAAAAATATATCCCAACATTCTTTTTAATTACCTATCTTAGCTTCATTGTCTTTCAATAGCGTCTTTATCCTCAGTGTTTCCTCTGTTTATTTATCTTGCCGCCGCATACATCTATAACGCTATAATGTAACATTACGTGACATGACCTCTTTATTTTATAAATTTTATGCATGTGACATTGATTATTAATTATTATTATATCATTATTTTAAGAAAAAAATATTGTACTACACTAGAAACGATAATAATAATGTATTGCCAGATCCAGACCAGATAGTCTCAAAACTTTCACATGCCATGACGGCCAAATGTATCAAGGATCAAATGATTATTATGTAACACCAATGTACCATACATTTTGTGAATAAATGACTTTGAACTTTGAACTTTGAACTTTACGGGCTATAATGAGCGAGCCAGAGTAAATAAACTACCCTTGAGGAGACACTTACTGAGTGCTTGACCGGCCAACCTTTACTTAGCAAGATGTTCTTGGAAAAATTTGCGACGCAGCCTCGAGCGTTGGTTCCGTGAACGAAGTCATCAATGAAAACCGTAAATTTTTAGTCACTCTTACCTATTATGAATGATAGATTTTCTATGGACTTGAAAGAAGGATAGGCAGCGACACAGAAGGATGGATAAATTGTGGTTATTCTTTCAAGCGAAGCAGCGTTCCTACAGTAATTTTTTTCTGCGTTAAAATGTCAAATATTACTTGCATTTGACTGCCACTTAACAGGTGGAGCGTAAATCAGAACAAAAGTACGAAATTAAGCAGATCAAGAGCACATCGATCTGACGATGTCCAAAATGTTTACTGTTCAATGATTACTGCTGCCGATATGGGGTCAATTTATGCGCACCTACATTTTCGCAAAACGATCTTTAGTCAGAGGATACACCAACGGATCGACAAAACGACAAGCCTCACAAAGTTGCTTGACATCTCATTCCAATTTTACAGCCTACACGAAGTCTGGGCGACTCTGAAAATTTATGCGTCATCGACACGCGATTTTGGGCAGCATAACGTAAATTTTCATAAAACCTTACCTGCAGTAGAAGGCAGTAAGATTGGAGGTGGCAGTTATTGTGTATTTAAAAAAAATAAAAGATTGGAATCCTCAGTTTGGAAATATAGTCAATATTAAGTCTAAAATTGTAGGCGTCTACTTAGGTGTGACATTACAACATACTTGCTTACTGCTTGCCTGCCTATATCTTTATCTACTTATACACTAATATAACTACATAATCTGTAATTTGTCGATAAACAAAATTTTGTAGGAATCCTCGTGTAACAAGCATTACAAATATGGCGAAGTTCACACGCCCATACAAAACAAGCTTAATGAGACGGCATTCTAAGTATCATCCTTCAATGTAAAAAGTATGCGGAAATTCTTATGCTTTATACTAACAAATGTCACTGCAAATGACGCAACTTGTGATTGATTTGATCACGCCTTTCCTAGCACTTGGGTCAAGATCGTACCGTACTCAATATTTTTTTACTAAGTCTAATTCTATACCTAGTATGTTTCAAAAGGACTTGGACCATGTTAACTTATTTTTCCGTAATTACTCATATTTTAATTTAAATCTTGATCATCTACGCTTCAAAATCATAAACCTCGTTAGGTTTGATAACTACTTTAGTAAAAAAAACTGTTTATTAGGCGTTGAAAACATTGGTCCTAATTCTTTATTTATCTACATGATTGCCAATTTCTATTGAAAGGTGGTAGGTATACTGTTCTACAGTTTGGTGAGTTATTAAATGACAGGTAGTATATATCTCGCGAGCATTTTAATGTTAAGCCTACAGTGGTTGAATAAAATGAGATCCATCAAGTATGAAGCCTGAGTGAGCAACGGCTTTTAATAAAAAAAAATCTTGCTTTGTTGTTATGTTTTTTTAATATTGTAATTTAATTATTTCACTGTCTTTGTATTTTATGACGCATGATCACTATACTGTAATGAATAAAATTGTTTTTGACTAATATTTTTAAGAACAGGAAAGAAGTACTTTACTTATCAGTGATGTCTTGATACCTTTTCATTATTAATACTACAAATCGATTTAATCCAAGATAACTGCCTCAAGTAACCCACATGTGATAGTGATTTCTATAAAAAAAATCGAGATTGTGCATATTTTTGGATACTCAAGTGACACAAATTTGTGACATCATGGATGATGTCAAATTTCCAGGTATACCTAATGCCCCCGAGTTTATATAGGGCGTTGACACATGCCTTTTTTGCGGCAATGCAAGCACAATTTTATTCGGTATGTTGAAGTAACTGCTATGCTTACCTACTTTTAGAACATGATTAGGTGGAAAACGCAGTTCGGAAAATTTTAGCGGAGGAAAACCCCAAATTCGTTACGCCTATATTCCATGTATCATATTTCTAAGTACATTCGTTTCTTTGATTAGAAGCTGTTCTAAATGAATTACCTAACTTTAAGACAGTTGACTGTTGACAGTTGTCGGTCTATTCTTGTTTTTTTAAAGATGTGGTCATTACTGGGAAATTTTAGAATGAAAATTAACACTTGGTGACTCCATTGCTAGACCAGACTAGAGACATGGTAGACATACTGCGATTTTGGACATCAATAAAACCTTTCTTATAAGTGAGCACCACACCACCAACAAAATGTTTACTAGCAACATTATGCGACCTTATCGTCGCCTAGCGATCTCTCTCATAATCTTTGGTGACCAAACCTGCGACCACAAGCAAACACCTACATGTTTGCCGCGCGGCGGTGTTGCCAACTTATTGGTTTTTCGACGATCTAGCGATTTTGGTACCTTCTTAGCGGGAAAATTTCATTTTTCACCGGAACAAATTTATTATCGGTAGATAGTATTTTTTTCGTGGGCTTTGAATGATTGCTGGAAAGAAGTTGGAAGACCTTGGAAAATAGGTTAAATTGAATAGTTTTATTCAGTATTAGCCAGTTGTTTGCTTGCTTCACTTGCTTGTATTTTTTATTGTTTTAATACATACATACATACATATTCTCACGCCTGTTTTCCCATGAGGGGTAAGCAGAGCACATGGATTCAAAAATCCAGCGCCACGTCTAGCTAATTCAGGGTAACCAGATGGTAAAACGTGATATTGCGGTGACAGGTTGCTAGCCCATCGCCCACAATACACTAACCCTTTCCCAGAGTCGACTCTTACGACACCCACGGGAAGAAAGGGGGAGGTGCTATTCTAACCCGGCACCACACGGACAACATTGTTTTGACGGACAATATTGTTTTAAGATAGTTTAAAATGTGTATTTGCATGTAAAGCGGAGAATATTAAAGAAACTTTTAAAGTCAAAACTTTCTGTCAATATGTCAGTAAAACGCAGATAATCCTCATCATCGTATAATTCTATAGTTCTATAAATTTCGTAATGATTTTCTGCTGTTTTCGAAGGTTCTGCGGGTCTGTACAAACTGCGTTGGCAACACTGCCTCGCGGATTATCCTCCGCACGTATTGTGTAAGTGCTAAAACTAGATACATTAGTAAATCAGGCGTCTCTGTGTTTGTTTGTCCGAGCAATTACATACGCGAGGCGCCAGACGTCAAACAATACGAACTTGTGCCGGAGCCAGCGTTGGATTGCAAGTACCTGGCATGAGAAGTATGGAAAACATACACACATCACGTTGAATAATTAACGGATAACTCACGTTTTTAAATCGAGTTTAGCTCGACATGTCTCGGGCTGATTCGTAGCCCTTTATCTACGATCCGCGGCGTCTGCTACTGCCAAACGCGCACTGCCACCGCTCTCTTCGCGCGACTGTCAACATGTCAAGCTAAACTCAATTTAAAAACGTGAGTTATCCGTAAATTGTTCAACATGAGTGAGTCTCACGGTTGTTTAATGTTCAATGATAGATACATTGTATTCCCAAACGGGGTAAACTTAATCTCGACCTTTATTATTAATACTATGTAAATTCATTTCATCAAATCCAGATACTCGGATTACTTAGAAAAGCTCAAAAAATAATACATACAGCATTTATACAACACTATACAACTATAGCAACTATAGCCCAAGCCCTTTCATACTGAGAGGAGGCCTGTGCCTTGCAGGGAGACGTATATGGGCTGATGGTGATCATGATTTATACAACATACACGAATCGATAATCTCGACTAACTAAAGAATGTAGTTGATGCTTAAAAACATATAATAATGTATGTATTTATCTACGCGACAAATTGAAACGATTACCCGTCTAAAACTTGAGAATTATCTTTATCTATTATTCATGTCGCATTGTTGTTACATTATCAGTACGTTCTTTCATATATGGCGCCAACATTCGTTATCTGGACACTGAGGCATCAACATATTGCACTTCATGATAAAGCTATGAGAGAATTTAATAATAACCTAACCAACTTGGAAAACATGACAAATCTCCGATGTTTTGGTTTAAGAGGGCGCACACATTTTTTACGAACGTAATATAAGATCAGGTGGGGGAAGAGAAATTCAGGGGCAGGGCAGGGGTAAGAGGCACCACAGACCATAACTCGTCGAGTTATGAGTGATTATGGTCTGTAGAGCCCTCTTATCCCTGCGTTTCTCTTCCCCCACCTGACCTTAGTGGTTTTGGACCAATGTTTAAAAAAACGTGAAATGTAAATTAACTCATATTTAGCCATGAAAAAAATATGGTTAGACTAAGCATATTCTGTAAATTTACAATAAAATTGTTTCATTTGTAATTACATTAAAATCAATGAGAAAAAAAATAAAGTAATGGTTCAACTTTCAAATTATGTAAAATGATATTTGAATAATAAAAACCAATAATTTGATTCATGTTACTCCGTTATTCCCCAGTAAACTATATTGTCTATCAGATAATAACAAGTTTATATCGTTTATGGTAAATTTTAATGGCAAATTTTCAAGTGAAAGACAGCTCTGACGCGTATTTTTGTGAAAACCCTTCAACAAATTGGCTAAGTAAAAGAAATCTGTGTTGCTAATAAAATATTTTTTTCCGTTAATCCCTAGAAAAAGAGTTTATTTATATGTTACAGTAGTTTTTCTTTAAAAACTTAAGGATTTATAGCTTTCTAAAGCATTGGAAAAACATCAAAATCACCGAATTTTGTGTGCACGCTCTTAAAACTTTTTTAAACCACGCCTTTGTTAAGCAATTATAGTCGCCCTTAAGTAAGTATAATGTTTGAAATATCAGAAGCTCACTTGCTCATTGGCGACCTTTAGAGTTAAAATATAAAAAAAAACACTGATACAGCTTTTGCCAATAATACACCATAAACAATTGCCCAAAGAGCAGCTTTTGCTTCGCTTTTGCTTAATTTATAAGTAAAAAATATTCGAATTGGTTCACCTTGTCAAGAAATATAGTGACACAAAACGCTTCAACGAATAAGGCTCTCCTTTTTGCTTTGTTATTTAAAAATAGAACAGTAACTGGCATAGAGTTGTCGACAGCACACCACTCCAGTTCACTTTATACTGAAGCATCAATTAAATAACAGTTCGATAGAGGCGCTTGCATAATCTAAGAACGTATGGACGTTCACACATCGACTATGAAAATAAACAGCGCTCGTATAAAGTATTATCGTAGTCCGTATTGAGATGCTGCTCAATCTTACAATGTGGAATGTCAACTTTTTTTATCTGTGGCTTTCAAAGTTGGCTGTATGACGAGTGACGATATTGACGGTTGTCACGTTGCTGAAGGGTCAACGTACTTGCTGGCAGGGCCAAATGCTCAAGTGCTGAAATCAGGCAGACGAATTACGACCACATTACTTTGCCTCTGGCATTGGTCTCAAGTTTATTCGTCTAGCCACTGATCAAGGGGACATGCCAGTCAGTCCCACCGACATCATAAGTGAGAAAGTTGATTTGTGTTACACAATCTTCTGAATTTGTTGCAATCTTTACAGAGCTTAGTAGCGAATCCATGAAAAACAGGATGTAGTGAACTCTTTCTTTTGTCTTTGAAGTCGATCATAAAAGTAATAGCCACTTTTACGTGTCATAGATCTAAATATTAGAAGCGGGTGTCCCTCTAGTCGCATACAAACCATTGTCATAAAATCGATTGTCATAACACTTTAACCATAAAGTTGAAACTCATAATTTTTTTTGGCATAAATTGTACTAATGTCATAATGTTCCCTGTCATAATTATTTTTAGTCATAAATGGTTTAACCATAATGGCGAATGACATACATTTATATTGTCATAACATTGATGATAATAATTATTTTCAGTCATAATTATGGCTGTCATACATTTGTCCAGCCATAAATTGATGATTCACGGTTTGTTTTATATTTATTTTTATAAAAAAAACGACCAAATTCATTTAATAGTTTGTTATTAACACAAGATAAATTTGAATTACTTTACATTTTAATTTAAATACTTTCTGATATGAAATCAAATTGTTACAAAAATATGACATTTGTTTAGAAAAGTAGGTTAGGTTACGTGAGAATTGTTACCTCGTATAAAATCGAATCGCAGCCAAAAGAGTAGGTTGGGTTAGGTTAGAACTGTGACCTCGCACGAACCGAATCAAATTCAAAAAAGTAGGTTAGGTTAGGTTAGAACTGCGACTTCGCATAGAACCAAATCGCGGTCAAAAAAGTAGGTAAGGTTAGATTAGAATTGCAGGCTATGTACAGATTGTGTATTTCCGTACAAAATCATTATGCGCAATGCAATTATGGCGAATTATAATTATGCTTCGCATGTTTTATGCACAACCAGTTTATGCGTTTATACTGTATGTCTATTACAAAGTATGCGTATATTCTTTTATACGCATCAAATGTATGCCATAAAACATTATGCATAAAAATTTATGGCTTAGTACAATTATGCGTAATGATGATTATGACAAAATTATGTATGCGAATAAAATGTATGACTTCAAACTTTATGCAACCCGATATGGACCCATTAGAAGCACTTGTAATATTTAAAGAAGTTTAGGTGTTTTTTACCGTTCAAGGCAATCAATGAAACTGATTTCCTAAGCATTGCGGATGTTTATGGGCGATGGGTTCTTGCTTATCATCAGATGACCCATTTGCCAGTGTGCCTTCCTTATGCTATAAAAAAGACTAGCTAACAGTTTAGCGGCAATGTTGCAGTACGATCAAACTTAAAAATTCAGTATGACCAATTATATAACCACGCTTATGTACCTACGCAGTTCAAAATATCGCGGCAAAATACCGCGGTTTCCCAACGTCGCTCATGTAACAAACAATGCTAAAAACACTGCCCGAAATACAAACATACGATTAGGCCTTACCTAATCATAACCAGCATTTAAGCTATTTAGCAAGTCTACGTTTTTTACACGGCAATTTGCAGTCCGTTTATCATTTTTGTGGGCGAAACTAAATATTTGCAATATTTTGCAGCAGTTTCCGTGACTAATTTTTGTGACCTACATGAAACCAGTTAAATTTGCATCGGACTCGCTATATGCTATAAAAATACTGGGTTCAGGGCCAAGTCTAATTACTTTGCCGCTGGATAACTGCTGCCCTAATTCATCAAGAGGGTCGCAGATAGTTTACTAATTGATACATAATATATCTTCCTCCATCTTCATCTCATCTTTCTTGACTTCTTCTCTTTCATCTTCTTCTATTTTATTTTTCTTTCCTTCTTCTTTTTTTGATATTTTCCTTTAATTTGTGTTATACTGTACGTACCTATATAACCGAATCAACTTAAAAAAACCCGTCATTTTATTTTCCAACTTCAATATCTTTTAAACAGACTTTCGTATGAAACAACCGCATCGCAATGGGTCCATTCTTTGAAAGCTATGCCACAGAGTGACACAAAGCATCAATGTTAAGCTTGTAACACCCTTCTTTTCCACATACATACATACATACATATTCTCACGCCTGTATTCCCAAGAGGGGTAGGCAGAGCACATGAATTCAAAAATCCAGTGCCACGTTTAGCAATTTCAGGGTAACCAGACCCTCTTTTCCCTAGGGGGTTAAAAAGTCAATGAATAGTGCCTTAGTTAAATATTGACTCCAAAAGTGATCCGTTTGTAAAAATCATTGTTCTGATGCCTCCAGCTCCTCCATTTTGTATTGGCCGTTTTTATTGATTTCAGTTTTAACTATATGTGAAGTACCTGTACCTACCTTTTGTTTTGCTATTGAACTAGTTGTCCCACAAGACCGGCAATCGTGCAATAATTCAGACGTTAAGAGTGTGTGTTCTTTTTTGTTTTGTACTTGCTTTCAACATAAAAGTATGTCTATCTACCCACTTACTAAGCCTGATGTATATCTAAACTGAACGTATAAAAAAAGTATTCTCCATAGTGCCTTCAGTCTCTTGCCTTATCGTGTTTTCGTGTTGTCGTATGAGAGGCATGAGAGCATTTCTTCTTTCGATTTTGAGTCAGCTTTAAGTCGTCACCTTTTGATGCAGTAATCGATTACTCCAAGTGTCAGTCATGACAGATTATACCTAAATCTTGAATAGTGTTTTCCTTTCCTCGCATTTCTTTAGCATACCTACATCAGTTTCCCACTGCTAGAAAATGGTCTCTCTCTTGGACATCAAAATACACTAGGTACATACTACAATCTAATTATTTTCGAGTTTTGATTAAATAAGTGGACATTTACTAGGCAGGAGTATTACTTTCGGTTAGTACGAGATTTCACATTAATGGAAGTAAATCTAACATTTTAATCAAGTGACTTACATACATACATATTCTCACGCCTGTATTCCCAAGAGGGGTAGGCAGAGCACATGAATTCAAAAATCCTGTGCCACGTTTAGCAGTTCCAGGTTGCTAGCCCATCGCCCACAATACACTAACCCTTTCCCTTTCAAGTGAATTACGGGTATGAAAACAGAAAAATAAATTATTGACTACCTAGATTCCTATGTGCTTGTGTTATGTTTATGTAAGTATTTTTTTTAATAATTGAAACTAAATCTACCAGTAATGATTGATTAAGGAGTGGGATTTGAACCTACCACCTTGACAATCCCTACTTTACCACCGCGCGGTTTATTGAGTTTCCACTATCTATTTTTACTAGCCCAATTTCATTTGTATTTTCAGGTTAATAATACTCTTGAAACAGCAGTGTAAACTAGAACATAAACTTTTAGCGAACTTCATGAAAAGAAGCATTGCCATAACCGCATAACGACACCGTAATTGGTTCGAAATAATTTCAGAATCGTTATCGTTATCGACCGTTTAACGTTCCGTAGTTAGTCATGGCAATGAATGCCTCATTGCTATTTAAAAATTGGACAAGAACGGATTTGTCTAGCTTTTAAGGGTTCCGTAAGGCTCATGAGGCAGTAGAATGCTTGTTTCTACAGACAACAGCTTTAATACAAAGACGAACTTGTTTCAAAAAGGATCTCTCTGAGTTGATTGTTGAGTCCCTACGATTGACAAGGATATAAAATAATATCAATAGACGATTTAATACCAATCATCTGCGCCTACCGGGAATCTATCCCGGGACCTTAAACTTCGCAATCCGGTTCTCTAACCACTGTAATATTCGTATATTTAAAAGATCTGAAACTAACCGTTCTGTACATACAACACAACAGTACCTATTAATGAAAGTACAAATGATGAATAGCAAAGCCGCAGTAATCGATCGTTTTTTAGGAGCGGAACCCTAAGTCTGTTAATCTTATTAGCGAGCGAGTTAATGATTTAAACTGATGAAGTGTTTTGCAGCTAGTTAGGGGGTCAAGAGCGAAGACTGTACACGAGTACAAACAATAAAGTATTTGGCGAAATCATTAACAACCTCAATTTACTGTTATTATGACTCGTTTCTTCGTGATGTGTATTATTTGGTGTGAATCTGGTGCTTGGTTTAATATAGCATTTCAATTTTGATTCCATGCAGCAGCAATATTATAGACGACGCGACGTGTCGTCGACAACACTACTTAAATCTACGCACATTATAGATACATCATCATCATCTCAGCCACATCCACATCCACTCCTAAACATTACAATACCCACATCTCGTCTGTATTCCCAAACGGGGTAGGCAGAGCTCATGAAAAGCTACATAGACAAAGCCACTACTATTGTTAAGCACACAATTATGTGCAGCAGAAGAAGTACAAGCGTAAAACTACCTACTTGCAGACGCAATGTCAAAAATTTCAAAGAATGTAACAGCGATAAATTTTATTGACGCCGCGTGTTTCCCGTCACAAAATGCGTATCGGTGCAATAATTCTTTTGGGATTTAATAGTTATTTCCTGATGTAGCTTGATAAATAAGAAACTGTCGATGTTGACGTCAGTCACAGCATCATAAAACAATAAAATGATCTAGAATTTCATTACATAATACTGAAAATATGAACAAATAATACGTAAGATTAGTGCGTAGGTAAAATGTACTCATTTTATAGATGTTGCATAAAACCTATACAGGGTAAATCAAAATGGCGATACAAAATAAGTGTTTCTTAATCAGCTAATACAGGACCATGGAATGCCCTGGCTCATTTGTTTTGATTAGGTTTATTAAATTTGAAGAGCTCATATATTTAGGTTGTAATTTTATTCAAACTTAGAATGAATATCCTTAATTTTATTAAGCTATGTATTTTTAACAATTAAACTTGTGCAGTATGCTGCGTAGCAGTAACTGAATTTTGTATCACCAATTTGATTTCATTCTGTAGGTATAGTGTTTGAGTCTACTTCAAACTTTGGCAATTTTTTCTTTCAAGGTAAGAAAACTTTTAATTTAACTTAAAAAAGATTAAATTATTGTAATTCCTAAAGTCTCATTAATCATTTGCCTCAAAATCTAAAGTAAACGTCCCCTTGCTCCTTAGGTAGCAAAGACCGTGCTAAGTCAAATCCCTTGTCCGACGGTACTCCGACAGTCAATTGTTTGTATGGAACGCCCGCCGCCCGCGCAGCGCAAACAGCGTCATAACAAAGTGAGGCCTTCTTCACGGACATGAGGAAAAGCTTAGAGCAGTGGTCGGCAACCTTTTTGCATATAAGGGCCAGAGATCGCCAAAGTTATCTAGCACGGGGCAAACTTGCAAAATACTTACTTTAATAGTATACGATTAAAATTATTACCACAATAAAACTAATATTCAAAATTCAATACTCGCGAGCCGCAAAGAGACAAACAGCGAGCCGTATGAAGCTTGTGGGCCGTAGGTTGCCAACCGCTGGCTTAGAGAATTACGACGAACGGTTCTGTGAAGCTTCATGTAGGTTATGATAAGAGGCTAGGTCTTGGGACTTGAGTTCAAAGGAAGTAGAAAACTATTTTCCTGGTAGGTTACATATTTTATACATTAAACTTACCCTGAGACTTACTCATAGAGAAATAAAATGGTTACGCTCATGTCCTTACATCGGGTTAGCTCGACATTTTTCGGGCCAATTCATGATTATCATGTGGAGCAACAGGCCACAGTTAGTTTCCCGCTGTTTAATACGCGGATGATTAAAATTGGCAGGTAGAGATAAGTAGGTCAAGGTAAAAAGCTTGAAATGTAAATAAAAGTATTATTGTAAGGCGCCATCATCGAAGAAAACACCTTCGAATGCTGCACGTGTAACAAAAACACTGTCAGCTTTAAATGTAACTAGACACTGCTATGTTATCGAATTTTAGATTGGAGGTTACTTACACTTGTGTGACTGCTGCTTGTTATTATTTTCTAAGGCACTGAAAATTAAAGAAAAGTACACGCAAGTATTTTTTTTTATCGTTATTTTCCTTAAATGCTGCATGAACTGGATTATTTATATATTTCATTCGACTTAACTCAGTTGGTAGATACACTAGAATCCACTTAAAAGTTGTTTTGCTCATTGTATGCAGAGAACATTGTAGTTATTGTTGTGAGATCATACCATGGACTGTAAGTTAACAAACACAAGGTTAGCTGCGAAGTAGGTCAAATCCTAAAGGACTGCATGACCGCCAGTGTAAATCACGATGATCTCTAATTGCGTCGTTTGTAAATTAAATTAAGTAATTACGCTGATTATAATACAGTCCTTTCTGAATGGTGAATTTTGTTAACAAAAAATATGTACATCGTGAGGAAACCTACACACAGCGACGAAGTAATTCAACGTTGTGTGTGAAGTTCCCAATCGGCACTGGGCCCGCGTGGGAACTATAGCCCAAACCCTCTCATACTGAGAGGAGGCCTGTGCCCTGGCTGATGATGATGATGATGATGTACTCGTAAAACTAGGATTGGTGAAAGAAATAGTAGTTGTCGGTTGTCGTGTTCTTGTGACGACGTCAAGTACCAACCTGTGATTCTATTCTCTTACGTAATAGTCTAACAAACTAAATCCTCCTTGTGGTGTCGGGTTTAGAATAACACCTCTCCATTTCTGAATTTCGGGAGAAGCCGTGGTTGTGGGTTCAATCCCCGGGCTCGCACCTCTGAATCTTTCGGAATTTATGTGCGATATCGAATTTGATATTTACCACGAGCTATTCGGTGAAGGAAAACATCGTGAGGAAACCTGCACACAGCGACGAAGCAGTTCAATGTTGTGTGTGAGGTTCCCAATCCGCACTGGGCCCGCGTGGGAACTATAGCCCAAGCCCTCTCATACTGAGAGGCCTGTGCCCTGCAGTGGGACGTATATAGGCTGGATGATTTCTGGATGTCGTAAGAAGCGACTAAGGAATTAGGTTAAGGCATATTTTAGGCGACAGGCTAGCAACCTGTCACTATTGTACCTGCCAACGCAAAACCTAAAACATATGCTAGAAGTGGCCATGTAACGCGAATTGGTCATGTTTTAGCCTATGTAGCGTTATGCTTAGGTATTCGGCAGTTTCCAAAATCTGCCTTACCTCCTTGTCCTCAGTGTTGTGTCTCGCTTGACTGCTGTGTACCTTTGCCCCATCAGTTTGGAGTTGCAAATGTCGTTATAAAATAAATGTATGTTATGTATGTGTGTAAGTTATGTTTTCCTATGTACGTCCGTTATTATGTCATGATGTCTGGCCAGCTCACTCGGCGAGCGGTCAAGGCGCGGGTTAACTCAACAATTAGCAAGCCTTCAGATATTTCAAATTCATAAACTGCATTAGCACCTACTCACCTTTGTTTTTCATTAACCATTTTATCTTCATCTTGACACCATATACCACACCCTTGGAACGGAAGACCAGCGGAAACTGGCGCCGAGTTCGTTGCCTTAAAAGGACCGATTTAATTTTGCGTGTACTCGAAAATATTTAAAAAACAAACATGTCACTGAATCACGGTGTAAAGTTGAAAGATATGGGATCATTCTTATGAGTAAGAACGCAAACAGTGTTGTAATACATAATCGCATTTTTGGCAGTGATTAGCGAAACAATCTAAATAAGTTGATTAGCGGAATAAAAGTATCTAATAATCAATGCAATGATAATATTGACTCTCGACGACCTACGTCTGCTGTGATCAGTGTAAACACGCTAAGTGACCACAAAAATATTTAACTGCATAATGACACGAATAATGTGATCTCATAGTCGAGGATATTTTCTGTACATATGCCTGTAAACAACTCTCAAGAAATGAAACGTAGAAAAAAAAACACCCAAATATTCACCGGTGGGAAAAAAACTTAAGCGTATTTGCACAATACACATTGCAAGATAGCTAATTACATTTTAAAGTCTTTTAAATTCCATTATCATGTTTGTTCCAGTAAATTAACGTAAAACTCTGTCAAAGCTTTTCATTTTAAATACAGGTTCGGTAGTTCTTGAAAAGGGTGCAGAATCGCTCACAAACGCGAGTCTCAAGCGGACAGCACCGCTCGGTCTGATCCCAACTGTTCCGAGATTTGGTGTCTGAGAGCGGTTTCAATGTAACTGTTGCTCAACGCACTTTGTATTGACATTGACTACTGTACTTATACATGTTTTATGTCCCCGCGTTGCCCCTAATGCACTTATCACCCCCACTAGTTTCGCCGAGCGATCTAAAACCGCCGCACGATGTATAAAGTACAGCGAAAACGGCACACTTTTTGTGCGAGCGAGTCTGCGGCGCACGAAAAGTCTGCATGGATTGTATGCATTGTGCGCCGGGCTTTTTGTGCGTCGTGAGCGTTAATACACAAAATGGCATAGGTTCTATTTTACATACATACATACATACATATTCTCACGCCTGTATTCCCAGGAGGGGTAGGCACTAAAAAGTGCGTCACGGATAGTCTGTCGTCTGCGCAGACCCTAAAACTCGTGCATAAAAGTTGCTCGCGCCTGCGCGCGCCGGGCGGCCGCTAACAAATGCCTTCTGGATTTTTCTCGGTCATTTACAAACATTTCGTATTTCGTTGTTGTAACATAATTAATGCAAGCGCACGGCCAAACCGTTTGGCCACTTAGAACCTCCACATTTTCATATGCGCCATGACGAATTTGTTAATTATCATGCAAATATTATAGGTAAATAAAGCGCGCGCATTTCTTTCATACGGATTCGTGTTATTAAAGTGAAAATGCATGCAACTTAACGTCGTGCAAATCTGGTACCACGCTTTAAAACTTGTTGCGTACTAGTTAAGTAACCAGTAACATACTTCATGTTAAATAACTCTTTTATTCTCTCTGTATAACGACCATACATACAATACATACAATCGCACCTATCATTAATTAGGAAATGTGACAGAGAAAAAACCACGCCTATTTCACGCTTAGTAACCACTTCTGGCATAATTTTAGGTTTACAAAGTGATGAAAAAGGTACAACAGTGACAGTTTGTTAGCCTAAACCATACCTTAACTTATTTCCTTAGTCGTCTTTTATGACATTCGCGGAAGAACACCACACGGGTGACCAAAGAACAAGACCGAAATAAATAAAAAATTACCAAGGTCTACCAAACATAGCGTATGAATGAATGAGGAGAGTTTTACGCTTAGCATTGAATGACAAAAAAAAGTTAATGATCGATTTTCAATTGTTTACAAGTCCAAAGGTCGTATTGTGCATATGCCATCAAGTTGACAGGCAAGGTTTAGACCTTAGGATATATTGTTCTTGGGAAGGCACCGGACAACCACACGCCAGAACGATTACTCACCGATCGACTTTGAAACCGCAAGGATGCACCTCACTAATAGCTCACGTGTCGAGACTAAGCTAAAAGTGTTTTCAATGTGTCTTGCTCTATAATACATCACATAAAAAACTAACGACAGCTGTTTCTAAAGAAATAACACATATTTTTATTTATAAAATGAAGCAGCAGAATGTATCATCATACTAGTAATAGTATTAATTGTTCATCTTCTGTTAAATTTGTATCAATAGTCCAGTCATTATTGACATCCGAAATCGAAAATTTAACAATAATTCCAAAAGTTTTCAAACTTCGGTCTAGTGAATGGTACATTGAGACAACAATAAATCTCATTTTGCAACCTTGTCCGCAGTCCGGAACATTGTTAAAATTGCAATTTAATTAATTTTTGCTGTATGGTCGTGAAAAAAATTCCAAAAGTTCTGCAAAGTTGGAGTTGTGTTAAATATACTATTTTACATCAAGTGTCAAATTTGCAACCAATTCAAGTGTACGGAACATTTTTTGTTATTAAAAATTAATGTTTTTCTTTATTAAATTGAAGGAAAACGTTCCAAAAGTTCTGCAAACTTGACACATACATCGGAAAAATATACCGAACGGTTGTATAAATTTGCAACCTTTTTGGTCGACCGGAACATGTTTATTTATAATTCGTTTTAAATTCGCATTAAATTCGTGGTCATTTTTTGAGCAAGGCTGTCTCGGAAAAATTACAAAAGTTTTGAAACTTGGTTGCAAACTTCGAAAACATCTATTCTGATACAATACTGGTATAATAAGGATATTGTAAAAAAAATTTTTGCAAATTTGTAAATGCATCAGAATAGATGTTTTCGAAGTTTGCAACCAAGTTTCAAAACTTTTGTAATTTTTCCGAGACAGCCTTGCTCAAAAAATGACCACGAATTTAAAACGAATTATAAATAAACATGTTCCGGTCGACCAAAAAGGTTGCAAATTTATACAACCGTTCGGTATATTTTTCCGATGTATGTGTCAAGTTTGCAGAACTTTTGGAACGTTTTCCTTCAATTTAATAAAGAAAAACATTAATTTTTAATAACAAAAAATGTTCCGTACACTTGAATTGGTTGCAAATTTGACAAGTGATGTAAAATAGTATATTTAACACAACTCCAACTTTGCAGAACTTTTGGAATTTTTTTCACGACCATACAGCAAAAATTAATTAAATTGCAATTTTAACAATGTTCCGGACTGCGGACAAGGTTGCAAAATGAGATTTATTGTTGTCTCAATGTACCATTCACTAGACCGAAGTTTGAAAACTTTTGGAATTATAGTGAATTGATTGTCTTGACTGACTGGACTACAACATTTGTTAACAATAGTATGGTTAAAGCCATAAAATGTTTAACCAATCAAATGATGATCTCTTCCATAAATGTTGTATGAACACCAGAAGTAATATAGTATCGATATTGGACATCGTATAAAGTACATGTATTGATACTTACTTATCCTAATCACTAGCTTTACTTACTTAGGGCGCTTGTGCACTGCCATGAATTTTCCGGTCCGGCCGTCCGGTTTTTCAAGGTCTGTCGCGCCGTCCCGCTCACGCCAATACAATTTAATGGAAGAGCGAGCGAGACGAGACCTCAATGAAAAAGCCGGACCGTAAAATTCATGGTAGTGCACAAACGCCCTTAGTGTAATAATACTGGTACTTGTTACCTGCGCTTAATAAATCGATTAGGTACTTAAAACGAAAGAAAAATGGAAACTATTTAGACTTGAACATAGTCAAGACAAGTTTTAGGAAAAACAGAAAGATTATTTGTTCCTAAGTAACATTTTAATCTTGAGACGTTATTCTTCGACGACACACCATCTTAAAAAAAAATTAAGCGACCGCCAAATACGAGTACAGAGCGTTACATGTACTTATTACATGAGTTACGAAAATTAACCTGTGGTTTTTTTTAATACGTGACATTTCATTGAGTGCCGTGAGATTCCATGGCGGCGTCGAAACCTTAAGGTAGGTACCTAAGGTACCTTCATCAACAGTCGAAGTGTTACTTGAGCGTAAAGCAAAACTGCGTAATACACTGACCTTACGCACCGACATTCCACGAACTTTCAAGTGGGTATTTTTCCGAACCCTTTTTTTTTAAAGTACTACAAATTGTACGCAATAGTCGCCAGTAGCCTTCGAAGGAGGACTACACCCACGCTGTAGTAAAAACATACAAATGTATGGAAAATTTCAAATCCATCTCAGCGTCATCTACGCTGAATGTGGACGCGTACGGACAACAACATTCCTGTGGTGACGTCGCTCGAATATTTATTTACTAACGGTCGATATGCACAAAAATCTAAAAAAATAACGGACTTTATTAACGTATGCGACCTATAGGTCAGTTAACTAAAGCTGGCACGTTCACAGTACTCACACTTGTGCAATTTCGCACATCGCACAATATAATAATTTTGAACAAATCGGGGAGACTTTTCATGATACGTATGCACTGCAAAGTCACGCCGCGTGCTAATTCACAGATACTACACAAACCCAATGCGTACGTCTGTTTTACGTGCCAGCTTTAGTTAACTGACCAGTATGTGCGATATACTTTGTGACGCTTACATTTCAATAAAAAGGGTAAAGAAATATGCATAGCGGAAAATTGTTAGGAAACCGAATTACAGCATTTTTTCTAAACAATTTCCACTAAAGAAAGGTGAATGGATTCGGTAACTAAACTTTTTTCAGGTTATGGTGTGAACAAGGAAGTCTCGTCTTAAGTTGCATAAGATAAGGTCAGATATTCCATCAATCGACATTTTGGTTTACTAAATACACGAAAAAGATAGATAATGTATGGGCATTCGTCGTTTTCATAACCATCCATAGAATGGTCATTAGGACGTGCCTTTATTCACACACTCTTTTTGATTCTCATACTTCTACAATTTACCTCCGAAGAATTGTCAATTCACAAGGTCTAACTTGACAACGTTTTCATACAATTCGACAATTTTATATCCGCTCTCCTGAAAAATTGGAGAATCACATCCGGCCTTATGCTTCTCAAGTCAAACTGTATCCAATGACAGCTCTAAATTCCTATACCTCGTTTGAAGCCAATATGTACCTTTGAACAGCCTAAAACCGATCGAACACGCAACTATCTCCTTAACGATTATAAAACGCAAACACGCGCGCGTGGGCACGTCCGAGAATCTCGAATGTTTATCTCAATTACCAAGACCAACGTTTAATAGTAATGTTCACATCTGAATGTGCAGCACCGATGGTCATTAGTATCGATACAGTTAGGATCTTATCTCAGATAGGAGGTTAAAGACTCCTAAGATGGCCAGATGGTAGGATGATGAGATAAATTGTCAACACTATGGCAAGTGTTCAATACTTGTAAACGTGCGTGAGATGGAGTATACTTCTCTCTGTCTAATTAGAAGTGTCAGAAAAGGACACATTTCTTCCACGGGTGTAGTAATAGGCGACTGAGGAAATAGGTTAAGGTATGCTTCAGGGGACAGGCTAGCAACCTGTTACTATTACACCTCTTTCATAAATGTTTAAACCTAAAACTATGATGAAAGTCGCTACGGACCGCAAAATAGTTGTGGTTATGATATTGCAGCATTTCGTGTGCTCTGCCTACCCCATTTGGGAACACAGGCGTGACGTAGGTATGTATGTATGTAAAAAATACAGAGAGATTATATCGCACGTGTCATGCTAAGCCGGCTTGCATCGTCTCAATATTTTAGGGTTGCTACTTTAAGTACTAAAAATAATTGATTTTAGGTTAAAAGCTATCTTTGAGTCGGTCATTAAGAATGATAAGGTTATCACCTTATGCTTTGCTAAAACGTGAACTACCCACAATTGGCTACTACTGGGAACTACCTTGCTTTTCGAAATTAAGACTGATAATTTTGGTCATTGGGAAAGCGTCAAGCACGGCGTCCTATGTTATCTACGTAGAGTACATTCAACTAATATTTTGTCTTCCAATAAGCTTCCTTTACTGGCAATTTTTCGTAAGCGTAAAATAGCGACAAGAGGGACTAATTCCTATCCTCAATTATATTCTCGTATGGTTGAATAAGCCCTGAGCATCAATAAATTCAGAATGACTTTGCTGAAAAGTGAAAGCGAAAGAGACATTGACAATGTTAAAGAGAATTTGATGCGCCAATTCTCTTTATCGTTACTTATATTATATTTTATGTCGACTAATTGTAACTGCTATCGCTAGATTGCAACACCCCGTTGGTTTTATTAATGCTAGTGTTTTCCACGATAAGGAGGATTCGCAGAAAATGATGTGAGTAGCAATGTTGTTATATCGAACGATAATGACTGTCGGTGCGGCGTAATAGCACCAACGTCATCTTCCGTTCTTTAAACATTGTTTCGAAAACTTTGACCGTGGGTTTAAAAGCCTCAGTAAGTGCTTTTGGCGGAAGTAGCAGTATTTTAATAGATATTTATGTATTAAACTACCGTGAAACTCACTCATCTTGAATGACATATACGGATAACTCACGTTTTAAATGGAGTTTAGCTCGACATGTTTCCAACTAATTCGCGACGCGCGTTTGGCGGTAGCATCCGCCGCGGATCCTAGATAAGGCC
Source organism: Adoxophyes honmai (assembly GCA_005406045.1). Taxonomy (NCBI): domain Eukaryota; kingdom Metazoa; phylum Arthropoda; class Insecta; order Lepidoptera; family Tortricidae; genus Adoxophyes; species Adoxophyes honmai. The sequence continues at coordinate 173,197 of BHDV01032898.1, read as the reverse complement.
TACGAAGGGCCCGAAACATGTCGAGCTAAACTCGATTTAAAACGTGAGTTATCCGTATGTATTTTTCAAAAAGATATTTATGAAAACATTAACACCCTTCAGGTTAATTTCATAAAGGGCCACGAGCATTTTAATGCCTTGTTATGTTCAGTCATATAGTTAATTTGACAATTATCCAAAGGCAACAATTTCTATGACGTACCTCTATAAATAACGGCTAAACTGGCGCCAAACAGAATTCTACAAAAAATTGCGCATCGGCGTCAAAGGCTGGCTCTGCTGCGAGAGCTGTGTGTTCCGAAATAATTTATTTTCTTCTTTCAATATTCATCTTTTCTAAAAAAAACAAATGCAATTACAATATCGATATCGCTTTTAATAATTAATATAACTTTACATACCTACACATAATGGGACCACTGTGTCCTGTAGGACACAGGTACCTATAGATAAAATATTCGATGGTTTTTGTATGTATCGTACAGATTAATACTAACTATACTGTAACTTCATCTCTAGGTCAGTATTTTCAAAATCAGAAAGCTCATTTATGATTATTTTGGGGTTATTTTTAACGTAAAACAGGGCGGGTAGAAATTTTATAAAACAGAGCTAACTTATGCTAATAAATGTTCAAATTGCGGTTACTCTCTATTGTCAAACTAAACCTTCAGTGAACATAAATGAACGTTACAGGGGCTTCGTAATAAATTGGATTGATCCAGCGACCGCAGTCCCGATTAAGCGCGCTCACCTACATTCCGCGTCACGCGAACTGACGGGCGCGATTTATCGCCCACCGCAACAGTATATTCAGGGTAATTAGCCCTTGCATGCTAAGTTATTTGAAAGGCTCAGTTAGTGCTTGTATTCCCTCTCGCAACAAGAAAAAAGAAAATGAAGATTCCTGAACACAAGACGAAAACAAAACAAGCGATATGAAATCAACAGAAGCATGCTTTCAAGTGGTCTATAACGAAGTTGGTAACGAGTTGTTTATTAATATTTAAAATTTTAAACCACAGACGAACCAACTTATTAAGCAGATAGCAAAGTATAAATTAAACGAACTGACAATAAAACATATTGAAATTGTCTCATCTACATCACGAATGATATAAGGATGCCATAAATTTTAATAGACCCAGTGAACATAATTGGCTTGGATTGATAAATAAAATACTAATATTTGATTTCACCAAACGATTACCATACTGGCTGAGAGGTGCTATACTTGCACCGGCATTTTGTAGACGGTACAGTACCAACAGGGGTTTCTATTTTATAGCAAAGCTATTAAGGAATACCTGTACTCAACTTAAGTTCCCATTTCATTAAAGTTAGATCCGTCGACTACGTTAGGAACCGTCGTAATATTGAAACACACAAGAAAACTATGCTAAAATATATATTCTGTACAAGTTGGAGACAACTTAATTATTATGGAGCCATTAGGTCAACGACCAAAGTTGTCTCGTGTGTTTCGAAACCCACTAAATTCACAGTAAACTTTAAACTTTGCCTGATTAGTATAATAAGCTGACGGTTGTTATTGACGTTGATGTTCTGCCTGTTTATGGTCAACATAATCAAGAATTGTGCAGTTTTGATTAGAAGAATATTTTAGAAGCCGTTCTTTTGCATATTCATAAGGGACCTTGACCAATAGATTTGTCTGCGATGCGGACAGGGCGCGCGATGCTGCGGCTACACCGTGCGTATGCAAATTAACAACTTCTTCCACACTTTACAAACTCAAGTCTCGCCGGTCGGAGAAAATACCGTTTTAAAATAACACAAATCAAAATTTTTAAGTAACACTAAAACGCCAACTTCATAATAAAAGTAAATGTTATCATTAACAATCATGTTTTCTGAGGAGAAAATATTTAAATCTTCAAACTGTTACTTATAATTCACAAGCTCAGAAAATTATAACAATGGTGTGAAAGTGCGATAAAATAAATAAGTATCGTGAACCTAAAGAGAAGCCCAATCCCTGCTGTGAGATACACATTCATAATTATCAAGAAAAGAAACGAATTCCGAAAATCGAATAAATTTTTGTTGATAATTGGCGATCAATTCTGACTTATCGGTGATAGAAATCATAGGAATGTAATATCGTAAGTCAATGCGAATGATTTTCGAAACTAAGAATGCGACAAAGACGGTAATAAATAAAAATCTCATCAAAGGGCCTACGTTTCGCTTTCTTTGGCCTCAACCCACTACTGCCGAGAATATATGTCAACGGACTAGTTTAAGGTCTTAAGATAAATTTCCAGTGTCAAATTCACGCTAAAGAAATATAGTTAACACGTTGAAACCGTTAACATTTCCGCGCTATTGTTCTAATTGATGGAGAAAGTTTGATTTTTATCAGTATTATTGATATACTCAAAATCTTAAAGAATCCGAACATGGCTGTGGCCGACTTGCTAAATGATCGATACTATCATCTTTAGGATGTTTCGCATTCATCGGGAAATATTAAATTGCTAGTTTTTTTAGTTTCCACATCAACCTCAATTTGTCGCGATCGTTTCAACATAGTTTCTCAAATCATTATCGCTATAAAAGATCTCTCTATCTCCTAAATAAAAATATTCGCATCTCCAATGAAGTTGCTAATGGCATACAAAAGTAACAAAAGGTGTAGGACAATTAATAATATTTGACGTATTATTGCAAATTCCACAGATTCGTATCTATTTTACATATAGCCAATAACTATTTGTCGAAATAATAATTTACTATGTTTTTATGCTAATGCCAAGACTAGTAGGCGACATAAGCTGGTTTTATGGAATTTTCATTAGGTTTTTTTATTGTTTTATTCCGATGTGTCAACGAAATTATATCCTTGACTTTGAAATATTGAGTAATTGTTGAAAATTATGACCGATAACGAGCCAAGAATCAGTTTGATGATATACTTAAGTCAATTTAGCGTTGTTTTGTTTCAACTCTTGAAGAATGTTGTAAGGTTTTGATTGTTTGATTTTGTACCTATGTGCTATACGAATCGACTCAACATTCACAGTGAAGTGCTAAAAAGCAATGACGGAATTTATACTACGTAATTAAGAGGCTTGTCTGTTAATACAAATATTAAAACCAGCATGTCATACAAGTGTATAATCAAAAATAACTGGCGCTAATTAAACAATTAGACACATCAAATTTGCAACAACTGTGTCTAGACACTAGTGGCCATTACGGCCACTCGAGGTTTCTTGCTTTACATAAGAAGCATCAAGAAGCCACTTATTTTTTAGCCGCTTCCATACCCACCACGAAGAATGCCTGACGTCGCCAATGACGTTTATGCTAATCCAAAGCCGTAGGTATATAAAATGTGTGGCAGACAAAAAAACAACAGACAATAAAAATCGTGTCTAAATATCGTAAAATTACATGTAAATTGGCATATTTGAAATCAATATTGTGAGTCGTTCAGATCAATTTGGATATTTTATTTGATTGCTCCTTTGTAGTGTGACGCGAACTGTGCTGTAGGTAGGTACGGCGCGGCTTCCGTGGGCATGGTAACAGCCATAGCTGGTTATAAAGTCGTTCGAGACTAGAACGTGATTATTGTTATTTATTTCAACGAATAAAAATTAACTAGTTTCGTGTTAACAGTACAGTTAGACAGGTAGCGTCTTCATAAAACAACTGATTAAAAGATGAAAAACGGTGCATACAGTTGGATGATATAACGATACAAATATTTTCGTGTATGTTTACTGAATAAATTGGACATCAGCTGTACAAAATAAATTCCTTAATGGTCATAAAGACAGATAAAAATTTGGGCCTCAAATCATTCCCAAATACCACGATTTGGTATTCAAGAGGGAGCACCTGTGGCGTTGACTTGGTATTCCCGTAACATCATATTGACGGGTCGGTACAGATATCAATTTGTAGTTAACCACGCTATTGGAATATTAAAATGACACCCGCAGTCTGACAGATTAAGCAAATTCGTGGCGTACGCGTGTGCTTCGAATGCAAAGGCTATTGAATTTGGTAAAATTAATTTTGAGCGTTTAACTGGTACACGTGTTGTTCTGTGGTTTATAATAGATTTATACCTGCTTGTCTGGGCAGCGGGTTTATTTATTAATCATAATTCGGAAAGCGTTCATGATTGACACGACATGCCTAAGTGTATGTAGACTTGGACGATTTCATTAAGATGGCTTCAAGGCAGAATGTCAATGACGAAATTGACGGCAAGATTAGTCTGATGAAACCCGATCGTAGAAGGTATTTAATGCAGAAGCGAGGTTTAAATATTCCAAAAAAGTACTTTTGTTGTCCGTTTTGATACAGATAGTGAATCGAATGTTTGGAATAACGGGAGGTTAATAGCTCCCAGTGGCGCCACTGGCGTTCCGATACCTTGCCTTTGAGCGCCGCCGCGGACTGCGTTTAAGGCTGCCGTATACTGCATGCAAATGTAGTTAAATATTTGAAATTAGTTTTTTATAAAAACTAAGATGTTTTAGATGTTTATTACTGGGAGTATGGAGAGGAGTAACAGGATTTCTTGAACAGTGTCTGAGTTCAAATGTCACCATTATTTGTCACCTTTGTAGGAACAAACAAGTACTTAAACACCTTAAATTACAGCTTTAAATACTTAAGAAGTTCTCGACGAAGTCTAAAACAGTGACGTTTAAAGTTTTGTTCGGCAGTAATTTCCACGTAATTATGTGGTATATCCATCAAACACTAATGTCGCAGACTTTGCTCATAATTAGCATGTAGCGGCATGTACACAAACAGACGCACGGACAACACGACTGTGTAATTGCCAAACAAGTAAAATTTACATCACGTTAGCCGTGGTATCTGTGGTAAGCGTTTACGTGGGCACCTTCACTCAGCGTTACAATCTAATGGCACAGTTTTTTCGACGACGAAAAAATTACGAGTTTGACCAACTTTAAGTACATACCTGTACCGTTTTAAAGCATCACTCTGTGTGCTCCGCGCCCATCAGGCTCTCGGCAAGCTCTTTGCTAATCTCGATTGTTTTGCATATCGCGCACTCGTACCCGCTCTGTCGATGCACGGCAAATTAATGTTTAAATGGATCCACCACAAATCCGCAGCTTCCGCTGCCAGCGCAACTATTAACGCAACAAACGAACCCGCCACAAAATATCAATGTTACCATACAAAAAAGAAATGCTCATCGACTGCCTGATACGAAATGATTTCGTTATCATTATTCAATTACCACACCGGTCCCGGTAAGTGTGCGAACAGGCCAAGTCCATCAATCACACTTTAACTGTATCAAGTTTTTTCTCTGCCTCTTGTTCCATCACTTTTTACTTTGCCGCCACTGGCACTGTCATAATTTGTCAAAGTTTTTATTTTACTTAATTAATCATTGCAGCTAGCGGCCGCGGCGAGGGCGACTGTTGAGGAAATATTAACATACTCGTCGATAGTACACTTGCGCAGTTCATTGTGTATCTAAGAACTGAATGTCATTAACAATTTCCTGCACAAGAGTTTCGAGTGTCCGTCTTTTCAAGTCGGTGTGCTATTGAATAAATATTGTTCAACAAGTTGCCAAGTGACATTTTGTTGCGCGCCGGCGCATCGAACAGGCGGCTGTAGTCCCCACACCCACGTCATTCCACTGTCCACTCTCAAGAACAATTTATTTTCAATGCGTTTTATGCAAAATATGAACAATTAAAATTGTTTTATGAATTCATAGCCGCGTCAATTAAGATTCAATTTGGATAAGGGATGCTACATTTGTGGACTGTATCATTAGACAACATGACGACGTCATACTGGGTATGGGCTAGCCGCGTGAGTTATCGTCGCAATAAACACAACCACCGGGATTCATTGAAGTGCCTTTATCGTGGTAATGCGATCTAAAAGGAGTGTAATTTGAAATCGCCGCTCAGTTTAAAACTTTCGACGGAAGCACTGAACCGACGAGAACATTCTATCTATTGCTACAAAAGTCGCAATTCAGAAAAGTCGAAGAGGCAGTAAAGTTTTTACAAACGATAAGAACGGATTCGAATGAAGATTTAATGCTACTAGTGAGCGGCGACGGCGCCGGCAGCGTCTCCTGCCGCGGATTTACGGCGCGGGTTATGATGGCGCACGCCCACAATACTTTTGAATATACACTTCGCTTCAACAAAAGAAACTTGTCCGAACACAAGTTTGGACATGAATAGGGAAACTAAATTTCTCCCCGTCATAAAACACCAAATGACAGAGCCGGGAACGTACTAGATAAACAATGTAAGACAATTGTGCAGCGCACGTAAATTAAACGAAAGCGGTTATTAACGAACCCGTGGGATGGCCCCATAAAGCATCGGACGGCATCGAGGAGGCCGTCAAAAGTCTTTAAGCGGGTGGAATGAAGACATAAAGGATAATAGTGGTTCGCTACACCGGTGCTAATTCCCTGCTCCATTAACAGGGCCGTCTTAACTGCGAGCGTCCGAGCTTGCTGGAAGACAAGTTGCCATTGTCGGCTGCTATTTGTGCCACGGACAGTTCGCTAATGCAGACGGGCTAGGCGACTTACCGATTGTCACGTAAATGTCCGAAGTCCAAAGAAAGCCGTGAAGGAGCCCTCAGCTATTTCAATACCGTTCATTGTGCGACTGTCCCACTCGTCAAACGGCTTTACTTTGTAAAGGGAACCGCTGACGTTGACGTTACTATTCCCACGGAAACGTCACGTAAATACCGTCTAACTTTTTCCAGACCTTTTTGTACGGCCGCATGACCACCCATAACATCCGACGCGTTTATTAAGAAGTGGCGTTATGCAATAAAGTTGAAATATAACACCGCCCGTAGGTACTCGCCATCGAAGCCTTTCAAAATGTTTTATTGTAAGCCCAGAGATATGTTCATTATATTCCAAACGATTTCTTTAAATGGCTTCTGAAGCCGTAAACGCTGTCATTTTGCGAAGCGAGTAAAAGAGATTTATTGTGAAAGTCATCACAGCGAGCGACATCTTATTTAGTTAAATCGTGTTAACCCGCGCATTACGATCTACTTATCCTTTTTTATCACTCATAAGCCATTTATCATTTGATATTGCAGTATCATGTCTTTTAATACTTATCACTGTGACAAAACATTGTTTAAATATCACTACTTACAAATACGGTCACTTTACAAATTAATTGCGGTCTAAAAGAACTAAAAACATATAGCTATTAGAGATTGTGCAACATGGTTTGGCATCTCCTAAAAAAAGTTCATTAAAATGAAACTAAACAATGCTAATGAGTGTTGTCTGTCAAAACGTGACTGTCTGTCTGTGTTCGATGTTTCGTTTTTACATCGGGAAGCTTAATATCGGTTTCATAATCATTTGTTTGACGCACGATCATTACTATAGATCGATTTTGATATCGATTGCTCACTTCCGCATTATTCTATTCAAGTTCGATCTTCGTTTGTTTTGACTTTGACGTATCAAACAATCATTATTTGATTTTATTACTAATCACTTTTGTTCTGCATTATTTTAATGACAATTCATTTTGTTTGACTTAAGAAGCTATCGTTTTCCCTGTACTTACATTAATATCGTCGCGGTAAACGAACAGCTTCACTGACAAACGGGCGCAGTGATAGTGGTGATTAAAATAATAAATTATTTTATTAATGCCACCACAATCGCGGTTCATGTTTCTTCATTAAATCGGCCATTTGTTGCGCCGTCAGCCTCCCAGGGCGCTGCTAATGCGGTTTTAATGGTAACACGGTTTTTAATAATGTTTGCTGGTGATATGAAATGTAACTCTTTACCCGGGTGATCGATGGGTGTCATGCTATCTTCGTAATTTGTAGTACTTAGGATTACAAGTTGCATAACAAATCCCTGGTTAATTCGTAGACGCAGGTGTGATTAATATTCTTAAAACATGAATACGCAAGTAGGTAATTTAAGCTACCGTGTTTCTAAGATTCAGTCCAAATCGGACTGCGGAAGATTCATAATGTAATAGCTACTCAACAAAATCAATTTGGTGTTAATTACAGTACGGAACCGGCAACCTAGAGCACGACTAACAATCTTTTAAATATCGCCGCGATAACTGTCATAATAGGGGCACAAATCATCACCTTTTAAATGGAAAAATAATAGGTTGTAGTTAATAAACATGAAACTGAAAGTGTATTACGAAACGCGTGTAAATCAGAAAGCGGCCGAGCTGGGCGTACCAATTTGCCACCGACTCTTTAACATTAATTTGAATCGGGTGCGCTTGCGCCTATTCCCTTAATTGAATGTTCCGCGGCGGGTGTAGCGAGTGCAACGGGGACATATGGGAGATAATCTACAACGTTGTTCTACGAGGTATACAGTCCAACCAATTGGTTTTTAACCCACCGCAGAACTTCGTGACAGTCAACTTTATCAAAAAAGTTTTGCTTGTAAGTTGTTTACTTGGTCCGTACCGTGTCAAATTTAGAATAATATCTCTATTTCTGTCTTGAATGAAGAGGCGACTAAGGAAATAGGTTCAGGCTAACAACCTGTCCCTATTACAAATCTTCCATCTATGTTTAAATCCTAAATAATGCTAGAAGTAGTTACGAAACGTGAAATAATACCTTGACTGTAGCTCTGTTTGTCTTCACAGAAAAACTGATATTTTCTGGTCAATTTGGCTAATTAATAAAATATTAGTTTAGGTGGGAAATAGTAATAAAAATATTGTGTTTCATATCTCATCGGAAACCGGTGACCAAAAACCAGAATTAAAAACCTTACTTTAGTTTAGTGAACTTACTAAGTGTCTACACCAATTAAATGGCGATAAAAAATACAAAGCTTTTACAGCCGTATAAAAATCCAATGCTAATTTGTTGAGCAATTAAGAATTACACGATAAAAATACTACAAGCTTTTTTGTGATTTCTGCGATCAGATAAGGAACCAGATAACGTATCAGTTATATCTGCATTCTTTCCTCTTGTAACTTGGATACAAGCGCGCTACTGCATATTTTAATAGTTCGTCCAGTGCGTAAATATGAGGGTTTATTATCATTGCAAGCGACACTTTTGCTTATCAAGGATTATGCCGATTGCCTGTCGCTACCATGGGCTAGTTCAAAAGAGAGATGTTAAGAACTTTAAGACGTTCGTGCGCGTCTTATTCTATTTACCGGATTACTAGGACTTTGACTATCAGCGGTTTATTGTTTTACCATTTTAAACTTACTATTTCTACTGGGAGTCAGAATTGAAGACTTGTCTAATACACACATTGCACATACATAACACGTTACTAGCGTAAACTTTTGCAAGTTTCCTTGCAACAAAGTAAATATAATTGAAACTAAAAAAAACAATAATCTACCTGACTAAATATTGAAGGTGATAAAACTTACTAAAATCTGATTTGGTAGGTATCGCTACTTTTAATAGTTAATTCATTTTTCCTCGCGTGTTGTTTGGTTTTTGTTGTTGTTACAAAATAACCTGATCAAATTAAAACATACTTAGAGTAAATGGTTCGATAGTACATACTTATTGAACATTCTACTGTGGGTTAGAAATTATTTGGCTCAACTTACTAATGTAACTTTATCCAATGTTTGCCGTTTTTAATTTAAATAATATAAATTTCATCGATACTGTTTTGAAAATGACTTCTCCGCTAACAGCCACCCGTACTGGCGCCATTTTACCTCTCATTCAAATCGAGCTCACTAATTGGTTACTAGTTCCACGATTGAGATACAAGCCATTTTTCCTTTGCTCGTTTTGCAACACTTAACCATACTTAATGTTAACATGTTCACTGATAATTATTTAAATACACTAGAAAATGCCGAGTTCTGATTGCTCAAGGGAGAGCATTTAGTCGTGTGAGTAAAATTTGCACCATCGACAGCGTTTACATTACTAGTGCATATTCATTAGGAACTGGTAATTGTACGGAGAAGTCGTCGGCTTTTATTTTTAATTTGCTTAGCTTTGAGGGGTTTTAGCGGATATCAGTAACCTGTGCGGGGTGGTCTGGACTTGAATCCAAATCCTGGTGAAATTCAACAAGAATACAGACAATTTTTGGTGAAACTGTACCTATTTGTCTTGAAATGATGCCGTTTATTTACTGGCGCAAGATAAAGTACACGGTCAGAAATAACATTATACCCACTGTTCCACTTGTGAATGGTGAATTGGAGGGAGTTAGGCAGTCTTGGCTGCGGAACACACGAGAGGAGACCGGGATGTCCTCCGTCGAATAGTAGTTCTGGCTGGCAGCTAACAGAGACAAATACAAGAAGCTAACGGCCAATATCCTTGAATGAAGAAGCACTGGCCGAAAAATAATATTCTTACTTATCTTTTGCACGATTACAAAACATAAGTGCCTACGCATTGTGAAATAAAATGGCTACACGCTCCTCTAATTACAAACTACCAAGACCATGTTTGGTCTCATAAATTCCTTCACACATACTCTTATTGAATGAAAATACCAATTGAGCACCAAAAAATAATGCTAAAGGTATGATTTCAATCTCTCCGCACGCAGCAGCAGATAACTTGTCGTTGGCGATACTTCTGGTATTACTATGCGTCTCTATGAAGTTCAGCTTGTCGTCAACATTAGATACTTCATAGATACCAACGACACATAATGTGCTGCTGCTGCTACACGCAGTCGAGATCGAAATCATACCTTACACATATCACTTCCTCACGTGCGTCTGCAAATTGAAATGCTAAGTCCGTCGACAATTATATTCAACCGCCTCGATAACAACCGAATTAAATCCAGAAAGGCCTACGCGATAACATCTCAGCCCAGATAAGAATCAGGCTGAACTTGAGTAGTTACGTAAAGTCTAGGCGATGGTCGCGATACGGCTAGCTTAGATCAAAAATCTAGATAAGGTGGAAACTTGAGCTGCCCAGGTCAGGGCCGTAAACGCTCGTGGAAATGTTAATCGCAAAACAAGTGAAATTCATTAATTTAAATATAAATTAGTGAGTTAAACCCGTGTGAGAGAATGTTAATTAGTACTGAGAAAAACGTTCAAATGAGAATTAAAATTCCAAAAGAGCAAAGCAAAAATTTTACGTCGGTTTAATAACATACTTATTCGTATTTAAATTACGTAGTTTTGTTTATGTTTAATGACATTTAGCTTTGACGGTTCCTGAGCAGTTGATGAATTAAATCCATTGAACTCAAGAGAGGCAGCTTAAAAAGTCCATTAATTTAATGTCAGAACTTTGCGACTTCTTCCGCGTCAAGTATTCAAAAGTCGCGGTTCTCTACTGGACTACAATTATGACGTTTTAAACCACACTGATCGGGAACAAGTCGGGGCAAGTAAACCATTTTCACCACGACGTTCATAATTACTCGGTTGTTAATTATGATTAACAAACCGAGAAGATTTTACGGCAATAAACATCGGAAAGTATGAAATGGTTTGCTAGATGACATTCTTACGATGTAGGCTCGCCGGCGAGGCAGTTAGCATATCGAGTTATGAAGAAGTGTCTTTTAAAAGTTTCATAATAATACCTTCTTTAGTTTAGTTGAATCGTGAGTTGTTTTTGACGTTGATTCTGTCTTCATGATGAAGTAAGACGACACAAATGTAATTTTCAAAGTGTTTTTTCATTAATTACTTTAATTATTATTTCAAAACTTAAAAACAGCTAATACAAAATGAGGCTAATTTTACTAGTTTGAAGTCTAAGTTCTCAGAAGGGTGGCAATATTGCCTCGTTATATGGCAATGCTGATTTGCTGGACGACATATTGGGCAGCCTATTTGGCCTGTATAAGACGCGCCGAAAGTTACTCAAATATACACGCACTGTACCATTCTTTCTCGAGAGAACCTAAAACTGTCCATCTTTTTAATTTACGGTTTCGCAGTAATGTTTAGCCAAAACTGCATACGTTTACTTTAAACAACATCGCATAAGCATTTCCACTAAATAAATATACTGATTTTAATACGCACTTAAATTATTATGTTGCAATTTCAAACTCATGAGTCGTTATAAAAATATGGTGTGGTTAACTGATCCCGCGTTTACGATGTCTGTAGCATGTTTTCTATCTAGATGTGCAAGACTATCGTATTTTACGAGGTGATTACTGATTACTATTAGCAATGTATAAGTAGCACAGTATTTGTTTGCGCTATGATTGGTCGTCAAATATTTTATTCCGTTACGGTTATGGTTAGTTGCGCTGGCGATTCGCACAGAAAATCGTGATTTATTTATATTTAGGTACTTTTTATGATTCGGGATTGATATTTATTACCAAAGTGTATATGGCAAAGATGTAGTAGCCTAGCGGTTTGACCAGTGGCTTCTCATATAAGAGTCGTGGGCTCGAATTCCACATTTTAATTTTAAACTCGTAAATCGAATGTAACTTTTACCATGAGCTCTACTCGGTGAAGGAAAACACAGAACGACTTGCACACAGCGACGAAGTAATTCAGCCTACTACTACGCTTGCGTGAGAACTATAGCCCAGACCCTCTCATAATGAGAGGAGGCCTGAACCCAGTAGCGAGATTTACTGAAGCTGGATTATTGACTACGAATAGAGACAGACTAGTACAATTTTCTGGCTTTATGTCCGCGTAACGAATTCTATTTTAGATTAGCTTGCTAAGGTGTATGTCCGTAAGTTGATTTGTCACTCGCAGGTGCAGGTTTCAATTCAAACGGCCACTTTTACTCCAGTTCTATTCGGTTTCCAATAGAAATTTGACCGCTGGCTTTGTCAAATAAATTTTAATTAAATCGAACATCGCCAAGCTTTGCTACCAGAATAATAATTGACACGTTGATGAATCGCCTCAGTTACCTTGTTATAAAATTACTAACACCATCTGTCATTTGATGACAGTCGCGTGAATAGAAAACCATCTTCAGCGAGTGGACGTGTGATATTGTGATATATTGGGCGTGATTTGTTTTTTATTGACACCTTTTCTAAATATCTGATGCCTCGTAACACATTTTTTGTTTATTTTAGTGTCAATAGATGGTGTTGATGACAATTACCGATTAAACTAAACATAAATGAAACAAGTGTAATTTATTGTTTTTTTACTGTGTCAATCCTACAATATCGCTCACATTTACGTCGCTGTTCCTGCAGAAATCGCTATGTGTTTTTAACCAACTTTTCAGGAGACACAAAAAACTGATTTCCTCATTAACCATGTATGGAAAGTTAGTAATTTTTTTTGTGCTATTGCCTTGTGATTTTGTACATGAAATGATAATAGTTTTAAAAAGATATAGTGAAAACTGAATTTTATACGCATAGAAAAACAGAAATTTGTTACATAGCGATAAATATTTAAGCCCTCTCGTACTAAAATATCGCTATGTGCCGAAAAACACATGTCGAACGCGAACGAACGATCGAATTAATTCGCTATGTGTGCTCCGAAAGACACATATCGGACCAAATTTTCGCGTGATACGAATATGAAACGGTCCCGCTATGTGATTAGTGACACTTAGTTATTTTTAAGGGAACATTTTGATATACAAACTTCACATGGTTATTTTTTCACATGCAGAAATAATAAAGATAGCTTCACGCCGTTTTTAGAGCATACGTATATGGACCTAAGGTTCAAAATGGCATAAAAAACCAAAAATCGAAAAAATGCACATAGCGATTTCTGCAGGAACAGCGACGAATTATTAATTACAAATCTAATGCTTTATAAGAATCCACCACTGAATTAGATAGATTAGTCATAAAGTCGAATATTCTTCTAAAACGTTAAAAGCAAACAGTTCAAGCTGATCAAATACAATAAAAACTTTACTGCTTAAAAATAAATTCAGCAACCTGACTAGATTCGACCATAAATTACCTTGCTCGGACAATATACCTAATAAATCCTTAGCATAAATCATCTGTACACCGCCACCTAACGGTACCTCGTTATAACTAATACGTATCGAGTACAATACCTAGTGTTTGGTAAATAAAAGAGTGGACATTTTGGAGTGTATCGGTGACGTTGGACGGTTGACATTACTCTTCTATGAACCTTCGAGCGGATGGACAGCGCGAGACATAGAGCTTTCAAATAATAATAGTATAATTAAAAATATAGATGTCGTATATAAGGTTGTGAGACTGCTTCGTGGGATTGCACCGAGTTATAACTTTATTTGGATAAAAAATATCTTATCAATGCTTCAAAAATTAATTGGTATCGCCATTTAGAAAGGTAAATCGTCAAAGAAAGCCTCTTGGGTACCTTTGACTAGGTAGACTGACAAGAAAAAATAATTTAATTCAATATCTGGCAGTCAGAAACTTTGAACAAAAAATAAGAAAAGTCGTTTATCATCGTCATCATCATCCACCGGAAAACATCCAGTGTTGATCCTCCATCAAATGAAGCTGCAATGAGTGGTCAGTGGTCTTCTGCACCCAACCATTATCAGTGATCTTAACCATCTGTCCACCTTGTGGGAGGTTTTCTAACTGAGCAAGTCGTATACGTGTAAAAAAAGTAAAAGCTTTAAAAGTTTCCAAATTACTAAATTAATTTTAGTCAGTTTAATGTCCTCTCTAAAGATTCACTTGTCCACCTGCAACAGTCACTCAGGCCAGTCCATTTGTCGTGTGACATCAAAGTCCTTTTCCCACTCATTTAATATTAATCTCAGAGTCCCGTATCACTCCGATACACCTACATGGATTAAAATAATACACGTATTTAAACTCCATTCATAGATTAAATATCGAGATAATAACTGTTCTTCACTATCAGTCTATTAGATAGAGTTATCTGGTTACAAATTAACGTTGCATTTTTTATGGTTGCTTTATTCAGGTCAAACGGGACAGAACAATGCAAAAACTGTCATTAGGTTATTGAAATTAAATTTGACAGCAAAAAGTTTCTATTAGCACTTACCTAATTAATGCTAACAGTAGACAGAGTAACCGTTACGTATGAAAATTACGATCACTGGCAGGATACAGCTGCGTGAGACATGAAAAAAGCAATAGGTTCCATAATTAAATTAGCGTGTTCGAAAATTAAAACTATAAAAGATCGACGTCCTACCGGCCTCTGCTGGGCGCCGCGCCACGACACATACCATAGAGTTTTATACCCATCAAATCGTTCGATAATTGAAATGAGTTCCTTGTAAAAAGCAGAAAAACGATTATCCCCATGCCTTTTAAGACGTCCGAGATACACAAATGGACTTTGTATTAGAATTTATGTCACTTAAAGAGATGATATAAAAACCCGCCGACGGGTTTACACGCAATAAAAATATGGGAACGACACGAATGCCTTCCCGGTTGTCAATCGCGGGGTTTAATAACCGTAAAATGTTCTTTTTTTCGTCTACTCAACATTCTGTCTGCCATTGAACACTTACAGCGACGAACATAAAATACGCCTAATTGATAAAACACAATTAACAGCACCGTAATAATTACGATGGAGTAATATTATTGATGATAAATAAGTAAGAAGTGTCGTTGGTATTTGAACACGCCGCTTACAGCTTGTGTATTGGTAACTTCGATAGCGCCTTGCTTAAAACCACTTATACATTTTAGCTTTTTGCATTTATTTTCCGTAAATAAAATTCAACTAAGCTAATTCTCAAATTCAGATTCAAAATACAAATTGAAGATTTTATTTAGGTATTATACAAATATAATCCTAAGAGCACTTTTAAATGTATTTTTAATCTACCAGCGCTGAAAGATTGTAATTGCCAAAAATAATGCGCCGCAGTGACATTTCCAAATAGGGATTCAAAGCAAATTTACTTAACTACGATGGTGACTTCAACATTTTCAGTAGGAATCTCAAACAATAACCCCCGTTTAAGTTTCAAATAAACACCTAAGTAATCCTTAATCTAAAAACTATGGTTCAAATGTAGTTAAAAACTACCGCAAGAAATGAAAAATAAACTAATAGAAATCAGTCCATCCGTTTAAGAGTAAGGTCATAGAAATGCATACACACAGTGAAATCCCTCTCCTTTTTGTGTCGGCGGGTAAAAAGTGCAAAAAAATTGTGAAATCCTACCTCCTTACTGATGATTTCGCCAAGCCCTATAATACACAAGCCCAACTGAGGCACGCTTTGGAACACTCATTAAAATGTATAATGTTGGTTTTAGAGCAGTAAAGGTAAATTAGATGCGGTGTTTATCTAAACTTATTTGGTAACGTTTACGATCCGTGCCGCAATATTGCATTCGATTACATCTTAATGTTGATATTGCTTATGTTTATAAAATACGCATAATTAGACGTGAAAGTCGTAAAAAATGGTATTAAATGGCTGAGATCTTGTAAACAATTCCATGCGATTATTAGCCAATTAAACGAAAGTTTTACTGACTGGCTTCCCTAATTGCATAATTAGTGAAACTAAGAGGTTAATTTTGATTTCATTTGGTTTTCTCTAATGACATGAAGATGTACCTATCCCATATTTTTTTTAAAACGACCTGCATCCAGCGTCTTGCATCTTCTAGGTGGACGGCCTTCCCGTTGCTGATCCGAGGTCTCAACTCGAGTCCTTTTTGACTCCATATTAATTGGTACAACGTCTGAATATAGGTGTTTTCTTAGATGCTCTGAGACTTCAACTAAACCTGACCTAGAAAACTACCGTCACATTTGTTTGACCATACATCGAAATATCTGCAATCCACTTCATGTTATAAGTGTCTTTCGGTGAGTGACCCCATATGAACAGGACACTAGCTCCTCTTTTCCCTTCTTAGTAGCATAAATAAAAAAGGAGCCAACCAACCTAAACTGAACAACCTTTAAAACGTGCTTAAAATCAATTAGTTTCAAAGTAATAAAGCAAAAATTAAAGACACGATAATTAACGTTTTAATCGACAGGCCAATCTTGTAGACAGGCTTATAAACCCCCGTTTATTGTGTAAAAAGGTTAAAAAGGGTAATTAAAACCTTAACACTGAATACATTTTATGAATAATCGGGGTACATTGATGGTCACCTGTAATAAGACATCAACGGTTTATGGGATAAACGCCAGCCCCCAAGTTAATGTAATACCTATTCATTAAAAACACTTGTGCTCGGTGAAAAAACGGTAAGATCGTGTGGTCGAATTGATAAGATGTAGTCGAACGAAAACTGTATCAACAACTCCATGGCAGGCGAAGAATTATATTTTTTTTTTAGAGTTAATGAAGTATGCCAGAATAGAAGCTACTTAATGTTCCTCTGTTGTCTCTGCCTACCCCGCAAGGAATAAGGCGTGCTGTTTACGCATATTGTGTTTTGCAGTCAGGAAGAACGTTTTATCCGCAGCAATCTCATTCCATAACAGCATTATTGCATTTTCAAACAATTAGCATTAAATTGTGAAGACTAGATAGTTTATTGAATCAGGCGTTACTTTGCGGAGGTCCATACTAATCACAATAACTTTGCTCACCCTCAACTTTATAAATGTAATAAAAACACACACTACACAAACCAGGCCATCAGTATACTTCTCTTCCTTTCAGATTGACTGACCCTTCACACTGGGAGCCAACAATATCCGAATCTACCTAATACCTATCTACCGCCACATGTACAGTCGTGAACCGGGATTGTTGAGTCACTTCCCTATGTTTGTAACTTGGTCGTTTAATACTAATCCAATAGCTAACACCTAGTCGGTCACATCGATTGATTACACGTCTAAATTGCGAACAGTGGCAAGTGGCTCAACAATCCTGTACCTGGACTGTACCTACAGTCCTACACGCATCCTCCCGTAACTTGAACCACTCTCGGCAACACTAAACCCACAATTACGCATATTGGACGTTCAGATCAAAGGCCCCGCGCGGGCGCTCCTGACGCGTACACCAAATTAAAAACAATTTTGTTTCGCTATTAATTTTACGCGGTAGAAACTGTAGCGTGAGATATGAAGGGAGAGTGGAACATTTGTGAAGAGCACAACTTTAATAAGAAGCCAAAGTACTTTATGAGTCGAGAAAAGATCAAAGTAAAGTCTCAGACATCGTTTACATACCTATTTACCTGTTACGCGGTATGTATCGGAGTCCTTTACCTATAAAGCCATGAACGCACCGACCGCGGAATCGGAGCGGCACAGCGTAATGACGTGATGATAATAATATGAAAGAAACGCTTTGTGCGCTCTTTCATTAAACTACGAATATTACAACCGCCTCATTACCGCTATCAGCTTGCTTGGACTTGGAGCTTATCGTCAAGTTTTTTATTTCATTAAAATTTCGGCAGTAAACCTATCAGTATGTCAATTATCCACCAAAACAAAGCTAGCTCCTGGCAGTTTTCCCAGTGTCGATCTCTATTAGACGACTAACAACGCAAAGGACATTGTATCTGAAATCTTACAACTACTTAATCCGAACAGTTTTGCGGCGGTTACGGTTCGGGAGCGGATTAGAAGGCAATGACCCGCCGAATGGGCAGTACGGGGTGACTTAATAAGCTGTAAATGGATTTCGATATCCACAGAGAAGCTTTGACAAATGTACAGTAAAAACTATACGAGAAAATGTTCACTGAAACCTCTGTGTTCTTAAATGTGGGCAGAATTTACTTAATTAGGTGTCAGGGGTAATTTTTAGTGTTGGGTTAATAATGTTCAATTTTTATGCACCATCAGCTAGCATAGCACAGCAAAACGCGAGTGGAGATACCCTGGCCTGCGTATACCCCTTAATAATTCAGGAAGAGTACGTTAAAATCTATAAAAATTGCTAACCCTTTCAACCCTTCCTTGCTCGGAACTTTCCATGTTGTGTCACTAAATGATGACTGTAATTATCAACATGTTACAAAGACATGAGCAAATGAAAAGAGTGCATTGAACGATTCTTTCTCTAATCTGCCTCCCATTTATCCTGCATCAACTTCAGAGTTCAATGGACACAGAATAAGCATTTATAATACGTTTTTTGAACCCTCAAACTTCCCTCTTGAGTCTAAAGGACCACCTGACCCGAGGATCTCGACCCGGACGAATCCGGGTCGTGGGGGCATATTAATTAATTTATTGTCACGTACGAGTCTCTGTCATTTTATTGATGCGCGTGTTGACGGATATGCATTCAAAGTATTGTTCTAATGTTTTAATTTAAAGAATGAGGAGGGTTACACTCATCATTGGAGACAAAGTCGCTGTGACATGACACCAAATAACAAAAGATGTGTTGTTTTAATTTGGTGAATGCTCTCTTTGGTTGAAGTATAAAATCTGGAAATAATTTTGTATCTTTCTTATTCCTCCTCCTCAATAAATTTCGAGGGTGTATAGCCTTAGATGCTCAAAAAATATAACAAAAAGGGCCACACAAACCGTTGCAACATTTATCATTACATACAAAATACACGTCCAAAATTAAAAAGTTACAGCAATGCATCATCGGGGACAAACCAAGTTCAAATTTCGAACAATCCTTTGCATTCCAAATAAAGACGCCTACGCACTAGCCGAGTAAAAGTCGCTTTCCAAACGCAATGTGCAAGTACCTGCTGTGACGACAAAAAGGTTTAGAACAGCTTCTTTCATACTGTTGTGCTACAATGAGTAGTACTTTACGTCTGCTTGCATTTCATTCATGGATTTTGGCAGGTACTGATTGATACAATTATACGGCTATTTTGTTGACGTATCGCTTTTTGAGGCCAGTTTAATTATTAATAAATAAATTAGGCACCTAGTGGCATGTAATGTACCAAGTGCTGTCCTACAATTTGTTACAACAAGGCATATACATGTGAGGAAACCTACACACAGCGACGAAGTAATTCAACGTTGTGTGTGCAGTTCCCAATCCGCACTGGGCCCGCGTGGGAACTATAGCCCAAGCCCTCTCATACTGAGAGAAAGCCTGTGCCCTGAAGTGGGACGTATATAGGCTGATGATGATGATGATGATATGGAATCCCCTTGGAATGCATAATTTTATTTAGACTATTATTGTTTCGCATAATTGATTTGGCATAATTAATTTTGGCATAACAGTACTTTCGCATAATAATACTTTGGCCTAATACTTTTTTGGCATACTACGCTAATAGCATAATTTCATTTGGACTAATCTGTATTGGCCGAATACACATTACGCATACTATTGTTTGGACTAATAATTATTTGGTATAAATGTCACTATGCATAATTTAAAAACTCAGTTTCGTTGTTACCATGTATTGACTATTATTAGGTTAGGTTAGGTTAGTATGAAATCCAGGCGCGATGCGCCTAAACAGCGCGGAGTAGTTCGCGGACCACCATCGACATCGATTTAGTTCCTAAATAATACATAAGTATGCATAGCATTGGTATGAATAGCAATAATTACTACGAGCCATTGGTACAAAACTTTACTATTTTTTGGCATAATACTGTTATGCATATTGATATGATGCCATTTGATTATTATGCCTATTTATGCTTATGCTTATAGACATTAGTCTTGATGACAATTATGCTTCTTGTATTTATGCTTTTTAATGTTATGCGTTAAAAAATATGCGTAATGATGATTATGCAAAAAACAATTTCGGCGAAAAGTGTTATGCGAAACAATATTAGTCTAAAAAACTTTATGCCTTCCAATAGAGAACCTGATGATATACATGTCGACTCGGATCTATTAAATCACTTACTCGTACTTACAGATTTTTATTAATACCCAAATAAAATCACAACATACTTGTAAATGCATTCTAAAAGCCAGTGCATCCTGTCTCTTATTGTTTTTTTTTACTTTTCTCGCTAAATATCAATCCGAACTCTAACCAAATTCAGGTTATATGCAACCTTAATACTCCACACAAGGTAATTAAAAAACAAAAACATTCTTTCTACAAGCTTTTATAAAATTCTTTTATTAATTAAGTAGTCGTGTCAGCACTAAAACGACAATTTAGTTAAATAAAAGCAATGATGGCTTACATTGATATAAAGATAGACAACAATAATAACTTTTAATTAATACATCAGACTTCCGACTGTGTCGCTTTCACTTTTAACACTGGATTGCACGTGCGACTAAACTATTATTATGTGTCACATTGGTTTAATAATTCATTAACTACCATATTCGGACACGCGGGTGCTATGAGTGACACATGAATTACATTGTCTGGGTGTCAATGGCATTAAACTATTATTAGATTAAAGCCTACACATGCCTAATACTTTGGAAAACCAACTGAGCTTTAGAAGCTGGACTGTCAACAATTGGTACATAGTCACTAAACTTATTGTCCCGTATTACTTCACTAGTGTGTTAATAATTTTCCACCATCTGTTTTGATAAGTTTAACGCTATTGCGATTGCCGCATTCTTCATTGCTTCTCAACAGTCTGGTAGTGAATGGGCGGGCTTTAATTGTTGGACAATTTGCACACTGAACAAATGAAACGGTTTGACTTACGGCCTCTACGAACTGTAGACTGTTTGTCGTCTGATAGTTCAGTTGGGCCTTTTCTCTTCCGTCTCTTGACCTTTGGGAGTTAAAGAGGATGGAACTGTCAATCAACTTAAAATCTGTGGTTAGCGAGGAGTCTTATCAGAACAGACTAGGATTAAACTACAGAGTTATTTTATGAATTCTACCTACATAATTATTCTACCAGAAATCTTCAAGAAAAGTTTAGTGTCTAACGAATAGTATCAAAAGCAAGCACCACAAATTCGTCGTGATTGGTAAAACTACTGTAACTTGTGTCAAATCAATAACCAATCCTGACATTAACAAGTTTCATGATATGAAACCGAACCTTTATTGTCCATCAAATACTGCTCCTCAAGCACACTGCCACATAATTTCTGTTACGACCGTATAACATTCGGTATCGCAGCCGATCGCTACTGAGAAACCCGAAGACAATACCCGAGCTGCCTTCCAAACCAGTAATGAGTGTAATATCATTTTATTGAATCCGACGCGTACAAATACGAATCCGAAGTTGATGAATTCGCTGGAACCTATTTGGTTAGTCTGGGTCGTCGGAAAGAAATGCGGCGATGACGAAAGGGTTCCGTGCGGATTAATAATAGATACATACAATCACGTGTCAAAAAGGAGCCAAAAGGGAGAGCAATGCTCTCTTTGACGCGATTTAATTTGGTTTTGTACCACTTAGATTTAACTGCCTAGAGACAGGACAAATTGAATAAAGCGGCGTCTCCTTAGAATCGGTTTCACTAGGACTGTCAATTCCCATCACTAAAACGCTCATGTGACGTTACAGTAGGTAGAGAAAAAGCAGCATGCCTGGTTTTCATACAAATGCAGAAACTCGCGGTATCTATTTCGATATAAGTCTGTGCATACAATATATCACGCCTACATATTTACTAAATGGGAAAGGCAGAGCACAAGAAACTGCCTACCCCAATTGGTATCATAAGCGTGTTTATATGTAAGACTGTATGTGTTACAAATTCATAATGCTTAAAATGCACAATTTGTGGTGGACACCTCCATTATTATTTACCTTCACCTTTCACAAAACTTCGATAAAGGTTCACTTTTCCACGGACCTCTAAGTGAACAGCTTATCGAAGTGTCTAGACGCCTCTGTTGTAACCATAGTATAGTAACGCGACCTGTCCTCGCGTGCCCAAACAACGACACCCACTCGACTATTATTGTCTCCCGTGTGACCTAGACGGTGTCGTAACGAACCTAATGACTACCTCTTGAACACGAGTAGCGGTTAATGACATTTTAAAAAACCGGCCAAGTGCAAGTCGGACTCGCAGTCGAAGCATTCCGAAAACAGCTAAACAGCTAAATTTTTTTTTGTATGGGAGCCTCCTTAGCGAAATATTTATTTTATTTCATTTTTAGTTTTTGTTGTTTTATTATTTAGGTTCATTTTAATTAGTTTTTGTTATTATAGTGATAATAGAATTACATCATCTGTGAAAAAATTTCAACTATCACTGTTCTTGAGATACAGCCTGGTGACAGACGGACGAACGGACGGATTGACGGACGGCCAAGTATCAGTAAGGTCCCGTTTTGAACCTTTGGGTAGGGAACCCTAATAAAAATATGGTTACCGTGTTCTGTACTGTTAGAATAAACACAAATTCAAATAAATCACGCCTGCATTCCCAAATGGGGTAGGTAGAGCACATGAAGCGCTTTATAGACAAAACCATGACTATTTCTCGTTTCGCGGCAACTTCTAGCATGTTTCTTTTAAGTTTTTAGTTAGGAGGTACAATACAAAACTGTTGGTAATAAGCAATGTAATCTCATTTAATACAATATTGTTATGATGGCAGCAATGTCACTTTATAATGTATCTGTAGTCCGTAGTAAAAAGTGTCATGGTGGTGGTTAAGCTTACGAAGTGTGTGTGTGTAGATCACAATAAAAGTTTATTCCTAAATTACTAAAACCATTTGTTTTACTTATTTAACAATAGGTTATGGGCCCAGGCACATAATCTTATATAAAGTAAAACAATCGGGTCGGTCGGAAACTGTTTTCGTCGAAATAAATACCGTCAGTATCGACGCGGCACATCGCTACCGCTTTGAGGTTAAGTTGGCGGGAAAACGAAAAATACTTGCAACGCAAGGACAGGACGAGCAGGACGAGCAAGAATATCACCATGGAAGATGCCAAGTTATCAGGAACACACATCAAGTTGGAAGGGATATCTAATTGGAACGTTTGGAAATTCCAATCTATGATTTTGTTGCGGAGTCATGATCGTACAGGGAATAAAAGTGAAGCCAGAAGTTGCAGCAGATATACCAAAATGGGAAAAACTAGACGCAAAAGCACAGACATGGCTTGTTACAAGGATGTCCGAAAATGCTATGATGCACATTATAACTTGTACTACGTCGGCGCAAATGTGGAAGAAACTGTGTAGTGTCTACGAACAAAAATCTGAAACAAGCATCCACATCGTTCAACAGCGATTCTTTCAATACAAGTTCGAAGACGGAATAAATATGTCAACATTTTTATCCAAAATTGAAGAAATGAAGAATCAGCTTAAACAGTTGGGAGAAGATATATCAGAGAAATTCGTTATAACGAAAGTACTAATGTCACTTCCAGATAGCTACAAACACTTTGTATCCGCGTGGGAATCGGCGCCAGATGACAAACAAACATATGATAACCTTGTCGCGAGGCTGTTAATAGAAGAGGAGCGGATGAAAGAAAAACAGGAAGAGCCCTCGTCATCGTCGTCGGCTTTTGTTGCAAAAAAATTCGATAAGAAGAACGTTAAATGTTATAAGTGTAATTTTCGGGGACATTTTCCGAGTGAGTGTAAGCGGAACTTAAATAATTCGGATAGTGAAAATAAATACGGCACAAAGTGTTACTACTGTAAGAAGCATGGACATTTGAAACGAGATTGTTGGTTTAAGAAAAATAAAGACAAAGAAAGTAACGCGTTCGTGACCATGGGTACATCTGGACAGTTACAGAAAGCGCAGTGGTTAGTGGACACAGGTTGCAGTGATCATATGTGCTGTGATCGGAGTTTGTTTACATCATATACTCCATCGTCATCGAACAAGTCAATTACTGTGGGCAACGGTAGTTTATGTCATGTGCATGGTTTCGGACAGATGGTGGTGCAAGTCTATGACGGCGAAGATTGGATCGAAACTACCATAGAGAACGTTATGTTTGTGCCGGAATTAAAAACAAACTTACTATCTGTCAAATGCCTTACAGACAGAGGTTATGTTATGGTCACCGACAAAAAGAGTTGCAAAATTGTGAAAGAAAATAAAGTGTGTGCCGTTGCGCGTCGTGATGGGGACATGTATATATTGGAAGTGCGTTACAAACACGGAACAGCGAACACGGCTCAGTCACAATCGAGTTTGGAGGACTGGCATAAAAAACTCGTGCATCAAAACATGCAACAGGTCAAGGTTGTGCTTAAAAACAATAATATTGAAGTGAAAGACAATACGGACATAAAGTGTGAAAGTTGTGTGGAGGGCAAGATACACCGCTTGCCTTTCAGTACTAGTGAAAGCAAGTCGACTAGGACCTGCGAACTCATACATGCGGACACATGCGGGCCCATGGAGGTGCCGTCTGTGGGAGGCTCCAGATACTTCGTCATAATGAAGGATGACTATTCAAACTTCAGATCTGTATACTTTGTTAAAGGGAAGGACGAAATAAAGAAATGTGTTGAAAACTTCATAAATAAAGCAGAGAACATCACCAACAATAAAGTGCTTTACTTCAGATCTGACAACGGGACAGAATTTGTAAATAAAAATCTGCAAGACTTATTCTCTAAAAGAGGTATAATACATCAAACAACTGTACCATACACAGCAGAGCAAAATGGAAAAGCGGAGCGCGAAATACGTACCTTATGTGAAGCAGCTAGAACTATGTTGTGTGCGGAAGGTTTGCCAAAGAAGCTGTGGGCAGAGGCCATTAAGACTGCAGAGTTTGTTTTAAATAGAACCAGTCATAGTAATGAAGTTGGAAAAACCCCATATGAAACATGGACAAAGAAACACTATGACATAAATAATTTAAAAGTGTTTGGCACTCCTGTCTATGTCCATATCCCGAAGGAAAAGCGAACAAAATGGGACTCAAAAGGTCAAAAGGGAATAATGGTTGGCTATGGCGAAGAAGTTAAAGGCTACAGAGTATATTTTGAACAGTACAACAGTGTAGAAACTAAGCGAGATGTTGGATTCCTGCCGCAGGCTGATAAAGAGAAGATGGTTCGACTAGATTACCTGTTAGTGTAGACGAGGTTCTGGAGAGGCAGGTGAATGATGAGGTCCCACCTAGTGAGAACATGCAGCAACCGGAGACTGGAGAGGGTGAGCAAGCATCCAGCCGGGTTTTATTAAGCTCTGAATCCATAGAGACATTAGAAAGCGATGGAAGTACATATGTACCATGCACAAGCGATGAAGCAACTAGTGATGAAGGTGAAATAGGTGAGGAACCAAGACGTCACAAATCTACTCGAGTAAGAAAACAGACCTCTTTCTACAATTGCCATCATGTCTCTTTACAGGAAAATGAACCAAAGACTTACAAGGAAGCCATGCAGAGGAAGGATGCCAGCAAGTGGCAGCAAGCTATAGAAAAGGAATTGCAGACATTGAAAGAAAATAATACATGGGAGATTTGTGAAAAACCTGTTACTGGAAAGACTGTAAGTAGCAAATGGGTGTTTAAAATTAAAAATAGTGATGAATATAAAGCCAGGTTAGTAGCCAGGGGATTTGAACAAAGTGAATTGTATAGTCTGGATGAAATTTATGCACCTGTCGCTAATTTGTCTACTTTTAGGCTGTTTGTATCTATAGCGACGAAATTAAACTTACCAATTTACCAGATGGATGTAACGGGGGCATTTCTATATGGGAATATTGAAGAAACAATTTTCTTAGAATTACCTGAAGGTGCATTTAGTGGTAATAAAAATGTTGTTAAATTGAATAAATCCTTATATGGATTAAAGAAATCACCTAAGTATTGGAACGACAAATTTAACACTGTAATAATGAAACAAGGTTTTCAAAGGTCTCAAAGTGACACTTGTTTATATTCAAAATGTAATGGTAATGCCAAAACCTATGTATTATTATATGTAGATGATTTATTGATTTTTGGAAACAGTGAGACCGAAATATGTGACCTTAAGTCAATACTGAACAAGGAATTTAAAATGAAAGACTTGGGTTTGGTGTCAAATTTCTTAGGTATTCATGTAAAACAGGATCTGGAAAATGGTGTCACAAAATTGAGTCAGAAAGAATACTTAGAAAATGTATTAAAAAGATTTGATATGCAAAATTGCAAAGAAATGTCAACTCCAATGGATCAAAATTTCAATGCTAAAGTTTTTGATGAAAATGATTCTATAATTAATAAAGACTTAGAAAACAAATGTAGAAAAATTATAGGCAGCTTAGTCTATGCGGCAAATGGTACCAGGCCAGATTTATGTATTGCAATTTCAGTTCTAAGTAGGTATCAAAACCATGCAAACAATATGTTGCTAACAGCTCTAAAAAGAGTTCTTAGGTATGTAAAATATACATTAGAATATTGTCTAGTATATAAATGTAACAATGATATGTTAATTGGGTATTGTGATGCAAACTGGGGTGGGGATTTAAAAGACAGAAAATCAACAACCGGATACTGTTTTAAGTTTGCGAACTGTTTAATAAATTGGTCCTCAAAGAAGCAGGCTAGTGTTAGTTTATCTTCTACACAGTCGGAGTATGTGGCAATCAGTATGGCTGCAAGTGAAGCTTGCTGGCTAATCAATTTATTAAAAGATTTTAACATTGGGGAAGTGTGCCCAATTGTAATGCTCAGTGACAGCCAAAGTGCTATAATGGCTGCAAACACTGACTGTGTTAAGGGTCTAAAACATATAGATATAAGGTTTCATTACATTAAAGAGTTGATTAAACAGGGTAAACTGATGTTAAAATATGTAAAAACTGAAGATCAGACGGCTGATATGTTTACCAAAGCTTTAAATAAAAATTTGTTATTAAAGTTTACAAAAAACTGTGGTCTTCAGGTAGAATAAGTTAATATTTTTTTGTTATAAAGTAAATACATATAATTGATGTAGGGATTACATTGAGGGGAGGTGTTGGTAATAAGCAATGTAATCTCATTTAATACAATATTGTTATGATGGCAGCAATGTCACTTTATAATGTATCTGTAGTCCGTAGTAAAAAGTGTCATGGTGGTGGTTAAGCTTACGAAGTGTGTGTGTGTAGATCACAATAAAAGTTTATTCCTAAATTACTAAAACCATTTGTTTTACTTATTTAACAATAAAAACCCGACACCACACGGCAAATCGAAGCAATAGTAAATATTAGTATTTAAATATCCTTTGGTAACTATTTGGTAACAACACGAAATATTTGCTCAGAGCCGGTCAAAACTCGCGGTAATGTGCCAAACTGGCTAAAATAGGCGTACTAAATGTTTTACAGATAAAATAAATGTTTTGCGACCATTAACTAAATGATATAACGAAAACGTTACCATATCTGTCGTATGTCACTTTTTTGATTTATGTTTACGTTAATATCGAAGTATGTAATAATAAAAAGGTAAAGTAAAATGACCCTCATTCAACATGAGCGACCATATTACCCAGAGCTCAACTTAAAATGGAAAACAAATTTCAAAAATTGCATTTTTTCGGAATAAAAAGAAGCCTAATTAATTTTAGGAGCTCAAACTAATATCCATTCCAAAATTTCGTCGAAATCGGTACAGGCTAGAAACTTTTCACTATCTTAATTTAAAACCTAAGAATGCTAGAAGTGTCTAACATTTTATATAAGTATTGCGTACCTAGTTGTAAGTAAGTAAACATGTCCACTTCTTCCGTGCGTGTTGTAAAAGGTATATTGCGGGCAATGGGCTAAAACACCACCTAACCATCATTTCTTGTTAAAGTCGCCTGATACGAGTACATGGTTATTTTAGCCCAGGAATTACCTACAAAACGTTTCGTGTACTCTGCCTACCTCCTTTGAAAACGCTGGCGTGATATTAATATACACATGTGTATGTAAATCAACTTCTAAAAGCTACTGACCGATTTGTTCCATCCATCAAAAACTCGCTGAAAAATCCTATTGTCCTAATAGCAACGAACATCGGTATTATTTGCTTCCTACGCTAATTCCAAAACTCCGGAACCGTTACATGTACCTTTATTATGTTAAACAGATTTATTTGCATATATATTAGCTTTGACTTCCCCATATGTCTAATTAGAATCGGGTGTCTAGGATGCTGTTGAGAAACATCTGTGCCAGTTTAATTGTTCTACGTGAAACGTAATAGCAGGGAGCATATATACAGGTACATATAACTAATATCATAATGATATAAGCCCTATAGCATAATAGGCAATGTAACGCTATGCAAAGGAAGTAACGTTGATAACAATTGCAGCGTTAAAAGATCAATCTAATTTCTTCTAAGTATATTGAAAATAGGATAACTCAGGCACTTCAAACGATGACGTCATCGTACTAGATTTTGTTCATGTAGACCCGTTGCCAAGGGAACGTGTTGTATTGTAGATAGATTAGGTAGTCATCATCAGCCTATATACGTCCCACTGCAGGGCACAGGCCTCCTCTCAGTATGAGAGGGGCTTGGGCGATAGTTCCCACGCGGGCCCAGTGCGGATTGGGAACTTCACACACAACGTTGAATTATTTCGTCGCTGTGTGTAGGTTTCCTCAAGATGTTTTCCTTCACCGAATAGCTCGTGATAAATATCAAATTTGATATCGCACATAAATTCCGAAAAATTCAGAGGTGCGAGCACGGGGTTTGAACCCACGACCCTCGGCTTGAGAGGCCACAGTTCGAATCGCTGGGCTATCACGGCTATAGATTAGGTAGTAACAGCATGAACACACGGTTCCGAATCCTTGAATTCCCCGCAATGTTTTTGCTTATTTAGAAAAATGTTTTCATGCAAGAAGTTACCGATTAAACGTATTGGAAAGAGTAAAATCTGATTGAAAAAAACTGGTTGCCTGTAAAGTCGGTATACGGGCGAAAGTTTTACGTGACAACGACTTTGAGTGGTAAAATAATTTTAAAGTGAATATTCATTCGTATAGTAGGAAGAAGGAATATTCGGCCCAGAATACCTTTTTTTACCATTCCGAGTCGAGACCTTAGTTCCTTGGGGTTCCAGCGCCACCAACTTAATGAAAGAGCTCTCCAAGCGGCTGGTTGATGCAACCGGAGGCCGAAGAGCTGGCAGCCACCTCGCTCAACGCATCAGCATTGCGATACAGCGAGGAAACGAAACCATACCTCGGGGGTGCATAGATTAGATGTTTAGAGACGATGTTTTAAACGTAATTGAAGCCATTACTCAACTATTTCTTTTGCCAAGGTAGGGAAGAACAAATTACAAAACCGTAAAACAGAAGATTTAAGTTTATTTTTTAAGTTAGTTGTTTATAATTTTAATTGTTTTTGTTTTGTACATATTTTTCTAAATACAATTGTGAAGCTATCCAAATTGAATTTTATTTCAGACATATATCTATTAGTAACAACATCATAAGGGACGGGTCTACCCTTACATATATTAAACGTTTAATTTAATAAATAAATTACTACAGCATATTCAAACGTGTCGTCGCAATTTAGAGGTATATTTTTATACTTTTTCTTTTAATTAAATCATTTAAGCTCGTATACCAATTATTTTAAATTAATTTCAACGCCATCTAGCGGCAAACCCGTGAACTCACACAACCCAGGCTGGCCTAGGCTACCTTATGTCCTATACGATTTGACATCTTAACTTAAAGACTTACCGTACGTCATAAGAAAATACTGATGGAATGCTTCCATTTTTCAAAAGTTTTTTTTAATTTTATTTAATTTTATTTTTAATGAATTACTACAGTATATTCATTCAATATTTTAATATAATTAACATATTTTATAGCACTTAATGCACTAAAAAATAAAATACAAAAAGAACTCTTTCGAACCGGATTTGAACTAGCGAACTATGGGTTCAGAGGCGACCGCTATACCAACTGAGCTATCGAAGGCTTAGAAATGAAGTTGAAATTCTGATAAACTTTCTGCAACGTAATTGGTTTGCTGGGAATGGGACGCATAAAATAGTATGGCGTCATCGTAACGTTACCGAACGTTACACTTTTTCATAAGGGACTCCCAGCTCAACCTAATTTAAGACGTTGTCACGTCAAAAGTACAATATGATTACATATTAGTACAGTCAGCTGCAGAGAAAGGTAACCCCCCGCCCATACAATTTTTCTTTGCTAGGGGCTTACCTTTCTCTGCAGCTGTCTGTACATAATACGTAATAAGTATAAATACGTTACGCCTCTATTTCCAAACAGGAATGACAAAGCATGTGAAATGTTTCACAGACAAAACTATGACTTTACATGTTTCCTGTTATTTTTAAGCGCAATGTTATCCTAAACCCCAAACGGCGAAAACAAAAGCGATTTTAAAAAGTGTAAAAATAAATAAACTAATAAAATTACATGCAAAGTTAAATTGCATGGCTATTGGAGAAGAACCTTGTTGATTTTTCATACAATCTACCGCTGCTCTTGCTGCTACTGAACCACTGGAATAACAATTGAATTCAATTCGATTACAGCAAAGGTCAATGTTGCAGTGTTGCTCCTATACTAAATGTTCACATGCAAAACCTCTTAGGAATATCAATCTTTTACAGTTGCAGTCTTTTCCTCTTTAGTCATCTTCCTGTTGATCTCTTGTCACCTTCTTAACCTTATCCTGTATTGGAAATATGTTGTTATTTTACTGTCTCAAAAATGTTGAATTCTCAAATGTCATAACTCAAAAACGGATAGAATTCTTGTCTAGCACCTGTAAATCACTGGCACTATTACTATGTATTGGCGATGCATCGGCGAGTTTATGGCCAGCAGATGAGCGTGAAGACACAAAGGTCGGAGGGCCCATATGTATTACCTAACTGACGGCGGCCAGTCGGCTAAACGGTCCGAGTTTACGATAATGGCACAAACTATGTAACAGCAACCGGAGGTCTTAATGTTTCGCTTGAAGCTTCAGCCGATGTGGTTTTATGATGTACATGATTGTTCGTGACCAAATTTTCTGATAGCGGCTTTTTCTATTCTTTGGTTGTCACTCCTGTTCTTTTAAATTTTAGCAATGTATACGAATGTTGCACGATAAAGGAGATCAGTATCTAATTACCGGAAATGATAAAAAAAAGCTTAAAACAGACAATGTAGTTTATCTTCGTTACATCGTAGGCTGGTCATACGCGAACAAATGAAAGATGTGTCCGTAGAACATCACAAACGAACACAAAATAGTAATGTAAGAAAATGTTCCGATAAAATGAAAATGTACTCACGTGTATACAGTTAGAAGCATCCAGCACTGAAGTCGCGCGCTGGGAAGCCACGTGACGTAGCGACCAGTGAGCGCACAGTCGACACAAGATGCAATATAAAGCATACCACCGCAGTGGCCACTCCAGCACCAGCCGCGCTAGATCCACGTTTATATCGCCTTCAAACTATGGTAACTTAATATTGCTACTGATCCTTATTTTGTTGCTTTGACTAGTTCGGTTTCGGATTGTTTTCAACTTTCAAATTTAATTATTTAAGGCCAAAATTGTTGCTTATTAAAGTTTATCTTGTCGGTCATCTACTTGTCTAAGCACCGGCTGTCGTCAGCCGAGCTGAAGCTGATGTCCTTAGGGGAGGCGGTAGACACTGAGGGAACTCTTCTCGGAGCACACCCCAGCATCTTTGTATTTATGACGGTTTAAAAAATATTGGGGTTATTTAAAAAGAGCCTAAACTAAGGCGATGGATTGAGGGTCCGTTACGTAGTCGACGCCCATATTGTTCCTGAAACAAAAGAAACACTTATTAGGTCTCCAATGGAAAATACTTTTTTGTATCACGTTCCAAAGATTTGCACAAGAAGGTCGAGAAGCCACCCAAACTCGGTCAAACCGGGGCTCTAAACGCAGTCGTAAATAAATCACACCTCCACCGAAACCTGTGTCCCTTTTGTTTATACGCTACTAAGACGTTCAAAACAGTTTTTATTTCTCTCACAAACTCGAATCAAAAAAACAAAGTTGGCCGAGGATTGTGCAAGATCACAACAGAGAAGTCATTAAACAATGCCTCTGCCAGGAATTGAGGTGTTTATTATATCGGCCCACGTTCATTCCGCGTCATGCAAAAAATACCGGAGTCCAGGTAAACTCGGACAGTGTTTTTTTGCAGCGGAGCACTTATTATGCGGGATTTATGTCACTTTTTGCTGCGTCCAAGCTAATTATTGTTATCTGCTTTCTGCTTCACTATGGGCTCTGTAAAGTAATAATAGGCCACTAATTCTGGTAACACCTTCGGAGTCGAACCGTCAATCGCATGAGCCCGTCCATTGTGCGCGTGACAAAGCCTTCCGCAAGTCCTACTGTGCTTTCACCGTTTTTATTTGCGTTGTAGATATCTCATTCAGTAGTACGATTGCCAGCTTTAATGTTTACGGGTGCAGCGTCTGCATTACTAATTTCGTCTTTTGTGTCATCATTAACTAACCACACTACTTTGTTCATGAGTTCACAGCAGATATTTATATTATTTATTTCATAATTAATATGAGTCTGAAGGCTAACTTTCAAGCAATAGATACCAGGTGCACTTGTCTCTAATGGCTCATATTCTTGGAGCCTTCAACAATATCGCTGACTCATAAATACGCCCGCAACCGCCGACTTCATAATGGGGTTGCAAATTAAATCTTAACCTGACCATATCGGCTTCAGGCAAAGGTAAAAAATAACAATAAAATATAAAATTTAGAACAGCAATGCAAAGGCGGCTCTTATTATTTTAGCCAACAAAGTAGAAACCATTTACAATAAATCATTTTGAACGCTTTCTTGCTTCCCATGCGTCGGTCGCAAAGGGTGATTTCTGTTTGAGTGTGCATAAATAAAGGTGAAGGTCCTGAGTGCGGATCCCAGGTACTTTTGGTTTAAAGTTGAGTGCATCGAAGTCGGGTGACTGGAAGTGGCTGCCGAAAATGCCTTCAAACGTTTAGACCACCATGAGACTTTAACCAGTTTAAACCTTTAAGATGTATTGTTACTACTGTATATTATGTATTTGGGATAAAATCTACTGATTGACATAGTAAACTATGTATTAAAGAGGTAGTAAGAATTAAAACTATTTCTAATCCTCCTTCTACTTTGGCTTCTATCATTAGTCCCTTACGACATTTGAAATTTCCACCGTTGATTTTTTTTTTCAAATTTAAGAAGTTTTTTAAAGACAACATAATTTGCGCAAACTTTGCAATGTCGCCGCATAAATTTTGCTATCGATATAGGTAAGTTGTTCAAAGGTAAAAGCAACATCTGCAACCTTGATTATGTTAATTAGGAGAATGTTATCGTCGGAGTATATTTCTTCGATATCTTTTTACTTAGCCTATTGTAGTGTTACAGGCAAAGGGCTCCCTTTTTACACCACTTGTGTCTGTCTACGGCTTGCTCTTACCAATCAGCTTGGAATGTAAGGTTATCCCGCTAGCTCTTTTTTAGTCTGTCTGTCTTTCGGTAACCATCTCATAGGATCCAATTGCTGACAGCTTTGACCTATCCATTGTATGACATACATGACCGGCCCAACCCCGCTTAAGCGTAGTGCTCCATCTACACTTCCACCTTCTTTACTTCCCTGTATTATTCACACTTGTGGTACAAGACCACACGTAGAATGCAGCCGCGGCTGTTTGCCGAGCGATTAGACGCCGGCGCAGCGGTCGGGCTTGCATATTCATACGCAATGAAAAACTCTCCACTCATTTATGTTTCCCTAGTTGCTTGTCCCTTCCGCGGGAGTTGACAAATAGATGATTTAGAAGCCTATATCGTAAACGCTACTTTTGGCTACCAGAGCCTTATCTACTTTTCAAACCTGCTGGTTTATTGCGTAGTAATATAGACTGACGAGTATTCTGATGCAAAATAATGTACTCATAGTATGCCTTGACTCAGGTACCTACATAGTATGATTGCGCAAAATGGAAAAGTTGAAGTATAGTAAAAAGCAATCGATCTCTTTTTATATTTCTATTGCCAACAACTGTATTTACCTACCTTTTAAATTAATTAAATGTAATTCAACTTATTAAAGTCAAAAATGAAAACAAGGCAATCCACTCAGAAAATCAAAACTAGTAAGTATGTAAATTAGTCAATACTTCCCTGAAGTTTTGCCTCCAAACGCCTATAAAGGTATGTATTTTTATGTCCACTTTTATTACTTCGGCATTCAAGTATTGGGTAATGTATAAAAAGGTTCGTAAGTATTAAAATGTAAACTTTTAATGGTCAGATTTCAGTAAGCCAGTGTCTGTAAGGTGGGTGGTCGGTTGAGATATTAGTACATTTCTAATATAATTAATTTAAATTATAAACAGTCGATAAGCTTGTAAATTCGCACAGAAAATAATTTATTAGTGATATAAAAAAGTAATGTGTCCGAGAAATAATTGTTCTGTAATTTCATGGGCCAATTAGCTTCTCTATAGTTAAGTGAACGAAATAAACCTCGAATCAGATAAGTTTTCATTGATAATTTGTAAAAAAATTCTACGTCAATTTGAGTTAGCTATATAATGAGACTCTGACAAGAGCGCAAGTTTCCACTTAATGATTTTTGTGCATTATTTTAACTACATATCCTTAGAGATAGAACTGTGTACATATGCCGATACACAAACTGTGTAAAGCCTCAATGATGTAAACCACAGATCGTGACACAGTAATAATGTAAAAAATACAAACAGTTTACTCTTTACTGTCATTCTTTTGACTACTCTGAAAAAACAAGCGCAATTTACTTAATTCTTTTACAATAATAAAAGTAGGATGGGTGAATTTTGCCTGCGAGTGTAATAATAATAATTTAACCTTGCTTTACCTTTTTCAGTTATAACCGCCCGAATGTTAACCTTTTATGTCCTGTACGTCTGAGGTAAATATAAATATGTACCAATGTAACCACGAAATAAGGTAATCCAATTTTCCTTAACTACTCCGCGGTATAAAAACTCGCCTAGTTAGCCTGAATTTTTACGAGAGGACTAAATTAGTGCCGGGGAAACTGTAGTCGCTACTTGATGGCCTAACCCTAGATTAGGCTACCAAAGTCATGCAATATAACCCAAGGTTAAAAGGCATTCATAAAAGTTTCTAACCTACAAAAACCGACCAAAGTTTCATTGTAATAAATATTGAGTTAAATAATAAAATAACCCAAGAAACACACTAGAAAAAAGTCCGTGCTAAAACATTCATACTTTGAAATTAAATTTAGAATCTACAATTCTACATACAAAATTTGATACATTCTTAACTCATACCGTAATAGAATGCGTAAGTTAGTAAGGTGGTGGTTGAAAGATATGCGTAGAGGGCATCAACCAACGGTACATAAATATTGAAATTTGGGAATACATCACAGAAAAGATCGAAATGTAGTGTATGACAAATTTCCTTTGGCACGTCATTCAAATCATGATTTAAGTAAAACAAAGCATTAATTTAATTTCCTCATTTTGATGATTCACAATTTATTGATTTACTTATTTTAATTTCTAAGCTTCATTTTCTTAAGCTAAGTCATACTATCGTGTCATGACGTAATCAAATTGTAGCTAAATTAACTGCAGAACAAACGAAGTCAAGATCCACCATAAAAAATAAAAGACGACATCCAAAACAGCTAAAGTAATGTTTGACATCTCCGTTTCACAACAAATAAGAATTAATCAAGTGCTGCTTGAGCTATTTTCAGATAAACTTTTTTTATTCGCAAATACAAGTGTTTCATAGAAACCACGACTTGTGGTCAATGATGCAGCGAATAGCGGATATACCGTAAAGCGATTCTAACAATATATCGCTGCTTATAAACGAAAGGGCCACAAATCAAAATTTAGCAAAATCAGTTTTATTTAAAAAATTGTGACCAAAATCATCCTTTAAAATTTTTAAAGCCCTCTCCTCAAAAAAAAAAATTTTTGGAATGTGGCCCTTTCGTTTATAAGCAGCGATATTTTGCCGACAACCAGTCAATCGCAAAAACGTAGCTACTCGATATTATCTAATTAACTTAGAGTTATTTGAAGCATTCTCTACATTCTCTGAATTCCTACATAGGGTAGACAGTGCACATTAAATGTTACATAGACACAACCTTGTCTATTTTTACGTAATCTAGCTACTTTCAGCATAATTTGACCTACGGCCTCATGTCTTGTAGTTTGTGGGTCGCGGGTTTGTCTGTCGCCTAGCTAAAGTATTCCCTTTTACGACATCCACGGAAGAAATGGAGAGATCTACTTTTAAACCCGATACCATTTAATAATACCGGAATGGAGATTTAAAGCAATGCTAGGTACATGTTGACACGCTAGCTATTATTTGTAACAAATCTCTGACAAATAATTTCACTGAAATTCCGCTAGAAGAGCAATAAATTAAGATAAAACGAAAACCGCTTTCCGCCGCAACCTGAACCACTGCCTTATTTTAGTACAAACCACTCAAACAACCTCTTAGCTACGCTAAGTTAAAATAATTCACCTTTTAAGTAGTGTTTGCAAATAAAATATTTCGTTTTTTGTATTTCTATAAATCCGGGTGTCAAAAATAAACGAGAATAGACGTGTTGGCTTCACTTACGATTACTATTCGTTATTATCATCATTTCGTACGTACCAAGTATGTAAACTAACTTTCTGTTTGTTTTCGTATTTTGATTACCTACAGCGTTGGTTTCATTGATAAAAGAAAAAGTTATTCTTATTAGAGGACTCTTTACGATTAATCAATATTGTTAACCTAATAGGTATAATTTTTTCGTACTTGTTGAACCTATAAGATCTATTCTTATATCATTCTGTAGAGCCATGTAAGCGTAGAATGTATAACTAGCTATTAATTAGTTTTTAATTATTAGTTAATCTGGCACTTGCGATACAGACCTTGTGTCTAAATAGTGCAATGGCCAGGGTTTATTTCATGTATATTATGTCTTTTATGTTATTCAATAAAATTACTTACTTACTTTTAATATATCATACAATTTTATATTGAATATAGGGTTACTGGGCACAATAATCGCGTAGTTTAGAATACTAGATTTTTATTTTTCATTTTATTTATAACAAACAAAATTCATACAGCGTAACAGCAATAAACTAAAGCACTGTACAATTCAGAAATGTATGTATTAGCAATGAGAATGAGGGTGGCGACACAGTTTCTTTTGCCGCCATTTCTGACCGAGGGGAAAAAGATAATAAAAACACTATGTAATCATCGACCTGAGAACCCCATCCCCTTATTCATTACCTTATAATGCTCTTAAAAAGTCCTGCAAGACTAAGATAAAGAATAAATCGCATTGTGAATGAAATGCTTTATGCTCTAGCATAAAAGAACTTATCTCCAAAAGAAACTCCAAGTGCTTATGTCTTTTTGTACGTTTGAAAAGTCTGCTACGGCTCACCCTCATTGATAGTAAAGACTTTGAATGACCCCTTAAGGTTATCCAAAGTCAATTAAATTGGTGCGTTTGCTTCAAAGCAGGTTCAAATAAACAGTAAGACACGGTATGTTTTGTAATTGTCAAAGGGTCATTATTGAAACCGGAATATTATAACGAGACCAGTAAAATTATAAATTTATGGCGTATTGACAACCGTACCTGGTTATAAGTATTATAATGTTTTTGTACTATTTACATTTAATTCGATGTTCGCATTTTTATAAGGGTTTCTTTTAAAGTGATTATAATAGTTTTTGCTACAAGTTTTATAACAAACTGTTTATTTATTTTTTATGTCTGCGAGTGTAATTCCACCCAATACCTATTCCAAATATTCAGATATACTTCAAATTTCTGAACAAATAGTTTAAAAAGATAGACAATTAAAAAGTTTTTTAATTACACAATACTAATAGCACGCAAGTATTTTCAAATGGGACAGAGCACACAAAAAATTGGTAAAGACACAGACAAAATCACGACCATTTCATCGTTTCGTAGCTACTCTTAATCCAAAATTTAAGTCAAAAATAAAAATAGCTTGCAAGCCTATCGCTTAAAGCGTGTCTAAACCAAACCTTTTTCCTGAGTCGCCTCTTACGACATGCACGTATGAAATGAAGAGACACCGTACGGAAACTTTTTTTAATTTGGAGTCATAAATATTACGATACGCTATCGCCAATGGGCAGCAGATGTATATGACAGCCATTTTAAAAAGACGACATAAGGCTTCCGTTTTTACCCCCGAGATCCCATTAACCGATAATGAAATACCAATAAAAATACACTCCCATTGCTACATAGGTATTTAGTTATTCTAAAGCTAAAAATATAAACGTAAATCATCCCTTGTGACATTTTATTTCAAAACTATAAAGAACTTCGGAAGTTGTCTGCGTGTTGGTCCGCCAAAGTTATTTGTGCTGGTAGCAAAATACTAGACCAGCATCCCCTTGTAGCAACTCCTACCAAGTCACGGGTAGCGGAGGTGCGACAAACCGCAAAGATATCTTTGTGTTCGTCGGTACGTATTTTGATGTTTCCCGTGCGAACGCGAAAACACGCTACGAGGAATTTCCTTCTCGGACAATTAAACTAACGTACGTAGGATATCGCAAATAGATGGCTGCCGACCAACTCTTTTAAACGTGAATGGCAAACTTTGGACAATTCCTGGACGAGCACCGGTAAAAATACATCGCGATTCTGTCGAACTTCTTTCGCTTTAACTTTGTGAATTGTCTTTCACAGCCATAGATGTAATATACATATATATAATATATGTAATATGGTATATTACATCTATGTTCACAGCATTCAATTTTTATTTCAAGTATCATGATAATCTGCTTTCACGAAAGCGAGTTATCACAGGCTTATAAATGCCGTAGTTGTGATTGTTTCAGATGCCGTTTAATGAACAAAACGAGTGGGCACAAAATTTGGACCTTTCTGTGAGGGCTTTGGTAGCAACCCGTCACTATTATACCTTTTTTATCTGTTTTTAAACCTAATTTTATGCTAGAAGTGGCTTCATGGTTTCATCTTTGTTACATTTCGTGTACATCGCCTACCTTGTGGTATGTATAATTTGGACATAACATAAAATGTAGATTAAAAAGAGATGATTAATAATTATCGAAACGGATACTTTGGTCTGCTCTTTCTTAATAGTTGGGTTGAAGATTATTTCATGTTATATCTTCTGTCTTTACTTGTCTAGATTAAGTGCTATTCTTCCCATTCTGCTCCTTGCGACACATTCAGCACTTAAACAACACCGTTTTATTTCACAGACTTCACGCTTCAGAGCTTGCCTATTTGAAACTATTGAAAACTGTCATAAAGCTATTTATGTAC
Organism: Adoxophyes honmai; assembly: GCA_005406045.1. Lineage (NCBI taxonomy): Eukaryota > Metazoa > Arthropoda > Insecta > Lepidoptera > Tortricidae > Adoxophyes > Adoxophyes honmai. Next base: position 133,064 of record BHDV01032898.1, on the reverse strand, counting down.
CTCTAGGAATACCTAGCTGAGCTTCGGAATGTGTTTACCGACGTAACCGTCTGGTTATACCTGAACACATAAGGAGTAAAGTCTACTAATTGATTTTACGTTACTATGCGTTAGCTTAATTCCTTTCATTTTCCATGTGGCACAAGTGGCAATCGGGATTTTAACTTTTTTTTTGCGAAATTTGGTGGGTTCATTTGTTTTGAAGAGATCGTGAGCGGAATCCTTTGTAACTACCTGTAAGAACTTGTCTATTCTACCAATAAGTATCTTTCAAATTAGTTATTCTAACTAAATACTATGGCTTTCTCATGCAAGCTCGCATTTTTGAATCTTTCGAAAATCTGCGAAGTCGAATTCGATATTTAAAACGACTTAGTTTATTCGGCAAAAATTAAAAATCTGTTGAATTTTTAAACAAGTACTTTAAAGAAAAAAATAAATGAAATATTCACGACGATGATAATTTGAAAGTTCTGTCTGTAGTTCAGCTATAGCTCAATGTGGTTTGAACCTTGTAAGTTAGAAAATGTATTTTAGCCAAATGTTTTCAATAGAAAAATATGAAAGCTTTGTAACTTTGCGCTCCAGTATCTATTCTGCAACTTTAGCGACGGGAAGAGGTATTTTGTCCAATACAGAGTCAACGGAACGATCGCCATGAATCTAGAATTGCAATTTCAGTTCCGAAGTTATGTTATGTTCGACATTTTTCACAAATTTTGGCCGTCAATCATGCCATTTATTCTGATGTCGTAAATTGAAAGGGAGATGCAGCGGGTTGAAATATGTTTTAACAAAATTACTTTAATACTTTTAATTTAAGTCAAACTTTAATTTACCAGGACACGACTATACTAAACATCGTTAAAACATCGTTCTGTAAAATTTACAGGGTTTAAATGACCAATCTAATTTTATTATCGTCCGCAACTCCTACAAGAAACAAGTATTTATTCTTCCCGACCTTTTATGTTTTTTATAATTTTTCATTTTCTGTGGAGTTTTCTCGTTTAGAATGGCGAGAATGTCACAAGAGGCACCTAAAGGGTTTAGATAATTATTATTTAGGCGACAGGCTGAGAAACTATGGCTATTATACCCCTTTAATTTTATTTTTAAACCTAAAATTATGCTATGAGCGATATGAAACGTGAAATGTTCATGGATTGTCTGTGTAAGGTTTCATGTGCTCTATCTATCCTGTTTGGAAATGCCGGCGAGATTAAACGTACCTACTTATAAATTTTTCGGATAGTTTTCAAAGGTGGCTTTGCACAAAATTTCAAATTTTATGTCTTTTACATATTTTTTATAGTCTGAGATCGAATTAGAGATCAAAAATGTGAACAAACGTGTTGCCATTGCTTTATTGTTATGAATCAAAAAACTAAAAGTAGTTAAATAATTAATACAATTATATCAATTAGTAACAAAAAAGGTTTTTTATTGGCTTTAAAGGCTTTGATATTGACAGTTGTTTGTTCACATTTTTGATCTCTAATTCGATCTCAGACTATAAGTAACAATGGATGTCTGGTGTGAAAAAATGAAAGCTTTATTTTACGCGTGCGTTAAGTATAAAAAATAATCCGAATTCGGTCTGAGTAGCTTCCATAACGTAAAAAAATTACAAGAAAAGGTAATAGTACCAGATTCATAAAAAAATAACAAAAATGGTACTTTCTAGTCGCAAATCAGTAAAAATTCGATCTGATAAGTAGAAAAAATAGTCAAAAGTCTTCATCCTTGACGATTCTTAAACATTAAAGTAAGTGGGTAAATTACCAAATAGTGTTTCCGTGGGTCCCTACAGTTAAGCCATTTCTTAGTAGGGAAAATACAACTTTCTTGAGGTGAAATTTCCCGTTCAAACTGTAAGTAGTCTTATCAGTTCTGAGAAAAACGAAGCACTACTTTAATTGAATAAAAAATAAAAATCTTTTTGCAAAGAAATTAGGCACTTTACAATTCTTGTAATAACTTTCTCTACATCGTTCGTCGTACTTGACAAATAGCTCAAGAGATTCAAAAATATTTTTTTTCTACTTTGTTACTTTGAATTTTAAAAAAGACGGGTAAGTAATTTTACTCTACGAAAATATATCGAACAAGTGTATCGGGCGGCGATCTCACTCGCCGCGTAGACTTGAAAGCGTAGGACTAGCATTCTGAAGTTAATCGCCACACTTAAGTTGGCGTAGGCTTCATTGCAAGCGCCAAGCGCTGAAATAGGGCTACTTATAACTAATTTTCACTATGAGACTAACTGTCCAACTAAATAAAATTAGATTTTGCAAAAATGCAAATACCCCGAAAATTAGAGACACAAAAAACATATGTAACACACTTAAAAAGTAAAGCAAAAAATAAAAAGTAAGAATTAAAATTAAATAAAAGTAAATTAAAATAAAAACCAACCCAAATTCCGGAGCAAATAAAATCCAAATTCAAAAAGTGCACTAAAAAAACCACTTCACATGAACAGAATCTTTCGGCACACGTTACAATACGGCACATAAATAAAAAAAATGTTTAACGCTCCCAATGTATGCGAAATGCACTTTACATACACCAACTAAGAACTTTACCGTTTGCCGCCAACTCCTGTACAACAGTCAAGGAAAAAGTTCGGTACAAAATTATTTTTTTAAAGTTTCGCGAATTCGAAATTCGAAAAGCGTTGCGAGTTCGCGCGCGTCGCCCAGTTCGCGCGATTCTGGAATTCGAATGTGGGATTTTCGGCTATGATGGGTAAGATGCGCGCATAGCTGTGGCTTAGATGAGACTGTGGCGAGAAGCCGCGCCGGTCGCGCTGTGTGACCGCCGACTTTCGCCCCGACCAGTCGCCCGACTACTCAAACGACCAATGACGCATCCAGGAACACATTTTATTCCCAATATTCGGAGCCGTGACTAATTTTTCTCGGTTACAAATTTTCCAATTAATTGTACAATTATTCTCGGATTGATACGGCTTGTTTTGCCTTTGGATATCCCCGGTCGACGCGTCGGGCGACGAGTCGGGACTGCCGTAGGCCGAGGGGTAAACGAGTGAATGAATTGTTGACACCGAAATTTTGCACGACCGCTTTCTTATTGATGGGGTGAGATTTCATTCATCGGTTACCCACCTCGGCTTATTTTTTATGGGAATTTGTAGGTAATTCATCTTTTTATTCAATTGTTTTTACAGCCTTAAAGTAAATAGCTATTTTTGTTGTTATATACGGAAATAAGCAGCAAAAATAATATAAGGAAATCAGAATTTTGCTGAAACAGTATTTTGGAAATAGGGATAAACAAATATATATCGCGGTAAAATTGTTTGTTCTACTTGGGCTAATCATTTCAACCGCAATTATTTTTCCCTCTATTGTTATTGTATTGCGATGAAGACTATGGATTATTCAACAGTGAATGTTTCCTGGAAAATGGCAACAATATTTATTTGTTTTATATACAACAAGGAAGTCATATGGGCCAGAGGGTCACACTAATATTATAAATGCGAAAGTTTTTTTCACGCCCAAATGGAGAGACCAATTTTGATGAAGTTTGGTTTGGAAAGCTTACAATCTGGATTGACACATAGCCTATTTTTTATCACGGAAAAATGAATAGGTAGATGTTGTGGGATTGCGCTAAAACAACTCTATGCAGACGGAGTTGCGGGCAATGGCTAGTCTGTTAGAAAACGATCACCATTGCCACCGGGACCGTAGTCAGATTACAATTGCACTACCAATCCAAAGAACTAAGATAACACACATCTAGCCACAGTTTTTTTAAGTCCTTAGCTTAGTAGCTCTATCCTATTTACTTTTAACCTTACTTAGGTTCGTACAAAACCTGTTAGCAAAGAATACGGATCTACTCACGTTTTTATATTAAGATTAGCTCGACATGCTTCGGGCCAATTCATAACTGAAGCTACGCGCTACTGCAGCAATGGACGCGTGCTCATCTGCTGCTGCGGCGCGTAGCTCCAGATGATGGGTCACGTATTGACCCGAAACATGTCGAGTTAATCTCGATAAAAACGTGAGTAGATCCATTATATTTCACTATGGGTGAGTTTCACTGTAGTTTTGTTTATTTTTAAACTAGTTGTGTCCGCGACTCCGTTCGCGTGGAATAGTGACTAATTTTTCCCGTTTTTCCACATTTTTTAATGTTTCTTCGCTTCGCTTGTATTAGTCGCAGCGTAATGTTATATAGCCTAAAGCCTTCCTCGATAAATGGTATGTCCAACACAAAAATATTTTTTCAATTCGAACCAGTAGTTACTGAGATTAGCGCGTTCAAATAAACAAACAAACTCTTCAGCTTTATAATATTAGTAATATAGATTAACAATTCGTAGTTACAAATAGTTACTGCGAATATCAGCTGTTTTATCAGCGAGGTGTCACTGCTAACCCAGTTGTGTTGAACAAGGAGTATTTCATCGCGCTGCGCGGGAGTTTGTTCCCATTGCAACTTAAATTTACCCGTTTGCATTTATTATAATGATATAGTATAGATATATATAATGAATGATAGCCGTGATAGCCCAGCGGTTCGACCTGTGGCCTCTCAAGCAGAGGGTCGTGGGTTCAAACCCCGGGCTCGCACCTCTGAATTTTTCGGAATTTATGTGCGATATCAAATTTGATATTTATCACGAGCTATTCGGTGAAGGAAAACATCGTGAGGAAACCTACACATAGCGACGAAGTAATTCAACGTTGTGTGTGAAGTTCCCAATCCGCACTGGGCCCGCGTGGGAACAATCGCCCAAGCCCTCTCATATTGAGAGGAGGCCTGTGCCCTGCAGTGGGACGTATATAGGCTGATGATGATTTATTATAAGAGTGAGTTAGCATTTGTTATCTATCCCAAGATTTTTTAGACCCAGACACAAAATCAATTTATGTGTGTCGTATGTGGAATTGTAGCGCACAAACAATTGGGTAGTTCATTTTTTAAAAGTTGGTAAGGTAACGGCACCAGTTATGGACGGTTTAAGCTGACAAGCACCAGTGATGGACACTTCATTCATAATTTAAAGACCATAGATTTGTGAATTGATTGTTGTATTTAAAACAAATGACTTTTCCTTAGTGGGTAGTAAATAAGAGTCATTGTCCATTACTGGTTCATTGTCCATGACCGGTGACTTTACCTTAATTGACGTGTAGTGTCGTGGTTCTGGATTTAGAATATCACCATTCCATGGACTAGGTTTAGGTATATTTTAGGCAATAGGCTATCAACCTGTCACTATTATACTTGCCAAATGTAAACCTAAAAAAGTAAATGCTACAAGTAGCAACGAGTCGTGAAATATTCATGGCTTCGTCTAGCTTTTATCTTTATCTATCTATCTTTATCTTTTATCTTTATCTTTTTTAGCGTCTTGGGTGCTTTATCTTTTATCTTTATCTTTTTTAGCGTTTTGGGAATACTGGCGTGATGTATGTATGTATGTTGTATGTATGTACCTACATACAACCCAAACGGGGTAGGCAGAACACCCAAAACCCTACATAGACAAATTGTTATTTCACGTTTTATGGCTTCTAGCATAATATTTTTTAGGTCTTGAGGTGGCAGGAACAATAGCGATAGGTTGCTAGCCTGTCCCCTAAAGTATACCTGAACCTATGTCCTTATTCGCCGCTTACAACGTCCACGGAAGAAATGGAGAGGTGTTAGTCTAACCCGACACTACATGGAATATTATGTTATGAACGTGTGAAAATAGGTAAGCGCGAAGTAGAACAAACCCAACAGGAAGCGTCAGGAGCAGGATGCAGCAACTGGATCCGCACCAACTTCACTGGAACTGATCGCACCTACTTTGTATCGAATCTACGCTATTATGCTCGTTTGGTATTTTGTTCCATTGCGGTATTATTACATACATTCACGTGATTTTTTACGCTGGAAAATCAATACATTTTTTTTACTATGCGACCACTTGCCTGTCCAACATGATCAAATTTATAAACATTCGATCTTCTTATTATCTGTCTGACCTACCAATCAGAAAGGTGCAATTATGCAATAAATTTAGAGTTAATTAAAGAAAGTGTAAAAAATATTCATAGCACCGTAATTATTATAAATAACAAGCTGTTCTCCTTCAAGCTCCTCATCTTGTTCTAAAATCTATATTTTTTTACTGGAATAAAAAGTAGCTTATGTTTAAATCCAGGATACTATCAGCTTCCTACATAAATAGGTATCAATTTTCATTAAAATTTTCCCCGTCGTTTGAACGTGAAGCGGTAACAAACATACACAAACATACAATATTTTACAATTATATCTACTTATTAATAATAAAATATATCTGGTCAAAAAGCACTAACTAAAATTACGACTCCACCGACGTTACTGTTGCTAAATACTCGACAAAATGATTCATTAGAAGTTGTATTGTTTACATTATTTTAGAACCAATCATTACCCAGACATTAATATATGTAAATAGTACTTAGCGCTGAGAAGTGTACAAGCTTCAAATCTCTTTCATCTCGGTTGATGGCATTTTTATGACTTTTAGAACAATTCTACCATCAAACTAAACATCTATTGTTTTGTACGTACTTGTTACCGTAAGAGACAATAATACAAATAGACGTCGTAATTCTTCAAAGGTTTAACATTCGTCAAAACCAACCAGTAGCGTTAATTTAGGTACTTTAGCGAAAAAACTATTGTACGTACTAAATTTTATATTTATGTATGCGCGGGACTACAACTAAAAACATACAATTAAAACAAACGGTGATTTAGTCCCGCGTATGCATAAATATGAGTGAGAATCATGAAAGTTTAAAACAGTGTACAGTCAAGGAAATTGATTACTGTGCCCTTTGTACCTTTTCACAAGAAATGTCACTGTGACATACCATACTTTCTACTAATCAAAGTCCTATGAAACTCACTATGAAAAGGTTCAAAGTGGCACAGGTCTCAATTTCCTTGACTGTACTTAATTTTAATCCATTTTTGGTGTAACGATGAGGACCGGTATGTTGAATCTCTATGTACAATATCTAAGTTTTAAATGTACTGCAATATGTGACCAGACAAACAGACAGTTAAAGAAGGCACTAACGCTTTTATTATATATAATATTAGTTAGGATTACGATTATGTACACGATATTAAATATTAAGTTTCACAATATCCGTGTACAAAAACAGCGTTTTTCTCATCCAGTAAGCAAGTAACTGCGATGTCGTTTCGCCGAAGCTTCTCAGAACATGCAGTAATTTAATATTTAAAGACGCAATTAATAAAACTTTATTATATGTTTCGACTGACGATTGAACGGTAATTACAAGAACCAGCAAAGTGCATTCCGACTAATTAACGATTTCTTTTACAACTACAAGCTACAAGCTATATGCGGCTAGTAGCTGTAAAACTTGTAAACAGTCCGCATTATCGTCAATCAAATGATCTCGCGGACATCTCACTCGCGGGGACTACTATACGACTACTGTGGAGAAACAGCTACAGTAGGCTCGCTTTCACGTTCGCTAAAATGCTATTGTCTTACAGGGCCTAAATAATGTATGTTTCGTCTTAGGAATCACAAAAAAAACTGACTTCGTTCTACTCCAGTTCTATTAAGTAGGTACCTGTCTTTTAGATAGTCATGGACTAGATGTATTTTAGTACCTAACAATGCACATCAGCGAAAAAAATCGTTCACTTGCGCTCCGTAACGGTGCTGAAAGCCGGGACCTTATGATGCTATAACGACACGGCTAACTACCATCGAAAACTAAACCTAGATTTAGATTTACACATCTACAACAAAAGCCGGCTCAATCCAGAACATCTTCTGGCAATTATTTTGAAATGCTGAAAGAAGTAAGTTATAGAGTGATGGTAAAGTGTTTTACGAGTAGTTCGTTAGATTTTACATTTCATTTAACGAAACATAGCAATAGTACACAATTCAAAAAAAAAATGATCGATACGACTCGGGTCTGTAGAACTGTCTTTACATAATGTTTAAAAAAATACTACTATTTTCATCCAAAAACGTTAATGTTTCAATGGCGTTATATCGGCTGTTTCACTCATAGAAAATTTAACTAAAAATATTAACAATACTGTTTTAATACTTATAATTACATTCCTTTTTTTTATATTGATCATTTTTTAGCTATGAGACTACTATGATCATCTACTATATCTATCTTGCATTTGGATTGTACAGAATATTCTGTGTTCTGAACTCTGCAGTATCAAAATACTTGCGATTCTGGCGCCACATTTTTATAAAATTTAAAGTGTAGGTACATATTTAACTATTTAAATTTTAACAAACCGTCAGTATCCGGCAATGCTTAGGTTTTATTAGCATTTATATTTATTTTGTACATCGCTACACCTCGCGCACTGGCCCGCTATGTCCACTCCGCTCCTGTCAGCTGCAATAAACTGAAATCCGATACCGCTGCCATTTAAGTACAAGATCGCTGATAACAGATCGTTGGCTATATTATTTACAACCCGCGCGCGCGCCGATTTACTTCTCATTTTACCTCGCTGCAAACAAATTGATTTGGTTTGGTAAGTTAGGCTTAATACAACAAATACTGGCATTAAAGTAAGAATGAACAGAACCTAAAAATAGTACTAGAATAAATTTTGGGAAGTCTGTTTACTCTCACATTTGGTGTGTATTTATTCGTTTATATATATGGCTAGGTCAGTAAACGTTGCTACATTAGGAACACAATACAAAAATGCGAGTATTTTTAAACTGTTATGTCACGAGTATTTGTGGTCAAGGCAAGTCTCAAATTAAATCCTTACCGACCTACTGTTTGCCGTGACCATTACTGCAATAAGCACGTTTTTTAACGGTGATTCATTTGCTGAAATTAGCAGACCACAAGTACCGCCATATTTAGCGGTATTAATTTATTTGTTGATCCTTCTAATTATGTGTCACCATTCGCTCCAGTAAAATCCGCGAATAATGCTGTAATTCTCATGAACGTTTTAAATTATTCAAATGAGTCAGTCAGCTTCCCTGTGACATTTCATAATAAGAACATCTTTATTGACTAGTTTATTGCGCTTTTTCTGTTTACGAAAAGAAGGGAGAGAAAATGAAGCAATTATTTCAGTAATAAAAATACATTGTTGCAAACGTTTGTGCAAATATTGGGGTAATTTGAAATGCACATGTGTTATCGCGGTGAATTCGTTGGGATTATTTGGATTTAGAAATAATATAAGTTATGAATATTTAAATAAAATCACAATATTTATGTACTTTCGTTTCAAGAACGCGTCTTTCGCCTATGATATTATCTTTTGATCGAATCTAATGTTGATTATAGCTCAACATTTAAAACACAGCTCGGACTTGCGCTTATTGCACCATCTTAATGGTAAATTGGCGTTGTTCTCTAAATTAATCAAAACATTGAAACACCTAATGCGAACATTTGATCAAACATTGGCCGGTAATCGCAAAGCTTGGCGCACCAACAGCTGCGCGTACGCAGGGGTCGTATTAATATTCATCTACCCTCACGCCCGGCGATAATGAAAGGGCCCCGTGCCGCATCCATCATCCGGGAATGCAAAACAAATCGATTTCTAAGCGCGTGTGATTATTGTCATTTTGAATTTCGAATAAAAGGGTTCTGGAAAAAAATGGCGCGGTTAGATGGGATTTTTTTCTAGGATCAAGTATTTTTTGATGCGAAGTAGCTTAGCTGATAAAGCAGGCACAACCCTAAAATTCAGTAAAGCTATCAACGGTTTTAAATGCAAATAGAAATGTAAAACTGCAGAGTCGCACCGGGGGTTTAATGAAAAAAAAAATGGCTGTGGTACTTTTGTTTCATTAGACAACCCAAATAAAGGTTTCTTATTTCCTACATACCTACAACACACCAGATGGATAGCCAAAATTAAAAATACTACGATAAAATATCCGTTCACAAAACGTCCAGTATACTGTGTACGATTCCGATCAATCGACGTGAAATATATTTGCTTAGTACTCGTGAAACAATACTGTTTGCACTTCTTATTAGCGATCGTTCCAAACGAATGTATCACCCACGTCAAACACCAACCGTCAGCAGACACCCCACGGTTCCAAAAAGCAGTTGCGGTTGAAGCCAAGGGTGGCAACGGAAGCGATACTGGCTTTTTTTCCTCCCCACTATGACACTGTATCGATTCTCCATTGTCACCACTGCGATCCCCTTTCAAACATATTTTGATTGATGTCACAACGCTGTGTGCTTTTGAAGTTATCAATTTGTATGAAAACAGTTTTGGCGGGTCGCGTGATTTTTTGTTGCGCGATGTTTAGTATTGACAGGCTGTATTTATTATTATTGATTGTGTTTTAGAAGAGCTTATGCGAGCAAATATTTCCCTATTAAACTGATCATGATCTTGTTCCCGTGCCAGGGAGAGAGATATACAGGGTGGCCAGAAATTTACCATGAATATTTTAAACGGTGGTCGGGTAAACGGGTCTGAAAATCCCTGTAGCCGTGCTAAGCCTATAGCAGAACGTTCGACTCCGAGAGGTGGCATTCAGTGTTAACTGTCCTCAAGTAGGTACTTACACTGGGTTATCGTAACGAGCCATATCCTAGGCACCTATCCGGAAGCTGCCCGGCTATTGAGCCGGACAGCCGGAGGCATCCGGCAGCCGGGTGCTATCTCAGTTCCGGTTGCGACTATCTTACTAGACGTGATTAGGGACTACCATGTGAATTTAGCGACTAAATACAAGACTCTTATTTACCAAAGACAGTAAAATTGTTTACGAAAATAAGTTACACATAAGGGGATGTCAAGGAGTCTCAGCGAGTTCGCTGATTTTAAAAATAATATGAAATAACATAATACTTAATAATACTTTACGGGGTTAACACATTTTTAGTTAAGTTTCATTTACGAGTATGTAAGTATAAAGACAATTTCAATGTTGCATGCGTCGACCCCAACAATGTAATGCCTCCTCCACACTACTGGCGAAGTTTTTCGGCAAACTCCGACTAAGTCCGAAGTGTAACTCTACACACTCGTTCAACTCGTTTCGTTTTGACTCGGGCGCAGAATCAGGTCACAAATAGAAGCCAAAACGAAGTTTGACGAGGCAAGCCGAAATGTCTCTCTACCCTATCGTATTCGGCTAACTTCGCTCAACTTCGCGAGGCAAAAGGGCTTGAATGGGCTCATCGTGACGTTGAACAAGCGTGTACATCGCTTCGGACTGCAGCCAAAGTTTCTACAGTACTTCGCCGAGGAACTTCGTGAATAGTATAGAGGAGGCATTGAGGACAAGGTAGTCGGTCGTATTCGGCAAGTGACAGCTGCCATAGCCTGAGCCTGACTAGGTTAACGGTGGTCGGCGGGCAGCCTAAAGACGACATTCGTCGAGCGAAGTAGTTTGTAACACGTGCGTGGAACGGATTAGAGGAACAGCTCAGTGTAATCGCCGATTTACACTGTAACTGTACTGTACTGTTTTTTTAGACTGTATAAACGAGGGACTAGGATAGACTAAAATGGACTGTAGACTAAAATAAACTGTAAATTTGTACTGGTTCTAGTGCTATCTAGTAAAACGTCTGTCTTCGACCATCAATTTATTCACACTAAAACAAAATCCATAAAAAGAACATTCTTAACACAAAATTCAATTTTTTTTTTCGAATATAACGTTATAATTAGTTTAGAGTACAGTGTATTGCGTAACTGTATAGAAAGGGCAAAAAAGATACACCAATTTCAAGGACAAAAACTCTTGCTTGTCCATAGCTCTAGACTATAAATAGTAGCAATTTAAGCAGTCGTTCAATCAAGATTGAGATCAGCAATTACAGTAAAACTAGTGATATTTTTTCCAAACGAAATACAGACTTAAATAGAATATGCAAATTTGAATTATTTGGGTGTCAAATCTATCAGCAAACTAACAGCTCTGCCAATTCTTGATTCGCATGGTGTTAGTAATCTCCGATTTTTTTTCAAGCTGTCAGGATGACATGGTACCCAGAATCATTTTGATATGTATAGAAATTATTCTCAATTCACATCTACTTATTTCCACCGTTCTTTTTTTTTACAAAAATTTAATAAGGCTCTATACTCTGTTTATTTTAAGATTATAAATGCAACGGACAAAATTTGAATTTTGCTCTGGAATCCAAAGGCGAAACTGAAAATGATAAGTCATAATAGCTACATTTACATGCTTGATAATAATGTTTTCAATACAAAAGGTGTCAGTATTTGCGGCGATGCCTCGTGACTTAAAATGTGTTAGGATTTGGCAATTAAAATTCAAATCTTTAAATAAACGGAGAATAGTGTGAATCTACCCAGAAATGCCTTATTATTTATATTGTAGTTAGTACGAAAACATAACCGCGACAAATTATCTAGCTTGCAAACGTGCTATCTTCATTCACACTCATATCACCCCTAAATAAGCTTGCGAATCATTTGTCCCACTATTTAATTGAACAGGGTTGCACCAGGCGTACGCCAAACCGGTTGTTTCAATAGAGTAGACTCTTTCTGTATTTTGTGAACATTTTAATTAACATATAGAGATTAACTAGGGGGCAGGGGTCCGCTTCAATGCAAGCACTTCCTGGACGCATGTCGCGGTTATTTTTATTAGATTCTTTATGCTTGAGTGGATGATACAATTTTTGGAAGTATTTTCAATGTAAAACGCTTTATAATTTCAGAAGTACGGATACTGCACTCGTTCTGTAATTTATCTTAGACTTACTTTTACTGCTAAATTTGGAACACTAAAAGATTGACATAGGAGTTTTACAAGTTCGATCATTAAGCGTGTGGTGTAGGGTTTAGAATAACACCACTCCATTTCTTCGGATGTCGTATGATGCGACTAAGGATATATGTATGTTAAAGTATATTTTAAGCGATAGGCTAGCAACCTGTCACTATAGTACCTCTGAACGTTAAACCTAAAAAATACGTGGCTAAACGTGAAATGGGTCCTGTCGTCTGAGCGTTTTGTGTACTCTGCCTATCCCATTTTAGGAATACAGGTGTAATGTATGTATAAATAAATACGCACTGGACAATATTTACGCCAATCACCTAGTCCCAAAGAAGGCAATTCAATGCCTTTGTTATGGGTACAAGACAACGGATAAACTAACTTATATATAGATAAACATCCAGGACTCGAAAGCAAACATTCGTTTTCATCATACAAACCTCTGTCCCGACCGGGGATCGAACCCGGGAATTTAAGCTTCACAGTCAGGTTCTCTAACCGCTGGGCTATCCGGCCGTCGGATGTATGTTTTCGATCATTACATTTGGCTTTCTAGACGCTTTATTGATTTTTTATTAAATCATTTTAAACAAAAAAAAACCGACTTCAAATTAGCAATATTTTGAAAGTATTCTGTTTACTGAATGTAAAATCTTGACTTCATCGACAAATAACCGAAAACGCCGTACATCTCCATATAAAATTTGAAGAGTTCCCTCGATTTCTCCAAGATTCCATCATCAGATCCTGGTGTCGTTCCAATGGGACCAATTTCGAGTTATACCCTTTCGATTAAAAAAAAAATTTAAAATCGGTCAACGGGTTTTCGAGATATCGAGTAACATACACACAAAAAAAAAAAAATAATAATAAAAAAAAATAAAAAAAAATTAGTCGAATTGAGAACCTCCTCCTTTTTGAAGTCGGTTAATAAATAAGCAAAAACGTACATTCAACCAAGTATCGGGAGAAAAGGCTTCTTTCAAAGGACTGACGTGTTCGCACCTAGAGGCGTCGGCTCGCTCAAAGCATAATGTAGCTAAATGAAGACTAAATTTAACATAACAAGGTAAAAGCAGTTCTTGGCATAACCACTAACTAGTTTTTCATCCTAGACATAACATGCCGAAGATTATGCTGCCTACACTTTACGACAAAACGTGAAATAGACATAAACGTAGAATCTTCAAATGATCATATTATACGAATGTTTTATTGGTCGTTACTATGTAGTAACGCTTGCAGGTAGTGTAAAAGTTTGACCGAGATTCTACACAGAATGCAAGGCGGCCAGTTAGAGATGGACAGACCACCGTTGCACTTCTTTTCACCTCTTTTCCAATGAAGATGGCTGCTAAAAACAAGTACGAGTTGTACTCGTGCTCGAAGGGTACCAAAAACTGCAAAAAAACACGTTTTAAACCAAATATTGAATCAAATATTCTGTAAACATTTCAAGTCTCTACCTGTTACCGTTTAATTTAATTTGTGTATGTAGCGTTTCGTATGCTCTGCTTATCGTTGTACCTACAACTGAAGATCATATCTTCGGAATCGATACAAAGCACGAAACCGCAAAGAATGTTTGAAACGGTTCTAATTCCATACACACACACACACACATAGTGTTTGTTGCTCGTCGCGGTTTCACGCAATGTCCATAGGCTAAGTATGAAAAGTACTGTTTTAAAATTTCGTGATTTTCACACATATTTATGCTTACGCGGGACTTAATCTTAACGCGGCCGAAACGTCGAGAGGTAATTAAAAAATACCGTGATTAAGTCCCGCGTAAACATAAATATAAGTATGAAAAGGACGTAAAAAAACTAGGCTACATTCCAAGGGTTCAAGAGCATAGGTTGTGGCGAGCATTGGTACACATTATAATTCGCCTATCTCTATTATCTGAACCTCTTCTAATGTGTTCAGTGAAGGTCCGCTATCGAGAGTGGCAGTCGCGGAAAACCCGTCACCAAAATCATTGCTATGTCACGTTCGGTGTGCTCTGCCTACCCCATTTGGAAACACAGGCTTGATTGTATGTATGTATGTACCTATGTATGTATGTATGTATGGATCTTACAACATCCACGGAAGAAATTGAATATTATTACTCTAAATCTAATATTATACGGTGAATGCACATAGGCTCATCGAGAAATTAGCTTGTAGTCGAAATCCAGAAATATCTCCTTTCACCCCTAGAAAAAACGACGGACGGCTACTAAATCACAGTTAGGCATAAAGACGTTGAAACTCACATCCAAATCACGATCCAGTTGTAACTTTAGTTCCACAGCCGAGACGGTTTTTGATAAAATACTAAACGCCGACAATCGACTTATGCTAAACAGTGTCTAGTCAGACGAATAGGGACAGAACAGTTCTTGTTTTAGAGATCCGCAAGAACCATTAAAAATATATTGGAAAATAGTTCGTTGGGCACAATTGTAATACATACTTCGGTACTCGTATACCATATATCGACACCTCCGACGCAAATGGTCGTAACGCTGTTTTTGCCAAAAACTAGATTTTTGGCTCATTGTATTTATTTTAATCCAAACTACAACTTCCAAAAACAAAAATGTAAATATGTTTGTTATTTACTGAGTTTTCTAGTCGCTAAAAGTCGTATCATTTGAATTGTCCCACGCAAACCGTCGCACTACAACATTCGATGATTTGCGCCGTTCTATAGGGCCGCGGTCTGACTTATGACAGCAGACTTACGACGTCGTATCTTGGCAAAGGTATACGCCACGAACATCCGTACCCTGTGCAAATCGTCGTAACTATGAAGTTACGACTCTATGCATGTGTAAAAATCGTAGTTACGACTTTTTGCTTCGTACTTACGACCATATACAACCTGTTTATGTGACCTTATTCAAACGTAAACAGTCGTAACATACTTATACGACCTTTAGACAAAAAGAATAAAGTCGTAACTTTAAATTTTGTTAAATATTAACGAAATAATAATTTATATCGCAATAAATATATATATTTCCTGTTACTTAAACTACTGCGCCTAGATTGAACCAACAATTTAATCAATAAGTGTCATATAACTTGCAAAACACACAAAAGTATTTTAAAATCGCTCCCCTGAAAAGTTACAAATTTAACGTTACGACCTTCTGCGTAGGAGGTGTCGATATATTTCGAGTGACTAGGAAATTATCATTAAATATTTACTAAACAGATTGATACGGGAAGCGTGAATGGGTGTGTTGGAAGGGGAAGACCTACGAGTAGACGGACGTTCCGTGACCAAAGCGCGGACGTTTTAGAAACAGGTCAGGTCAAGAGTACCCGAAATCGACGAGCGTGTATGAAGAAACTAATGAACGTGGATGAAGCAAAAAAGGTATGTCAGGAACGTAGCAAGTGGAACAAAGTGGTCCCTGCCTACCCCTGTGGGAAAGAAGCGTGACTGTATGGACATGTATATGTATGTAAATTTTTTAGTGATTAAAACTTTTGTCGGTTCGTTTGCGTATACACAGTTATAAACCTATTCTGAACGCAAAAAAAAATGTTTCTTCTGTAGAAATCCTAGACTATCAGTCTGAGATGTACAAAAACACTTCATTCATTTAAAACAAATTATTTAAACAATAAGGAGCACTATCTGTAAAATATTATATTATAAAATACACCCCTCGAAAACAAAAAAATACTCCATTACATTTGCACGGAACCACTTTGCCGCAGAAAAATACACACGCCAAAGATTTTATTATTGTTAAATTGAATATGAAATTTTATATCACACACGTAGGCAGTAAAGACCCGAATTCATATGCAACTAATTCGAATTACTCTTAGATAGATCTATGGATATAAATTTTGTGACAAACGCTATAAAGTGAATGAAATGGCGTATTAGTGAGTGTGTAATAAATTAAACATTTATAGTGATATTAAAGATCAGTAAAATCTCAATAAACCACGTTGGTAGGCCGGAGTGTATTGGGAAACAGTCTGTGTAGAATGTAACTTCATACTCTTGAATACAATAATACAAATGGTTTACTAAACGAATACAACATTACGAGTATGACCATCTACGTCTATTTGCTGTCAATTATTTATAAACACAATATGACCATGGAATACGAAGCTACGAAACATGTAATGGGGATGGTTTAGATTGTGTAACACTACTTGCGCTCTGCCTACCCATTTGGGAATACAGACGTGACTTTTATGTGTTTATATGCACATGGAATATTTTATAATTAATAACATGAATCTCATGTGTACCTACTAAAAACAATAAAATTATACAGGGAAAGTGTTAGGTACGTCTTGTATTTGCCAGAACAAAACTTATACTGTAAGGAGTACTCAGTAAGTGCCCTGAAAATGGCTGCCTTTAGATAAACTAAACAGATAGACTACCACTTTCTTTATTATAAACAATAGTTGGTATCATCTTACGTATTAGATAATTTACCAACTGCTACACCATGTTTCTGTCCATTGTTTTATTTATTATCTTCCGATAATGCGGCCGACACGTTAACGCATAAGTCACATTATCGATCCACCGCAAGATCTATCGACACACAAGGTTTCGTCATAACAGAATGCCTTTATTATGATAATAACAAAAACTCACGAACTTTCATACCAATAAAACAATATAAAAGCATTGACAATAATTTATACAATTTTGAGCTGCGTGTGACATGGATCTATAATAAAATCTATATAAAACGGGCTGTGGAACTTTAGTATTGAGAAGATAAATAGTTCACCTTAAGAATGGGAAATAGTACTTAATTAATGTTTTGGTACTTGGAATTCAACTTGACTAAATACAAAAATGACAGTCAATAAATTCAAGCGACACAAACCCCTGTCGATTCTATAGGAAAGTAGGTTCGTCGATAAACGAAACTGAAAACACCATAGTATTTAAGTGACAATTACTAACCACGTATTAAGAAAGTATACTCGGCTTATGGCGTTTTTTTATATTTTTTTATTGCAATCTTGCCCTTTGAGACTAATTAAGCGATGAAATCACAGAAAAATAGGGTAGGGTAGGGTTCAAAACAGTATAAGCCCATCACATTTTCTTACTAATCGCTTAGATTATCTATTTCTTGTTGACTCAGAAAATTGACGGCAGGCATTTACATCAACATTCATTCCATTTTCATTTACATAATATTCAGAATTCAATGCTTATCTCTTCAAAAGATTGCCTATGTAGGATGAACACCCACATTAGATTTCATCTTCACTTGTTCACCTGATACGCTACGAGTATAACCCCTTAAATGCCGATAACCAAGTCAAGAAAACAAGGCACAAACTTATTAAAAAGCCGACATCAAATAAACTTTCGTACATGCATGCGGTACACTGGTACACGCATCGAATCGGATGCAAGAACTCTATGGGACCCGGTGGGCGACGGTAATCTACTGATTACAAGGCATTATCACAACTGTGAAGCATAACTCCTCCGTAAATACGTAATTTGCTTAAAACTATTCATGTATTTGTTTATACAACGTTTATAGCGTGAAATATGAATATTATTGAATACGCGCCGCGGTATCTGAGGAATGTAAGATGTTTATCTGTTGAATCAAATTATAATATGTATTTTGTTTTATGATTATTATTTATACGTTACGGAGTGACGGAAATCGTGTCTTTTGACGCAATTAAAATTGGTTTCAAGGTTGATTTTCTTCTTTAACTTCTTAATTTCGGTAAGAGCTTCTGCATTATACGAGTAAATGATCCATTTTTTTAATATAGAACTCTACATACCACTATTTTTTTTATTAATATCAAATAGATTTTAAGAAAGTTCTCGCATATTGGAGAGGGCGTATTATATTTTTTAATACTTTATTTATATTGTATTATTCATTTTTAATCATAAATTTTGACATGTCTACTGGACGAAGCAAATAAGTAATAACATGAAGTATAAATTCGCTTTTCCTCATCATTTCGTACATGTGTACTGGAATTTTATTGAAATCGGCTTCCAACTAAAACACTACGGAATTCCTAAGCTGCGGCGACGCGGGCGCAGCGAGTCATCGCTCCGTGGAGTGTTGACTCTCGATTGTTTGAAGACGACAGTCACATCATAGTTGCAGAGGCTATACAAGTAATATATCACAAGGCAGGTTTTTAGGGTACCCATTGACGAGGTTTTGTTGGAGAAATATTCTCTAATGTACACCAAAAACATTCGCGGCATTTGGATTCCATGATACGTACAGCCAGATTAGCGCAGCAAGGTGCTAGTGGGGATGCGTACGAGATAGACTATATCTATAAACATTCATCTTGAATCACTCAATGTATTAAAACAAGCCACATCAAAATCCGTTGCGTAGTTTACAAGATCAAAGCATATAATAATATAAGGACAGACAGCGGGTAGAGACTTTGTTTTGTACAACATAATCATGATTCTTCTTACGGACATTATTAGTATCCGGAACGGAATTCTGAATTTTTGAAGGTGAATTCTGAATTTCATACGACAAAAATAAATGTAGAGTGAATAGATTTCAGTAGCTCAAATCACCACATCGAGTTTTAACAACTTTGCATTACCTACTTATAACAGAATTATCTATACAAACGCCCAAACATTATCCTTAAAATTGAATTAGTAACATTAAATCATCGAAGTAAGTCGACTGTTTCTTAATGCTTTTCCAGGCGGAACCCTGCAAAAAGATGCACAATTTAAATATGAAAATATTCTTGCAAATATGGCGGTTGGAGTATTAACCTTGACACGTAATGATATATTTTATGGCATAAAAAAAACAACTTACTAAAACACTACTTTGACTGACCACTTGCTTCACCGCTACAGGTGATATTAGGTAGAGAGATGCAATATTTTCTCCGGATACCTAGAAATGTTTTTATGTAATAGATATTGGATAAGAGAAGTATTATTAAGAATTAAGTTTCGATCTTTGTAACCCGTAAAATTCCCTTTTCAACTAAGTTAACTTTAACCCGAAATCCTGAATACGGTACCTTAGTTTATTTATTTTGAAGGTAGGCCCCCACACCGCCGTTAAATGAACTACCCTCCGAGTTCACTCACTTACCTAGAACCTATCAAATTATCAAAAGTGACAAAAGATGGCGCTAGATTTTGAAGTCCATCAGCGATTTTGGAAAAATCACTATTGTTTACAAATACTATAGTTCCATGCATAAATGTTTTTGCCAAAGTTATCACCGCAACTAAACACATAAAATATATAAACACACATTAAAAAATGTTGCAGCCGCAGAATTTGAACGACCATTTTGAATTGTTGACAATTACTTTTATTTATCTTGCTCGAATCCACATTTTTGCGGCACAATTCTAGAGGCAAATAAAAGTTTAGTTTATTCTGTGAAGTATCTAGTTCAAGGACACGGATCCTGTATATTTCAACTCGGAAAGCTAAGCAGAAGATTTATAGAGTAAAATAGGAAATTTAAATAAATCTCGTGACCTCTAACTGTCTAGAAAGTTGGATTTATTAGCGTGTAAAGATTTTGATGCACTTCGCGTATTTAAAGTAACCTTTCCTGAACATTGTGAAATTCTTAAGTCTATTTTTTTTTCGATACTAAAATGAGATTAGGTACTGGTTGCCTGTTTTTTGGCAATTCTAAAATAGTGCTGTGCCTCCACTATCGAAAGTTAAAGATATAATAAGTAAATTCAGTAAGTAAGGTAAAAGTACCAATGCTCGACGCTTCAACGCCCAATAGATGACACCCATCTGTCACCTGTCTTACTACGACATAAGGTTGCTAGTGCCAAGTATTGGGTCAGTATCGAGCATAGAGACGTTTACCGTAGCGACT
Organism: Adoxophyes honmai; assembly: GCA_005406045.1. Taxonomy (NCBI): domain Eukaryota; kingdom Metazoa; phylum Arthropoda; class Insecta; order Lepidoptera; family Tortricidae; genus Adoxophyes; species Adoxophyes honmai. The sequence continues at coordinate 112,378 of BHDV01032898.1, read as the reverse complement.
TTGTTGGTTAGTTATCCCACAAAATAATGTAATAAACGTTTAAATTTGTTGCGGTGTCATTATTTACGGATTACACATTTGCACTAGTCACTTTAGTATCCCAGATTAAAATGAAGTTTATAAATAGTTACTTTACTGATGAAAAATAAAAATAAATCCTAAATCTAACTGTCGGAGCATCTAGATGTATGTGTTAAATAAGTTATAGTTTTCTACCAATACGAAATTACAAAAGCAAACAGTGCATAAGCACCGGAATACGACCAAAACACACAAAATGGCGCTTTGATATAATAACAGAAAAATGAGCCAGGTGGCGCCGACACTAATATCTAAGGAAACAAGCAATTAAAATTCCATATGGGATAAAAACAACTTAATTTACTTTCAACATATCCTTTACACTTATCATTCGATACTCGTCGAGGAAAGGAAGTACTGATTCCATATCAATCGATAATAAGCTGATATTGTGATTAACATGGAAAATAATCTGAGTGTGTCTGCGCATTTCCGATTACGAAACGCCATGATTTAGGCCGGCCACATACATTAGGAAAAATTCCGTTTCGGAATCACGAATCGGAAAATCGAACGCAGTCAATTCATAAAAACCTATGGACCAGCCACATACAGACGGAAGCTTTCCGTTCGAAATTCCGAACGGAATTTTTCCGAATGTGTGTGGATGTCGTATGGATTTAGTGCGTTCGGACAGTCCGATTCGAGATTCCGAAACGGAATTAAGTATGTATGTGGCCGGCCTTAGAAGAGATAACGATCGGAACGTTTTAAATCCTACAGTTCCAAGCAGTCTTATCAGAGGAAAAATCTCGTTTTCCGGATTAAAAGCATGTAAAAAATATTAAAAATGAGTAATCGGATTAGAAATAATAAATATAAATCACTAATGAATTTGAAGGATTTTTTCCGTATCATCAGAAGTGGGCTGATGAATTAGGTAGGTATCTAAGGACTCAATTTTGAAAAACACGCCCCTAATTTTTCTGCGGTTTCATATTAACATGTATTCTTTGTCGTAATGTCGGTAATGCTTGCCCGAATGTTCAATTTTTATAATAGGAATCGTATTGAAAATATATTACTTAATGACAATTATGAAAGGCAAATAATAAACCTGGCCGCAATTTTTCTTTTTGGCCGCAATACTCAAACTTCTAATTTAATAACTAAGCATCGGGAAAATGATATAGCCTCTAAAATACTATTTCATCTTCTTTACAACGCCAACAAAAATGACAAAAAAAGCGTCAAGTCATGGCCAACAATTATTGTTACTTGCCACCAAATTTACTAACTCGGCCACGAAATTCGTTACTCATTATCACTTTAAATTTTATAGCTTCCATACAAGCTCCTCAAAATTTATATATTGAAGCTTCAATAGACAACTTCAAATATTGTAACTTAACATGTAAAATAATACTTCATATTCTTTTATCATGAAAATAGCCACTGTACGATATGGCGCGAGTGTGCGCCATGACAGCAACTAGCCATTTGCACCAATCAGAGATACAGAAGCCTTGCCAAAAAAGTAGGTTAGGTTAAAACTGCTACCCCTAAAGAAATGAAAATACTGCCAAAAAAGTAAGTTAGGTTAGGTTAAAACTGCGACCCCTACTGAAACCAAAATATTGCCATAAAAGTAGGTTAGGTTAGGTTAAAATTGCGACCCCTACAGAAAACAAACTACTACCAAAATAGGTTGGGTTAGTTTAAAACTGCGACCCCTACAGAAAACAAACTACCACCAAAAATAGGTTAGGTTAGGTTAGAACTGCGACCCTTACAGAAAACAAACGACTACCATAAATTGGTTGGGTTAGGTTAAAACTGCGACGAAAAAATGTAAGATGAATTACATTTTAAATATACTACATATGAAATTAGAAGCTAATAAATTACTATTTTGGTGCCACATGAAAATATTTTAGAAGTTTCCCGCTTGAATGCATGTTACAAATTTAGATGCTAAATAATAAACACGATGCCAAGTTATATTTACAGTGGCTTACATAGAAAATAATTAACATATGTACAATGTAGACAAATGATTTTCCAATGCATAATGGATGATCAAAAGGACAATATAATTTGAACGTTTCAACCGATTCATTCATCGGACACTTTCTATAAAAACTACCCCATATTCTGACACAGCTTTTAGTTATCTATTAAAAGAACAGGAGCTCTAAATAATGATTGAAAACAAAATAAAAATCTGCAGGAATATTTGTATGAAATGTGATCAGATGAATAAGGCGGAGGAAACCCTCGAATAAAAGCCCCAGTATCAATTGCAAAGAAGTTATGAATGATTAGGATCTGCCTGCGCTGCCTGCCCTGGTGCGCCGCAGAAAGTATCGAGGGGCGCGGCCGCGAGTCGATTCTCTATCATTCTTTGTCATTTTTGTTCCTCTCAAACTAACGACTACCTTATCGGAGCCTATTTCTTTGTACTGTATCTTTTTTAAATAGTTACCGACGATAAAATAGAATAGAATACAATTTAGAATATAATTCCAAATTTGTGGGTGCGCCGCGGGTTGAAAAAGATTGGGAACTTAAAATTGTATGTGAAAAAAACGCGCTTCTTCATTTTCTTTCTTAATCTCTTACTTTATCTGTTTCCAACTTTAGAGTAAACATTACAGGCACCCCGCAACGACAAAGTATGTACTACTTTACGTAAGTTTATATTTAAACTTCACTGTGAGTCCAACACGAAGACACTGCACAATGTCTTATCTGATCTAGAAATTGACGTCGGCAAAATCGTGTTTACAAAGTCCAATACATTTCCTTACAAATTGTTATCTGAAATAAGCGGTCCAGTGAAGTTGTTTCAGTAAAACCCTTATCGTCGGTATGTCGAGCACTCGCCCGTGCTAGATAGAAAGGGCTACGAAGACTACGGACTTGTACTTGTTTTTAGAATTTTGCTTTCAGAAGTGAAAACTGTATTGCCTGTCACTGTTAACTTAAAATCCATAATTCAATGCTAATCACAAGATAGACATGAATTTTTAATTTAAACATGTAACTACCGTGAGATTCACTCATGTGAATGTACCCGTTTAATTTCAACATGGTAAATGTTGCTAGAAAAAAATATATACAATTTGAATATGATTAAAGTTAAGCTTGTCGGCAAATTGATATGTACAATAAAAAAAAGTTTGACAAGGACTAAGTAAAAACTTTACATTTCTATATCTTAAAGAGGTACAATTTAAAAATTATAGTTGAAACTTCCTAGTAAACATGATGGTACTTATGGCAGAACGACGCGGTTCTCTATTTACAAAGTTTTAGACTGAACTTAAAGAAGTTTTTTAAAAACTAAAAAAAAAAAAATTCTAAAATAAAATAATCTCAAAATAAAAACTTCGGATTTCTGATAACTTCATAGTTTTTGTGGCGCAACATTCGTAGCGAGCGAACATTTAGATCAAGTTATTGTTTTTGAAACAAGCCGCGCATGCACTTCTGAAGTGCAAGTCATGTGCAATGTGCAAGGTTTACGTCTTTAGTCGGATGCTACCGGCAGCCGGGTAACTTCCTGATAAAACGGGGAACCAACACGTACTATAAGTATTATCAACATGACATACGTTAGGTACTGCGGTAGCGAATATCTACAATGCACGAGTGTGATATCTAACCAGGAAATAAAGTTTCTTGCCTGTCGTTCTAAAATTAAATTGTGATAGATTTTTGTACGAGAACCCGTGTTGTACCGGGTTAGAATAGCACCTCCCCCTTTCTTCCCGTCGGTGTCGTAAGAGTCGACTCTGGGAAAGGGGTTAGTGTATTGTGGGCGATGGGCTAGCAACCTGTTACTGCAATATCACGTTTAACCATCTGATTACCCTGCTGAAATTGCTAAACGTGGCACTGGATTTTTAATTCATGTGCTCTGCCTACCCCTCTTGGGATTACAGGCGTGAGAATATGTATGTATGTATGTATGTTTTGTACGAGGTGGCGCTGTTTTCTTTGTTTTTATTTGACTTATACCGTTCGCAAACTCATGCTGCCAATTCAAAATTGTTTGACAGGCTAAACCCGAATTTAAGGAACTACATATATCGATGTACTTGTTCAGTACTTTGATGAATCATAATGTTTGGATTCTGGTGCGAGAAATAGTCATGTTTATGCTAATATAGCGATTCGTAAGCGCCTACCCCATTTGGGAAAACAGTCCTGATGTATGTATCTGAGAATAATGACGGCAATTCAAACACCCGAATATTCACTACAATGCTTTACTCAGTAAAATCCAATATTTGCATCCGCGCCTTATAACACCGATAACACATAATTACCTACATAAAGAGGTATTTAGAAACATTATTTACTCAGAAACACTCGTAAGTATGTATTTAATAATAACTAAAGTAATTTACGCGCCAGCCCCACTTGACATTCCTCTATAGAATTAAATTACTGCAAGATAATTACATATTTACAAGTACTAGTAGGTACTATAATTATATTCAGTTGACCTAAATATAGATGTCCATTTTAATGGTAATCCCCCTTTATTATTATATTGCTGATTAAAACAATGTCATTATCGATTAACTAACAATTCAGATTTATATCTTATTTTATTAACTACGCAAATTAGTGTTGTGTTATCAATGCATTAGAGCTATCATGGTTGTTTTATTGAACGCGATTTTCTTAAACATACACCTTGATTTACATTTTACTAAAATACTTTACCATTTTCTTGTCGCTAATGTAGTAATGTATGTATAATGTGGGGTGCTCAGTTCTAAATATAATGTAGTTTTAGGTTAGTAATATTTTTATTTTTTTTCTTGGTTGACAAATATAATTATTTTGCATACGTAAAAATTTAATTATGTAAGTACTTAATAAAAAAATCTCAGTAAATTATTTACTCCCTCGCTTTAAATCACGTGCCTAGTAGGTGCCATGTTTAACATAGATCCATAAAACAATTGGTATTTTTGTAGTTTTCCTGCTAATTATCATATAATATTCATAACCTGTCTCAAGTGTTTGTGCGATGTATTCGGGTTGTCAAGGTTTCCGTCATTTGTTTTATTTACTTGGTAAAGGGAGTTCCCCTGTCTATCTCAGTTGCCTCTATCTCTCCAAATTTCGATCTTTATCAGTTAAAGATCGATTTTTAAATTGGATTTAGCTGTTTTGATAAAGTATCGTTTTCTATCACAATTGTTTTACAACTTCATTAGAACTTTGATAATTTCAAGGATCTTCATTTTTTCATAAACAATTTTAATTATGAAGGTATTTTGTCGGTATAACTCTATGTCTCAAAGTCACTAGTAGTCAAGTAACTAAAATTTCCGAACACGAAAACATTTTTCGTTCAGATTGAGCTACGTAAGAATGATTCATGTGCTGGTATAACCGTTTATTATTGACACTAAATATAGCTAAAATTCTACGTTAAAGACTGAAGCCAATCTTTCTACTTCTATGGTACCTACTTAACTGAAAAACACTCATAATATGTACCTATTTATTGTGAGCTCAAAATCGCACCGAAAAGTTACTAAAGACACCAACAAATTTAAATCGACTTAATCCCTAACGGGAGATCTTTCAAGCCTCCTTGCAGTCGTCAAATGGATCAAAATGGTTCATTTCTTCCATGGATATCATAAAGGCCCACTAAAGAAATAGGCTGAACTACGCCATAAGCGATAGACTACCAATCTGTCCTTATGTATACCTCTTCCATCGGTTATATCTAAAATTATGCTAAAAGTGCCTACCAACCAGGAAACAGTCATGATTTTATATCACGTATCGTGTGCTCTGCCTACCCCACTTGGGAGCACAAGCGTGATTGTATGTAGGTACGTATGTTATGTATGTCAAAATGCTTAAAGAGTAGTTTAGTATGAAGTCGTGAATATTATAGCGCTCCGCGAAGCACATTTCTTTTAGGGCCTGTTCACACTAGCGATTCTTTTCGGCGATTTTTAGGTGATGCGAGATCGCCGCGAGCAAGCTGCCTCATAAACAATCGCGGCGATGTCGCAGCTTGGTCGGAATGCTCGCCGCGTGCTCGCGGCGATTGTTGATAAGGCAGCTTGTTCGCCCTGTGCTCGCGGCGATCTCGCTAGTGTGAACAGGCCCTTACTGAATACGTTTATTACTATCTGTAACAAGCGGTAGTCTACTACTGTGGTCCGTTTTATAGCAACTCCGCAATGCAAATAAATTGTCTATGTAAACTCACATCGTTAACACCTAACACTTTTATGGCTCTGAACTTACTTTATTTCAAGTTTGAAAACACTTCGAGTCTTATTACTCCCTAAGGAATCTGACCAGTTCTCGTTGATATTTACTATTTACACTTAAAATTACATACCTACATACAAACGCGCCTATATTCCCAAATGGGGTAGACAGAGCACACAAAACGTGAAATAGAAAAAAAAACACTATTATGACCATTTCACGCTTCGCAGCCACTTCTAGCATAGTTTTAGGTTGGAACAGATGGAAGAGGTAAGTATAATAGTAACAGGTTACTGGCCTGTCGCCTAAAACATGCCTAAACCTATTTCCTTAGTCGCCTCTGCCTACGAAAGAAATGGAGAAGTGTTATTCTATTCCGACACCACTCAAGAGACACTTAAAAGTATTTCCTTTTAAAAGAACATGTACTGACGGTCTAATAATTTCTGTCTCGTCGGAGAATGTGATCCAAATAAATGCAGCAAACGTACGTAACAAAGCAATGCAATGTCGTTGACGTTTTCTGTAAATAGATTCTATAGGTAGATCAATATTATTATCGAGAGCTTACATCTAGCGATGTCATAAAGTATAAACCTATGGTTACGGTACAAAAATCAATTAATTTGTCCGGAATGCATCGCAAAATCAAAGGACCACAGATATGACAGTAATTCCAGTAGCTGTAATTCCCTGCATTTTTTTATATAGTCTGTTTGCGTGTGTACGGCAACGCAACAATACAAGCCACACACGAAGTCCCAAACAAAGAAAAATTTATAGCAATCAATATCAATTTGAAAATCGATGATAAATCGATTTACCTCCGCAGCGATCGGTATCCCTCACTCCCTGCCAAATGACCAACAACACCCTAAATAAATAGGAAACGAATAAATTCACAGCCAAATTGCTCGATTTCCGTCCATAATCGACGACTCAATTCGTCACGGAATGGACAATTGTCCCCAAATTACATAAATCAATCTGTTCCATGACAATCTAATTCCGACTCTGTGCGGCTCCCCTTACGATCAAATCGAGTTAAACGATTGGTTTTAAGGGTGTGAATAGATCATCGGAATAATCTGACAGTTGTTAACCATTATAGTTGGACTAAATATCAAAATAAAGGATGATTTTTTCGCCGCGACAGCTCTATAACTCGATTTAAGATCATAATAGCAAATAATTCGGTTAATGCCATCTGCCGCGCCGGCCATTAATGGTCATTTTGCCACGTGTCGTCCGACAATGCACATAAATTGTGTTAGCTGAATATGCACAATAGCTGTCCGGACATTACCGTGGCTTGCGGTCAATCGGGTGCGTAGAATGTGTTAAATTTTACGCGTCTTTGAATTTATTGAATATTTGGATATTGCTTTTGTGTTTTTCTGTGGTAGAAGTCCAATGGTATTTTAGCGTAAACTGCTTCAGATTTGTTCTTGGGAAAATTTCGCGTGGGAAGTTTGAATTACAAAGACTACTTTGTAATAAGTAATAAGTATGCGTATTGTTTGAGTTTTCATTTTGATCGGAACAAAAATATTGTGCTTCAGCCTTTTTTACATTCGCTTCCGAAAACAATAAGCTACGTATTTATCTTGATAAGACTTATTGTTATTATGTTTAACATGCTTACCTACAGGTTAACTTAGTGTTTTACATTTCAAAAATTGCGGACTTTACACGAGTAAATATTTACTTAAGAATTACTTCAAAATCGCGCCTGTATTCTCAAAGGGGCAAGTAGAGCACGTTACATAGAGGAAACCCAGATTATTTCCCATTCCATAGCCACTTTTCATACAATTTTAAGTTGAAAAACATATGAGCGTGGTTAAATAGTGTCTGCTTGCTAGCAGGTTGCCTAAAGTATACTTAAACCAATTTGAGTCCCTCTTACGACACTCACGGGAGAAATGAAAAGGTGTCCTACACCTGACACCACACGGAGCACGAATAAATAACCTAATCTAATCTATTACCACTCAATATCATACATTTTTAACCCCCGACGCAAAAACGACGGGGTGTTATAAGTTTGACGTGTCTGTGTGTGTGTCTGTGTGTGTGTGTGTGTGTGTGTGTGTGTGTAAATGTGTATGTATCTTTCTGTGGCATCGTAACTCCCAAACGGATGATCCGATTTTAATGCGGTTTTTTTTGTTCGAAAGCTATATCCGTCGAGAGTGTTCATAGCTATGTTTTGTGGAAATCGGTTCAGGTCTTCAAGGTCATTAGGTCGTTTGTTAAGTAAGATGAGAATGTTACACGTTCAGTAAAGCCATCGATTTGGGGCTCGTCGGGGTTTTTTTTAATTTTTAATTAATTTTTCCCAAAGACATTTATTCTCAATTAATAATTTCAGTACAATGTAGCAAAAACCGGCAATACCTTTGAAACGTTTTTTTTTCTCCATATTGATTCTAACAATTGACTCTACCCACGTCGAACAATTACTGATTACTTAATTAGCAAGCGCTGACCGCTTAGTTCTTTCGACCTTCGCATATGAATCAATTTTATTTGCTTTGGTCATTAGCCTAAGGCTAATTATAACTGCGTCAATCATATCCTAAACACACCTTGCGTATTGATTTTCTGGTCCAATAAAATAATACACCACCTCTGTATTCGCTTATAGAGTAGGCACACGAAACTTTACATAATCAAAACCGCTATTTCCATTTGTTATCGTGTTAGGTTTGAACATAATGTAGATGAAAGAAGTACAATGTTGACAGCTTGTCGCTTAAGACATATCTAAACATATTTCCTTAGTTGCTACCAATGACACTACAACCTTTCATCGTCTGTGTGTTTCAAGAAAAGCGATTGTTTAAAAAGGCAAAAACAGAAGAATGTAGTAGCCATGAAGTTTGCACATTGGTCTACACGGAGGCTGATGTCGCCTTGTAGAGCATTGTTTCTCTCTAACTTACTCTCTCTTTCCAAAGACCGAAGCGCAAACTTTATGGTCGAGTATTGTAAATTGAAGTTTCTTACAAGTTAATTGTATTAAGAAATCAAACCCAAACTGGCGGAAGATAAGACCACATGCAGGGTCTGTCAGGATCGCTACTACCGTTTTCGTTTGTATAACCACCGCAAAGCAGCAGTGCGAGCACTGTCATATTCCTATTCGGAGGATCTACAGCCGGTAATATTGTTGTCACCTGCATTTTATATCTCAGTGGGCAATTGTAATTGCTTACTATCACGTGAAGTTTGCTCGGGTGTCTACTATTATTTCACAAAAACAACCTGATACTCAAACTCTCAAAATTACTACTCCATCTCATAGGACCAAAACCATTTGAACTAAGTATATGGTTTTGGTTTAGTTGCTATGCAAACACGCAGTTTTTATTTACATCTACTAAGAACAGGTGTGAAAGACGGTCAATTATTCATGCAGAAATTACTAGAAAAAATTGTCAATAGCAGTTCTGATCATACCGGCGCCCTTGACTAGTATTGTGACACACCTGCCAGCTCCGTAATTAGTCAAATTACCAAACAATGTGAAATAAAAAACACGTGCATTAATAAATTAAGAGAAACGATTATCATAAGCAGTTCATACAACCAGTAGAAAAGGTTGCTCGATTGATGCGACTTCCAAAAAATGACGACATTGACGACGGCGACTTTATTACCGAGAAGGTAAGGACTTGTGTGTTCGCCTGGTTATTAGTAAGTGTAGGTACATTTTGCGTTGACTGTGCATTAGTTGTCTTTGTTGTACGGGGGCAAGAAATATGGCGTATTGTCGGTGAGTCGGTAAAAAACAATGGTGCAGACAGCGTGCCGCTCTCGTTACTAACTAATCCCCGACCTCGGAGCTACGAAGCAAGTGCGCACGCGATTGTATATTAATACGTAGTGGTACTCAGACACAAATAAGATAATAGGATTAGGATACATTAAACTTAGCAGTAGTTGGGAAAGGTGAACGTCAAATGACGTAACAAAAGGTTTTCTAGCCATGTTAAAGTCCAAACGCTCGTATGCACGGTATCGGTTGTGATATTCGAAATCAGACGAAAGAGGGCGCACAAAGCTCCGTCCAGAGCGTCTAGTGTGCTCAATTCGATGATGCAGTCGTTAACGAATTCGTTTGCGAGTTGTCGCGGAATGTATGGAGACTTGTCGACCGTGGCAGTTGTGCAAACGTTCCGCTGGCGGCGCTGTCTCGGTTTCCATACAATTTTGCGATAGCTCGCAAACGAATTCGTTAACGACTGCACCATCGAAATGAACACACTAGACGCTCAGGAAAGATGCTTATCGTTCATACCATCTCGGCGCAACACTGCGCCGCGCCGGTCAGCCTCCGCTGTCAGTGCGTTTGAAGCTTTCCTTTTACATAATTACATTTCTAGTTTAAACATTGAACATTTCATTCTGTGAATATATTCGACAGAGAAAACGAAAAAAGTGTATTCTAGTTGATATTCTGGTTAAAGCTTGAAACTGTAACTCTTTGTTTAGACGTGTGGTAAATCAAGTCGTCGCACGCGCCGCGTTAAAACAATATTTATTATTCAAACAACTTTAAAGCCTAAGTAATCCGTCACGATTACGATCCTTGAATCATAAATGTTAAAAAGGCCTCGCCTCACATTTCCTTGCTAATCTAAATTTAAAATTATTCCGTTCCAATTACACTATCTTAGCTCCATGTCGCCGTGGAACATCTGGACAAATCAAGGTCTGACAATTGAGGAAATCGTACCACAGACGGACAAAAAAAGTAATAAACGATTTGTTTCAATATAATTAAAGATCGTCGTGAAATACAAACAAACGTAATGTTTGTTAATAGCGCGCAAAAAGTGGCCGCAAAAAGTAACGAGCGAACTAGATCTGCTTCCTCGACGCACGAGTACAGTTATGTTCAATAGGTGTGTTCGGGAAATGGGCAGGCACGAGTTGGTCGAAGGAGTTATACTCCATTTGTTGTTACTCTAATTTGATGACTAGTTGAGGGAGTTTCAGGGGTCGTGGACAGTGAGAGAAAGTAGTCAAACCTCCAGCTCCAGAGTTCATCAAACGGTCAAAAAACAAAAGCTAACTTTAGTTAAAAAATCAAAGCGATTTTATTATATCACTCTCAGCTCCTTTCTCTCACTCTTCCCTACCTAGAGTCTGTAAAAGAACACCAGCAACCTATAGTGCTGCGCTAAGATTTGTCCGACAAATAAGAAACGCCCGCTCTGACCAAGCATGTTACAAAAAGACGACAAACACTTTCAACTTAACTTTAACATCGAAGCCCTAGAAGACATAATTTGCATAATCTTCATCGTTAAACAAAAGCAATCACAACAGAATTCATAAAAACATGGCTAAACTTACTAAGCAATCACAATCGTGAGATTTTGTTTCAATTTTACTCTGCGGATCCCCAAAAATGGCCCCCATTGCGATACTGAACCGTAATTACTTAAACACAATCAGAACAAGGTCATTAAGTGAATTTGATTGGCCTTCTAAACCACGTTTCCGATATTCGCAACACGGTGTGAGTACGGTTATTTGACCAGACAGACTGATCAGGGCAGTCAATAGAGTTGCATAGTAGTAGGCAATTGTGATTTGGCCGAATACCGAATATTCTGCAATGCACCGAAACGCCGAATATGCGGCCGCCGTAAATTAGACACAAAGGACATGCTTATTGAGCGCGTAAAGAATGATACGACAAGTCGTGACCTGTCTCCCTGCTAGCTTAGCACGACAGGGCGCGAGTAGAATTGCGCGTAGACTATACCTGTCACTGTCTAAATAGAGACGTCAGAAAGTGACAGGTAGTAGTACAAACGATTCGCGCGTGTTCCTGTGCTAAGCTTACTGGATTTATGACGAAAAGCGTAATCGTCTGCTACCATCGAAAGCTGAAAAGCTTGTTTTTATCCATCATAATTAACCACTGTTGTATTTTACTCAAATATTGTAATTTGGCAATAAATACAAATCTTGAGTAATGTGATTTGTCTTTTTAGTACATGATAGGGTATTTTGTATCCGGTCGAATAGTACGTATTATTCAGTCTGACACCAAATGCCAAAAAAATGGCCGAATAAGGCGAATACCGAATAGTAGCCGAATATTTGTGGTATGACTAGTCAATAGCCGAGAGTGCCTACAGAGAGTGACTACAGAAAACTGTTTGGGATCAATTCAACCGAATGAGAATATAATTGAGTATTAATTAGTGCGAGGACGAATTCATGCATTTTCTACTCGCGGTAAACAGTAATTGTAATAAAATATTTATCCGCTAATAAAGACTGACTTATTCGAGGACTAAATTATATTCTGCTTAGGTTTCGCTCATATTCCGAAAAATTAAAAAGTGGGAGCCTGGGATTTGAATCCGCGACCCCTTGTGTGAGAGGCAACATGTCGAACCGCTGGGCCAGTACAGCTTACTACTAATTTAATAAACCAAAAATACTTGTTCCATTTTTTTTCATACAGTCAATGTTTATGTATGTAGATAGAAATGGACGAGCAGCGTTTATAGCTAGAGTTTATTTGCCATTAAATTATAAGATTGTTTGCTTTCTAGAATTTTATTGCAATTACCGCTTCTTCTTATTATAACTACCTATTACTTTTATTGCTAATTTGAAACAGTTACATAATATAGCACGAGCTGTTTACACACGTTTAAAACTTTACTTTTACTATTTTTTTACACTTCTATTTAAGACTTTAACAATTGGTGCATAAATTCATACAAAATTATCTCTATTGCCAAGAAAACATTTGAGTAATATGGCATTGTAATAGTTACCTAATAGAAAGCATTAGAACTGATTTATTTTTTTCAATAAACGACATATCTCCTTAAATTTCAAAATTGTAATGAGAGATGTTCTTTTTTGTACTTTTTCTTCCAGCCTTATTACTTTTATGGTTTTCCGTTTAACGGTTCAAGGATCAATTCGTAGTGCAGAGCTTAATTTTCTTGTTTTCCATAACTTTTTGCTTCAACACGAATCCTGAAATAAACAAAACTGCCGCAACCCCACTTCTGATTACTTTTCAGTAGTACACACCATCGCTATTCACATCATTTGATAATATTATATTAATGTAGACCAGGTAGGTACTCGTATATTTTGGGCGGGGCCCGATAAGTGTTACTTTAAATTGATCTTAATTGGCATAAAGTTTTGAAGCATCAATAGCATTACTAACATATTAACGACATCAGCTTACACACAAAAATATATCATCAACTACATTCCTAATTCGACTCTACCGGATTTACGATTTCTAATCAATACCATTACACTTAGAGATACCACGGTTTTCCGCCAGTAAAGACTTGCGATATTCAGCGATTGCTTAACTGTCACTTAGTGTGTACCAACACCAATCAAACATTTCATCGCTCCATAATTCTGAATAGCTGATTGATTCCTGACATAAAAATTTAACGCACTAACCACAAATAAATAAATCAAAGCCGACATAAGACCAACTTCATTTGCAGTCCAAAAAACAAAGTCAGTCCAAAAGCGTACGTACTTATTACACCATAAGTACTCAAAATTGTAACCAAGAGAAACGCCGACAGTAAAAAGGTCGGGTTAATTTGTAGAATCAGGTTTAACTAGTATTTTAAACTAAACTGATGGTACGATGAGAACGTCGGCACTTTTAATGCTACAAATTAATTATACGGTTTACGGTGAGTCTTCGAACGTAACTTTATTATGCAGGGTTTTTTTTTCAAAAATCAAAACCAAAATTTTATTCAAGCAAGTTTCAATCATTACATGCTAAAGCGACCACAACATGCACATCATCTTCATCATTTCAGCCATAAGTCGTCCACTGCTGAACATAGGCCTCCCCATTGGATTTCCAATATTTTTTGTCTCTGCCTACACCGCAGGGAAAAAGGCGAGACGGTTATGTATGTATGTGTGTATGTATGTACCGTTTGGAAGCAACTTACAACGTCTTCGAAACTTTGCAGTTTTTGAAATATGTAATTTCGGTAAAGGTTTTTCATTAAAAGACTTGAAAAAAGTCTTTTTTTTTTCGTAAATCATCCTTTAAAAGTGAATGAAAAGTTAGTATGAAAGATTTCTGAATTGCTTGTAACTCAACATTTAAGCGCAAAAGTCAAAAGCCATTTTTTTATAAAATCATTAGGTACCTATAATAAGAACCGCATCATGCATACGCATATGCATAGATAAAATTACAATAATTCTTTCTTGCGAATAAGCTACGACACAGCTACGCGCGTAACTCACAAAAAAGTTAATGGCGACAAATCACGAACGCTGATTTGGAATTGACACAATTGTCGATAAAGAAAATAAATATTTGTATAATAAATAAATAATTAACCGGAACACACGGATTATGGTCATCCTATCTTAAGGCCCATCATAAATTTACCGAACTGCGTCAAACAACTTCGATATGCAGGTGATTTTACTTTTATATTCGAATAATCATTAATCTAGTAATAATATCGAGATAATAATTCGAATAACAATGAATACTTAATAAGTTAAGATAAAACTGAATCGATAAGTCGTTAATCTGTTAACCTCTTTGGGTCGACGCGACGTTGGTGTACGAGAATTTGTTTCAATGGATTTTGAGGCTATTTTGAGTCAGTATGTGGGTACTTGGCCGCATTCTTTTGTTTGTTTCTTTGTTGATATTATATGGATTTAGATTAAACGGCATCGATAAATTTTATCTGTATAAAAAAATAAACCAATTTTGAATAAATAATGGAATTAAATCAACATTTTGTTGCATATCATATCATATTTCGACCACTGTGTGACGGAAGTTCGGAAAGACTGATTGTGGTTGAGAACACCGAAGGCAAAAGATCAAAAGGACTTCTGAATTCAACACTGTTGTAAAAAATGCACTGAACCAGTGGAGACAGATCGTCCACTAGATATAGACGCTACCTTAATATTGCCCATGGTTCTCCCCAAAGAGACATCTAGAATTCAAACACTGAATCTATCTCTAAAGTAAGATCAAGAAACAAGGATCTTGTACCTAATTAATAACATGAATTTAATCCTGTGTGGTGTCGGAATAGTATAACACCTCTCCATTTCTTCCGTGGATGTCGTAAGAGGCGACTGAGGAAATAGGTTAAGGCGACGGGCTAGCAACCTGTCAATATTATACCTGCCAACTCAAAACCTAAAAAAATACGCTAGAAGTGGCCACGAAACGTGAAATAGTCATGGTTTTCTCTATGGAGCATTTCGTGTGCTCTATTTGGGAATACAGGCGTGACGTGATGATGATGTATGAATTTAAACGAACAGACTTGAAACATAGGCACTTTACATTGCAACCTAGGTAAATAAATGTAGCAAAATTTACTAGACTGACCATAATATTATTTGGAAATCCTGAAGTAATTTCCGAATGAAATCCCATTGAAATGTTTATAGCATCGCCGTAGCAAACGTTACAAACAGTGCCCTTATGTAATTCACGAGAAAATATCTTCCTCTTAGTCAGCAGAAAAACACATTACCGTCGTTTATGCGTTCCCAAAAATAGTCCGAGCAAGTTTAGAATGTTAGCGAGTAACTTGGTCTAAGTTACGTGACACATTGTTTGGGCAGTTCAACGGAACTCGCCAAAATGTTACAATGTAACAAGACTTTTGTGAAAAATGTTATGTCATCCCAGTCCAATATTTAAAGGAAGTACACAGAAATCAGAAAGCTATCCCTGAATTAAAGGAACGATACAAATTTATATTTGGTTTTGTTAGCAATAAAAATATTTGAAAAAAAACGCACAGTCAAGTCCTGCGATGGCAGTGTGGTGTCGGGTTTAGAATAGTAACACTCGCTTTCTTCCGCGTATGTCGTTAGAGGTGATTAAGGAAGGAGGCTACTATACTTAAGGTATATTTTAGGCGACAGGCTAGCAATCTGTCACCATACCTGCCAACTTATTAACTACACATACATACATATTCTCACGCCTGTATTCCCAAGAGGGGTAGGCAGAGCACAAGAAAACAAAAATCCAGTGCCACGTTTAGCAATTTCAGGGTAACCAGATGGTTAAACGTGATATTGCAGTGACAGGTTGTTAGCCCTTATACACTGACCCTTTCCCAGAGTCGACTCTTACGACACCCACGGGAAGAAAGGGGGAGGTGCTATTCTAACCCGGCACCACACGGGAACTTATTAACTAAAAAATTAAAACGTGAAAAGTCATGGTTTTGTCAAAACGTAGCGTTCCGCTGGCTTGGCGGCTCTGCCTACCCCATTTGGGAATACAAGCGTGACGTGTTTATATTCTGCTATCAGCAAAAGTCTCAGTTTCATATTTAATCCATTAAATGTTTGACCACCAAAAACCTTATTTTTACGTAAAACATTCTTTACAGGTTTATAGAAAACTAGCTGTGCGCGCGACTCCGTTCGCGTGGAATAGTGACTAATTTCCCCCGTTTTTTCCACATTTTCCCATATTTCTTCACTCCTATTAGTCGTAGCGTGATGTTATATAGCCTAAAGCCTTCCTCGATAAATGGTCTATCCAACACAAAAAGAATTTTTCAAATCGAACCAGTAGTTACTGAGATTAGCGCGTTCAAACAAACAAACAAACAAACAAACAAACAAACAAACAAACAAACTCTTCAGCTTTATTATATTAGTATAGATAGGTAGTCAAACATTAAATTGACTACATCTGAAAATTTTGATTTAGCAGATAGCATGTATTAGCAGTAACAGGATTATAAGTCCTGCGATCTTTTCCCATAATTTGCTCGACTAACTTTAGAAACTCCAATAACGCCTGGTAACAAAACGTTTCCTTGACTCTGCAAACATTTTCACGGGTTTTACAGTAAAATCGGCTTTATTGTGCGTATGACGCGATTTTTGAACTTTATCACCTTGTTTGCAGCAGACCGGCGCAATCGATCTAATGTGAAGCGAAAACAAAACTAAAATTCCTTACCTTTTGTTCGCAAAATTTAAAAATGTGAAATTCAAACATGATAGCTTGATAGCTAAAACATTTGCAGTAGATACAGGCGGCTCTAATTTGTGAACCCACTTTTGCTAAGCAAACGGCATGCTAATAAGAAACGTTAATTACTATTCATAATTCTATATAGTCATCTGGTACGGTTACTGAGGCATGACGTTGTTTTGTCCTTTCCCTTTGCCAAAAAAGTACGTGGGACGAACAAAACAGGAACGAGTATAATTTTTCAATAACCAATATCTCTCCATTCCAATACAATTTGGGAAATCATTTAAGCAAATTAGGTCCGCAACGACTACGTTCCCCTACAAACAGAATATTGTATCGTCCATTGTACTAATTTGCTGACTGGGCCGTTTTCGTCCATTCATTATTTCTGCTCTATTTTTAGCGCTGACATTTTCAGATAATAAAGTCTGCTTTACTTTGGAACTGAACAAGCTAAGCTATGAGGGAGTGAAAAAATGGCCAAAATGACTTTGCTCGAATCATATTTATAACGTTAAGAGGATAGGAGTCGCTCCGCTTCAAACCGCTTCTCAATACAAACGTAGTCCCCTGTTTTCTCCGTGAATAATGACATTAGAGCAAAAATTTTTTTACGTTATATTTGTATCTGTTTTGGCTATGCCCCTATGATTTGCTTCTAAAGTTAAAACTTAAGAGCAATAACAGTTGTGATCTTTTGTCTCGTTAAATAATAAAACCGCTTTAAACGACATTATGTACAATTAAACCAATCGATTCCCGACCCACCGAAGAATGTTGTCACAATAAACGTAACAAACATTTCCTTAATCGAGCAATGCAATCTCACTATGACGTTCACTGTAAATAGGTTCTATGGTGGGTCACGAATGAATTAGTTAGATATACCTACGTATAGCGGCTACCATATCGCGAGCATAAACTAAAGTTACATTGTCAAAAAACTTATTAATAAACATGTTTACTAAATAAGTTGATACGAAAACTTAATTATGAAAAGCGGGCTTAGCTGGCGCGCTTCCAAGTCTAGAGGCGTGGGCGAAAAAATCATTTCCCTCCAAAATGGCAAAGGTCAGAACGATATTAAATCTTTGAATGCTTGCCATGAACTGCAAGCTTTGATACTTTGTTAAATAGAGCACGGCTATATAAGCTGCTTTATGAATACTCTGGCTTTTGGCTTTTGCTTTGAAGAGCTGACTGGATATGTATCTCTTCGAATGATAAGCAATGCCACTGGAAGGTTACGAAGTAGATAACTTTGAGACATCTGTGTCTAACTTAAATTAAATCAACGGTCCTGGAAATATTAGACATTATTATTAAACATCTTCAAGAAAAGGAGTAAATTTGCTAACTGACCATAACTGAGATCTGATTTATGACTCTCCCGAGATTAAATTAAATTGACTGTAGGTACATAACATAAATAATCATCACATCTGTATTCTCAAAGAGAGTAAACGGAGCACACGAAACGCTACATCAAATCCTGGACCAACCCAATTTTCATCCCAGAGATAATAGGATGTATTTTTTGGGACTATGTTTAATTTCGAATTATAACTGACTGTAACAGAAACAACGTAGACAACAAAAATACTCAACAACAGAAAAGACAAAGTCTCAAGAATCAGACTACGTACTTTAAATCGTCTACTGTGCAGTGCATCTCCAAGACATCCCATAGTTTTCTTCCCCCGTAAATAAAATCAATAACCTTTACGCCCCCGCTGCGCTGGTTACGCTAGCAAAAAGCATGAATGAAGGAATCATGGCGCGATGCCAACGCGTGGCCGGCTCCGCGCGAAGGTTAAGAGAGACGCGTACCACGGTTTGCAGGGCTGCCAATCTTTCCGCTTCAGCCTCCTCAACTTCTGCGTAATATTTGGTGTCTTTCTACTTAGGCAACATAGGTCTGTCTCATATTAGACGTGGTAGAATGTCCGCAAATTCCGCGATTCCACGGCGTACCTTTTATAGACCCAACATTGCGGTATAGGTACTGCCGGTGTATTCTTCTCCTCCCTCGGACTAATAGAGGGAGGTACGATCAGGGACTTTAATTCATGAGCCACCATAGAACCTTTTCAAAGAAAAAAACATTACGATTTCCCTTGATAATTAATGGGATGTCACTATGACATTTACTGTGAATTGGTTCCATGGTGGCTCATGAATTAAAGTCCTTGACTGTACCTACCTGAAACTACTCTGATCAGGTACACAGTTGATATGAAAGCATATCACGTCTGATTAAGTAAGATTGTGTACTTTGTGGCCAACGTTTGCAGTTGTCATCGGTTTGGTTCGAAAACATGACAGCAGCACCACACAACGATGGGTCATCAACTTTTGCTGCTACGTGCGGTTGATATTAAAATGTCTCCTTAAATCTCGACGTTATTGATTATTTTGCGTCCTCCACGTTCATCAACCACTTCATACATGCTCGTCAGTTTCGGGTACCTACTCTTGACCTAATCTTTTTCCTGGCCTCCCCTTCCAACACACCCCTCTACACTATCATTCTTCTTTTGTCCATCCAGTCCAGTAAAATGGGCTGCTGCTCCTGGTTCGAGAACCGAAGGAAATAGAAGGAGGCTTATGTTCAACAGTGAATCTTGTACATCTGATATGATGCGAGCTCTGTGATGTAGGTAAAGTCAGCAAGTTTGGATAATTTAGAATGATAGCAACCCTCACTCGCAGACATGGCGTGACTTCAAGACGGGTCTGCCAAGACGTGGAATCCCAGTGGGCGGCAGTAGGTCATGGAGGGGAACTTGTAAATTAGGGGACTATTAGGGAAATAGGCCATCGCGAGGGTGTCTGGGAGATCAGCTTGAGTTATAATAAAGTCCCAAGGACCACGGCTGTCTGGTGAAATCTTGTGAAATTCTAAAAAGGTTTGCCTACGGAACTGCCTGTTTTTACCTCGAATAATTTTCAAGTAAACTGTGGTGTTATTATGAACTGAATTCGTCGACGAGTGCATTGAATCATCGAGATATTCGAGATGTTGAAATTAGATGTCATATTGAAATTTTGACAGCTCGACGATTTGCTCGTCGACATTGAGGTTACGTTATAAGATACGAATAACGAAGATTTTTTTACCTGTAAGGGTAAATACCTAAGTGGATTCAAGACAGAACCAGAAAAATATCAAGTAGTAAAGTTTTTATTCAATATTGGGAGAATAAATAGAAAATATTTAGAATTTTAATTTTATACTCAGAACAAAATGACCATTTTGCTATGGATTTTTATTTATGTATGTGTAGATATGAAGATTATTGGATACTTTATTCTCAGAAACAATATTGTGAAAGTGACATATACCACTCAGTGAGGCGTTTAGAAGCTGAATACTGATAAGATGGGCCGCCGATAAACATTCATAAAATATACTAAAACGTACTGAATAACATGAGACATATTCAGAACAGTAAAATGTTTATTGTTCTATAAAATATCAATACGAGTGCGAGCTGGAGTACCAACTATTGACACAGACGGCGTTCCGTACACATAGTAGGTAGATATGTGATTATTGATTAACAACTATAATACCAGCTTTAATTCGTCCTACTGCAGGACACAGGTTTTCTCTCACTATGAGAGGGTTGAGTCTGTAATTCTCACGCGGACCCAGAGCAGGTTGGAAACTTGACACACGACATTGTCACTTTTCGCAGGTATCCTTAAGCCTTCCTTCACCAAATAACCCTGTGGTAAATATTAAATTCTACAATAATTTCGAAATATTCAGAGAAGCTAGAAGGATTCGAAATACTCTGCATGATAGGTCAAACCGATAGGCTACCACGGTTAAATTCCTCGCATCACGCTGAAACAACAACACTAGCTACTTATTATCGCAAATTTTTTTACGCTACTCATTAGGGGAAAAGATTTCTCAGAATTAAAAAAAACAGCAAGGGCACTGACTATTATAATGTGTAATATTTATTCAGTATACAAGTCCCGCCGTAAGTTACATGCTTAGTTAGTTCTAAAAACTTTCGATCCGTCTCCACTATCTCCGGTTAAACATCGCAATAAAATACATACATTAAGGCAGCCACCGAACGCTGTGACCGCCCAAGGCCGCGTCCACGGTGGCCATAAAGACGCTGAAACGCTATGAATGTACCCTTACGTGGGCGTTCGCAACAATACAGGCTGTATTATAATTTGTAATAAGCATTTCTTGCAAATAAAGATACTTAGAATTTACTTGCACTGTTTTTCCTATGTTATTCCTACAGCAGGCCGATCTTACTACTCGGAGTATTAATTATTGTATGAATATTATATCGGTATAGATTTTAGGTCTATAATTCATTGATAGGACCTTGTGCAGAAGCTGTCCGCTACTTTCCTAATCCCACCAGAAAGCACCAATGCTGGTGCTGGTACTATTTTGTTTCGGCATCTAAGATAAAACAGCCAGTTCAATTACTGTCACAAGCATAACACATTTAAGCCTCTCGCTAGGTATTAAAGTAAAAAAGGTTGCATGTACGTAGTTGCTCATGACTGAAAGAAATAGCTAATAACAATGCCAAAGATTGTCTCAGTTTTGGTTCGAGCACCACGTTTTGAATCAGGCCTTGTACATGTAATATAAGTTTGCTGGAAGACAAATGGCGCCGGGCCGATAATATCAAACGGTCTTTTTATTTAATTAATATTAATTTTATCAGAATAGAGTCACGAACCTGTACCACCCCCGTAACTATTTAAAAGTGCTCTCACTGCTTCCCTACTTACAGTGTCATCTACACCTGCCATTCGTTTGGTAATGGAGAGGTCTATAGGGATGATGATTGCTTACCATCAGACAAAACCTACTTATCTGGTTTGCCTTCTCTATGGTTGAAACTTATATTTCTGTGGATTTTGTCCATTTTTTTACGAGCCCTCCATAAAGCAAAGTCTGGATCAAGTTTACAAAAAAAGCTGACAATCGCAGTTTAGGATCAACCTGTGCATTAAGCGCGCCACGCCGGCGACGGCCCGCGACGCCGGCACACTTTCCATTGACGGGCTATCCCGACCCATCCCACCCCGTCTCCCGGCTCCCACGCCACCCCAGATGTATTTTTGGAACATCCTCTATGTTGATGTTAGCCATGCAAATAAGTTGCGGATTTCGTGAGTAATGAAATAGCCGGGTACCTAGTTTGGTAATTGGATATTGTATGGTTTCTTAAGGCTCAATTCACACCAGAAGAGCAGCGCAGCGCGGCGTAGCGCAGCGACCCGCTCCGTGGAGAATGCGCGAGGATTCCTGCGACTGCTCGAGAAGCCGCTGGAATGCGTAGGAAGTCGCTGGAATTTACATAATTATTGACATATTGACATATGTATTGACAGCGGCCGTCGCGACTACTCGAGCATCCTCGGGCATTCCCGCGACAGCTCCCGCAGTCGCACGGCTTTGTTTATGGAATGCGCTGGAATTCCCGCAGATCCGCGGGCATCCGCGCTTATCGTTAGAGTTTCTCATGCGATGAAAATAAAGTTGAAATTCTCATGACACTGAAACTGCGCTCCGCTACGCCGCGCTGCGCTGCTCTTCTGGTGTGAATTGAGCCTAAGAAGCTTTTAAACGAGCTTAGTTTGCACTGCGATAAATCCTAAAAAAATATGCTAGATGTGGCTGCGAAACGTGAACGTGCGGTTTTGACTATGTAACGTTTTGAGTGTTAGCCTAACCCATTTGGGAATACAAGTGTGATGAGTGTATGTACGTATAAAACTTAATATTACTTTTGACATTTTAGGTACAAAAGTATAATTAGGAAAGAAGTTTTAAAATTGATTACAGAGTTTTATCACACACGTAAAAGCAAACAAAAGATATATCAATTTACTCCCAATGGATTAAGGCCGCTATTTATTAGTTTTTGTAATGACAGATGACGCTTAACAGAATAGATGTAAATAATATGAATCGCCACTGGAATGTCTAAGCATTTTTTTTTATTAATCTGTCCTCATGTATCCTTTTAAACAACCTCAACCAGTTGCCATTGTAGTTGCTTAAAATATTTTTGCATATCAATAACTCACGTGAGGTCTACAATTAGAAACATAAACTTCAACAACGTCCTATGTACCAATTTCACGATTGTCAAAAACATCCCCTGCCCTCAAAGATACAGGGTTGAATTCAGCAGAAGATAATTAACCATGGAACCACGTGTGGACCTCAGGGCTTCCCATCAAAAGGGCCGCTTATTCAAATCGCGAACTAAACGCTAAAGCGATAAATTGGTCACGGACCGGACATCTTAATTTGAGAATTTGGATGTGGATTGATTTATTTAAATTAAATTGAAGCAGTTTGACACGACGGGACGGCATTTTAAAGGGTGATTAGTTTTTTCATTGGTGACTTTTATTACACGTAACGAAGGAAGGAAGGATGGCAACGATCGAGATAGTCTTGAATTAAAATTTTAATTACATCTCGCAATAAAAAGATCCTAGTCACATTGAATGCTATGGATGTACAGTCAGAGCAATCATAATGGACATGACACTTCAAAATTTTATTAGTACGATGTATTTTTCGCACTGCAAGAATAAGACAGATAGCTCAGTGGTTAGAGACCTGATGAAGCTAAGGGTCTCGGGTTCATATCCCGGTCGTATGTCTGTTGTCAAGTCTTCGATTTTTTTCTATCTATCGTAGAGTGTGTGAATTCCATACGACCATAAAATTGAACTAGTGAAGATATTAAGCATCATTAACACGTACAGTATGAACGTAACCTTAATTAATTAAGACTTTTTGTTTCCCCGAGCAGCAAGTAGTAACATTGTTTAGTTCAATAAAGTTAAAGGATATTCATGACGTCACGTCGGCAAAGGCGAGATTTGAAATATCATTGAATGTTAGGTGTGGTAGTTAAAGTTACGTGTAGGTATACTTACTGACTTAATTTACATACATACATATTCTCACGCCTGTATTCCCAAGAGGGGTAGGCAGAGCACATGAATCCGAAAATCCAGTGCCACGTTTAGCAATTTCAGGGTTACCAGATGAAAAAAAATGAACATTGGGAGTTTGAAATGTCTCATTTTTTTTATTCTTCGGGCTTGGTACAGAGTTCCACTAGTGTAGGATTAATGACGTCACTGAGCGCTGAGTGACAAAGATCCCAAAATGAATGGAACCGGATAGTGAAAAAAACCATTCAGAAAATTGTTTGCGAATGGCCCATTCAATTGTAACATTTGAATCGTTTTGGCGTTTAAATGGGTTAAGTATTTAAGACCCTTTTGATTTTTGGTGAGTTTAATGCTTCACTTCTTCATTCATTGATTGAGTCATAGGTATATTTTTTTCACTTGAAACAGCTTTACCTTCCTCGTATTTAAGTAAATATATTTTAATTGATAAATTTTTGTGTTCAAATTATTTTTTATCTTTTTATACATTTTTGATGACAGGCTAGCAGCCTGCTAGCTTAGCACAGCAAGGCGCGAGTAGAGATAGGCGCGAGATAGACTATACCCATCACAGTCTAACTAGTGACGTCAGAAAGTGACAGGTAGACTATTCCGCGCGCGACGCGACTAGAGCGTGTTGCCGTGCTAAGCACGTGTTGCTGTTTGCACCGTTTTAAATCAAGCACTGTGCAATGTTTTTTGCACCTCAATGACAGAAAATTAAATTGTAAGTGAAATCAAGACTTGTTATGTTAATAATGCTCTACCGCTATACGTGACAACCTGATACGTAGTCAGTTGTTAAGTACGTAACATTAATACATACAAGTGCTAACTAAAATGTGACAGCTAATTAGTAAATACATATGTGTCAAAACAGGGCACGACCGGGATTTGAACCCGGGACCTCTCACACCCAAAGCGAGAATCATACCGCTAGACCATCATGCCTCATGACAACTTCTTTGAAGAAAAACTTCGATTTCATGAAGTTACCAGAAAAACACCCGTGTTCACAATAGTTCACTTCAGTTATTGAAGTATGAAACATTTATTTAGCTATGTTCAAGAATCAACAGCTGAAAGTATGTAACGATTATCATCATTTTATAACTTCTAGGGCGATATTGAACAAAAACAGTAAAAACACTTAAATTATGTATACCTACTAATCTTAATAAAAATTCAACGAAAACTATACCTTACAACCATGACCGTAAATATTCAGCATAAATATTGTCCACTGCTTTTAAACAAAAAATATACTGTAAAAGTAAAAACGAAAAACACGCAAATTCTCATGAAGTTCTTGTGAGCGAGCAAGCCACTCTTATTTAATGCAAATCAAATTGGCAAACAGCAAAGATTACATACATACATACATATTCTCACGCCTGTATTCCCAAGAGGGGTAGGCAGAGCACATGAATTCAAAAATCCAGTGCCACGTTTAGCATTTTCAGGGTAATCAGATGGTTAAACGTGATATTGCAGTGACAGGTTGCTAGCCCATCGCCCACAATACACTAACCCTTTCCCAGAGTCGACTCTTACGACACCCACGGGAAGAAAGGGGGAGGTGCTATTCTAACCCGGCACCACACGGGAAAATCATAAAACAAAGATTAAACTGAAAAAAAAAGGTTATTGGCAAAATAAAAAATAATAAGTAGTAGGTACCTATTTAGTTCTAATAGTTGACTTTTGTATAGAAACTTGGAGTGTGCTCAATCTGGGGGCACGGCCGTGCCCCCACCAAGTCGAGCAAAAAAGCGTCACGGCCGTACCATCCTTTTCTCGAAGCAATTCAGACCATTTTCGACCCCCTGTAATACCTTTGACCTAGGCTGAACTATTTGCAACACTGATTCTGCTTAGGCGGTAATAAATTTTTGATCAAAAGACGGTGATCAGGAACACAGATACAAAAACTTTGAAATGGATTATCCATTAAATGTCAAGATTGACATAATGTTTAGAATGTCTTATACTACATAAAAAGTTAAATAGTAGGGAATAACGAGCAAAGCCGGAGCAAGTTGCTAGTACTCTTATAGTATGCCGTGTTTTACCTTATGAACAGAAGAATAATGATGCCTATTGAGGACTATTTACGCCTATTCTCGCCTATTGAGGGCCGGCAGTAAAGTCGGAGGTATGCAAATGATACGGACTCCTCGTCGATTCATTTGGTGTGGCCTTCTCCCGGAACCCATATTATATGTTATTGTGAGCTATTGGTCAGGGGGTACTCATCTCAAGTGTCTGTCCGACATTTGGAGTTTAGTATACGGGTATGCGACCCCGGCCTCCCCTAGCTACTACAGCATTTTCATCAGTCTTCCAATGCTGTAGTATCCTTCCAAACCCTGTCCTACCCCAATTCTACACGTCCCTTCACACGTTTCTTCCTATCTGGTTCCCTTTTCCCTGTCCATTTCCGCCAATCTAAGGTCTGCCGTGCCGAGAGATGCGTGACTAGAGGCGTGTCTAGTCTTTAGCGTGCCAATCCGCCTTGGGGACCAGGCAATCCCCTGTTAATGGCTTGCCTTATCCTGGCATGCGGGGCTCTGCCAGGATGGACATCTAATTCCCTAGCTACTCGTGGGTACGCTATGATACCAAATTTTGTTAGTGATCAGGATGGCGGCGACGAGGTTCGCAACCCGTCACGTCCCGTTCACCACGGGAGCGAGAAGTGGGCTACAGAGAGCCGCTTCGCTACGCTGAATGTTAGAGGAGGGATGCATGATAAAATTGATGAAGTGTGTCAGATGATGGATGCTAGGCATATTGATGTTTTGTGTCTGAATGAAACTAAACGGAAAGGGTGTGACACCACCCAACATGGAATGTATACCGCTTATTGGTCAGGTGCCAATAAAGGGCATCAGGGAGTTGGTGTCATACTCTCCGCAAGAGTAGCTGAGTGTGTGATTGAGTTCGAATGTGTGAGTCCCAGGCTTATATGGGTGAGGCTGAAGATTGGACTCATTCGCATCTTCATTCTCGGTGTGTATGCACCAACGGATGTGGGATCGAGTGGGTCTACGAAAGATAAAGCCGAAAGAGATAAGTTCTGGGATAGCGTAAGAGATGTCTTGAGAATATGCAAGGAAAATGAGAAGATTATTTTGCTAGGTGATTTTAACGGATGGGTAGGGATAAAAAGGAATGGGTATGAAAGAGTGCTTGGTGCCTATGGTGATGAACGAGTGAATGAAAATGGAAAAAGTGTGCTTGCAGTATGTTTGGAGTGGAATCTTTGTGTGACTAACACAATGTTTGCACACAAAAAGATCCATACGTACACGAGGGAAGAAGGAAGTGTGAGAAGTATGATTGATTATGTAATTGTGGACGAAAGACTGAGAAGTAAGGTCAGGGACACTCGTGTATACCGCGGAGTCGGCGTACATACAGACCACCACTTGGTGGTATGCCGGATTAGTGGTCTGTTCAAACGATGGCGACACCGCCTTGCGGAACCCACGAGTGTTCTAGAACGAATAAAAGTGGAAAATTTACAAGATGAGGATATAAGAAGCGTATACAAGGACAGACTGGAAGATCGATTTCGTGATTTAAGTGAGATGTGTGATATAGAAAGGGTATGGATGACTTTTAAGGAAGGAGTTGTGGATGTGGCTACGGAAGTATGTGGAGTGTACAAAAGAGGAAAAGGAAAAAAGCAGAAGAGTGTATGGATGGATGCTGAAGTACAACAGGCGGTACGAAAAAAGAAGAAAGCATGGCTGGATTGGTTGGCTAAAAAGGCCAATCGAAGAATGCAAAAAGCGACGGATGAAGAAGTTCTTGATGCGAAAGAAGAATACAAAAGAGTGAAAGGGTTTGTAAAGTCGACGTGTGATAAAAAGAAAGAAGAGCGAAAGGATGATTTTGATAGGAGACTATCTGATGACTTCCGGACTAATATTAAGATGTTCTGGAAGTCTATAAAGACAGCTCGAGGCAAAAGTACAGCCTCGGAGCTGAATCAAATCAGAAGTCAGGATGGGAGTATTATAAAAGGAGAAGAGCATGTGTTAAAGAGATGGAAGGAATATTTTGAAAGCTTATTCGAAAGAGGAGAAGAGCAGGTACAAGTACCAGTACCAGCCCAGACAGGAGAAATGAGTGAAAGTAGTCAAGATAATGAGATAAGTATGAATGAAATTTTGAACGCAATGAAAAGAATGAAGTTAGGAAAGTCTGCGGGGTATGATAGGGTGTCGGTCGAAATGTTGAGAGCCGGTGAGGGCGTGGTAGCTAGTCAGTTGTACCACCTTTTCAACTTGTGTTGGACGAACGGTCGGGTACCTGAGGATTGGTGCAAGGCTGTGATTGTGCCGTTGTACAAGGGAAAAGGGTCACAACTAGACTGCAAAAATTTCCGCGGAATAAGTCTTCTCAGCGTCGTCGGCAAACTGTATGCAAAGGTACTAATTGAAAGAGTTATGAAAGAAACCGATGAGAAAATATGGGATGTACAAGCGGGTTTTAGAAAGGGAATGGGATGCGCGGATCAGGTCTTCTCCTTGCGGTGCATAACCGAAAAGTTCATGGCCAAAGGCCAAAAAGTATATTGCTTATTCATCGACTTGGAGAAGGCTTATGATAGGGTCATGAGGAATGAGTTGTGGTCAGCGTTAGCCATGCATGGGGTGAACAGTAGTCTGATACGAGCACTAAGATCTCTTTATAAGGATTCTAGTGCTTGTGTGAGGATAAACGGGGCGTATACTGACTGGTTTAACATCGAAAGAGGTGTTAGACAGGGTTGTGTCGCGTCTCCGTGGCTGTTCAACCTATTCATGGATACCTGCCTGAATGATTTAAAAACGAACGACTGTGGACTAAGAATGAGGGAGTTGACCATCAAATGCCTCCTGTACGCCGACGACCAAGTGTTGGTCGCATCGTCGGAGGAGGAGTTGCAGAGGATGGTTAATATTTTATGTGGCGCATTGGAAATGAAAGGTATGAAAGTAAATGTGAGCAAAACAAAAGTTATGGTGTTTGAAAGAGATGATTGTGGGACAGAATGTGATATTATGATTGCGGGTGAGAGAGTAGAACAAGTAAAAGAGTTTGTTTATCTGGGATCGGCTTTTACGAAAGATGGGAAGTGTGAAACTGATATTGAAAGAAGAGTGAATGCAGGGAATATGGTCAATGGAGCGCTGCGCGCCTTTGTGAGCAGCGAGAAGGTGTCGAAAAAGGCGCGTCTGGCTGTCCACAGAGGGGTGCTCGTTCCAACACTAATGTACGGTAGCGAAAGTTGGGTATGGCAAACGAAGCATAAAAGTAGAATAAATGCGGTAGAAATGAGAGCGTTAAGAAGTATGGAAGGTGTAACACTGAAAGACAGAATACGAAATAGTGTGATAAGGGAAAGAGTTGGCGTGAAAGTAGATGTAGTGACTAGAATAGAAAGAAGTATGCTTAGCTGGTTTGGTCATGTAGAGAGGATGGATGAAAGAAGATTGACTAAACAGATCTATGCTGGAAGTGTAAATGGATGTGTTGGGAGGGGAAGACCTAGACGGACGTTCCGTGACCAAATCGCGGACGTTTTAGAAACAGGTCAGGTCAAGAGTACCCGAAATCGACGAGCATGTATGAAGAAACTAATGAATGTGGATGAAGCAAAAGAGGTATGTCAGGATCGTAGCGAGTGGAACAAAGTGGTCTCTGCCTACCCCTGTGGGAAAGAGGCGTGACGATATGTATGTATGTATGTATGTGAGCTAAAATGGCGCTTTGCAGCCAAGCTACTAATTGAAGATTGTTTTTCTTTACTATGTTGTGTCGGGTTTAGTAAAACACCTATCTTTTTCTTCCGTGTATGTAAGGAGTGAGTAAGAAAAATAGGTTAAGATTTGTTTTGCGATAGCGATAGGTAAAATTACATCAATTTACCTAACTTAGAACCTGGAAGGGTGTGTTGGGAGGGGAAGACCTAGACGGACATTCCGTGACCAAATCGCGGACGTTTTAGAAACAGGTCAGGTCAAGAGTAGCCGAAATCGACGAGCATGTATGAAGAGACTAATGAATGTGGATGAGGCAAAAGAAGTATGCCAGGATCGTAGCAAGTGGAACAAAGTGGTCTCTGCCTACCCCTGTGGGAAAGAGGCGTGACTGTATGTATGTATGTATGTAGAACCTGGAAATTATGCTAAAAGTTTGTACGAAACGTGAAGTAGTCATCATGGCTTTGATTACAAACGTTTCGTGTGCTTTGCCTACCCCATAATACAGGCTTGATGTATGTAAGAACTTTTTTTTTGAGGTTCTTATATGATGCCCTGCTTCTGGAAACCCCGCAAATGAGCATAGTATGTATCAAAAGAGGTACGTATTACGCTTGTGGCGACCTACAATGGATTGATATCGCTAACCATCCGATGACTCCATTGCTCATTTGCGGGGTTTCGAGAAGCAGGACATCATATAAAAATCTAAAAAAAAACTTATTCGGCGTCTGTAGTGCTGAAAGCCGTGTCTAACTCGAAATTAGGTTCACCAAGCTTCTCCAAGCGTCTATGTCCTCAGCGGTTTTCATAGCTTTAGGTATTGAATAGTAATTTTCTTGATTAGATCTGACCAACGGGTGAGCAATCAGCGTAGGCACGTAGGGCGACGTAGGCACGTTACTCATCACGGCTGCAGCATCTTAGAGGCCCTGCGCCTGCGTGGCTGCGCATACAAAACACGATTAGCAACATGTCCGCTAAAGTTATATCGCTTCAGGAACGCGGGGTCATATTGTTTTCAATATTTAAACACTTTACCGGTAATTAACTGGTAACGTTGCCGGTGTGCGGACAGTTTGCGACCAGACAAACGACTGGTAGAGCGGTAGCAGGAAATTATTACATACATACACACATACAATCATGCCCATATCCCGAAATGGGGTAAGCAGAGCATACGAAACGTTACATAGACAAAATCATTACTAATTCACTCTTCGCAGCCACTTCTAGCATAATTATGGAAGAGACGAGAATATAATATAACATAATTATCTTACGACCTTTTACATCTGTTTTCAAACCCAAAATGATGCTAGAAGTGGCTGCGAAGCGTGAAATAGTCAAAATCATGGTTATGTCTATTTCACTTTTCGTGTGCTCTGCCTACCTCATTTGGGAACATAGGCGTGTTGTATGTATGTATCTTACAACCTTGACAACGGCGAAATTGTGAACAAAATATCTCGCATTCACCTTCTAGTGGTAGACACAAAGTGCTTCTTTAGTTTGAGATATTTACACACGCAAATTTAATATCAAATAGATCTTATTGCAGGCAAATGTTCTGTTTACGTGCCTGTCTCGACTGGAAACTCGATATTAATGATACTCAGTCATAAAGGCTTTTGCCTTGTCTTAAAACACGTACGAAGTTTCACAAAAAAGTAAGCCTTAGAGATCCTTCCACGTAGTTAAACTATTATACTATGTCCGACTGCTTTGACTACTGTCAAGGTACGCATCAGTGAAACTCGAGATCTGATTTTACATACATACATACATATTCTTACGCCTGTATTCCCAAGAGGGGTAGGCAGAGCACATGAATTCGAAAATCCAGTGACACGTTTAGCAATTTCAGGGTTACCAGATGGTTAAACGTGATATTGTAGTGACAGATTGCCAGCCCATTGCCCGCAATACACTTACCCAGAGTCGACTCTTACGACACCTACGGGAAGAAAAGGGGAGGTGCTATTCTAACCCGGCACCACACGGGGAATCTGATTTTGAACTGTTTATTACTATTTTGACATGCCATAGGGTACATGCATATATCAAAACACCAACAACTACGAATAATTAAGTTGCTCCGTGAGTAGTCGAGTTAGAACAACAACTCTCTATTTCTTTCGTGGATGTCGCAGGTGATTAAGGAAATAGGTTTAGGTATGCTTTAAGCGACAGGCTTGTAACATGGCAGTATTACACCTCTCATATGAAATGGAAGACTGTGGCATCAACATTCAATGGTAGAAATTTAAACTCGTGCACACTTTCATCGGAATAAACCTAATAAATGTATTGCATCTTATAATAAGAAAATCTTGATTTACACCCGCCCTGTCGTCGTAAAACATATCGGTTTTATGTGTTTTCACTTTCTATGTATTATTGAAATTTGATCTGAAGAGGTTTCTATAGATCGCCATTTTAAGTGTCATATTGTGATGTAACTTGAAAGATTTACTTTTATTTACTTTTTGCCAATCTTTCAATTGTCCTGTGTGGTGTTGGGTTAAAATAACACCTCTCCATTTCTTCCGCAGAAGTCGTAAGAGGCGGCTGAGTATATTCCCTTAGTCTTTAGGTTAGGTGTGCTTTAGGCGACAGGCTAGTAACCTGCCACAACTTGCCTGCTTACAACCTAAAAAATATGCAGGAAGTGGCCTCGACGCGAAATAGTCATGGTTTTGTCTATGTAACAATTAAATCCTCTGCCTACTCCATTTGGGAATACAGGCGTGATGTTTGTATGTATGTATGTACGACGTCGAGAACGGAAACGCACAGAACGGAAAAAACGAACACCGAACACGCTCGACATCGACGTGTCAAAATTAGCCAACAATTTGTTTGGAAAATTAGACAGCTCGACTTGAGCTCATCAAAAAGTTCGATTAGTTGCGTTAGAGATTAAACCACGTATAATAGGTAAAGTATTCGATTCACATAATTCCCTAGAAGTAAACTGAAACGCTAAGAGGCGCTTCAAAGTATAAAAAATCCTACCTGCAATCTGACTTCTGGGAATGTGGAATTTTAAACACAAACAAGCGCCGTTTGCACAGTTTATTCGAACAGGGCTGGTTCAGCAGTAACAGTTAAAATGGTGGGGAGTTAAGTTAAAAGTGGATCATAGATTTAAAAACCGGCCAATCGCGCATGAAGGGTTCCGTATCAAAAACAAAAAAAAAAAAAATTTTCTATAAGAGCCCCCTTAATTGTTTTTATTATTATTTTGTTTTTAGTATTTCTTGCTGTAGTAATAATACAAACACATAATCTGTGAAAATTTCAACTGCCTAGCTATTGCGGTTCTTGAGATACAGCCTGGTGACAGACGGACTGACGGATCGCTATTTCTAAGTGTAGATACATAAGTATTTTGCCAAAGCATAGTGTTTTAATAATAAGTGCCTATAACCTTTATGATTATTTTATTCTTTAGATTAATTATATATTTTTGGTGCTTGTTCTAAGTCTTCATTAGTCATTCAAGAACTTTAACAGTATAAAAGCATAACTTTCCACCCGCCCACTTATACAGTTG
Organism: Adoxophyes honmai; assembly: GCA_005406045.1. Lineage (NCBI taxonomy): Eukaryota > Metazoa > Arthropoda > Insecta > Lepidoptera > Tortricidae > Adoxophyes > Adoxophyes honmai. Next base: position 78,783 of record BHDV01032898.1, on the reverse strand, counting down.
CAGTTGTTACAAAAGGAAGCCATAACAGTTGGATTTCTTACAACTCATTTAAATAGTACTGCTGTTAAATCAGCCAACAACCAAGCGACCTACTTACCACGTTTTTATGGGCAAGTCAAGTAGCAATTTCACTTTTTAATGCAAGTACTTATTCTTAAATAAATAATTAAACGATGCAATGGAATGCTCTAATTCACCAATGAGATGTTTAGGCTTATTACAGAAAAATCGTTTCGTGTGGTGTCGGGTTTAGAATAACATCTCTCCATTTCTTCCGTGGATGTCGTAAGAAGCGGCTAAAGAGGAACTAGGAAGTTATATTTTAGGCAACAGGCTAGTAACTTGTCACTATTAACCTGCCAACTCATAACCTAAAAAGCATTTGATACAAGTAGCCACAAAACGTGAAATAGTCATGGTTTTCTCTATGTAGCGTTTCGTGCGCTCTGCCTACCTCGTTAAGGAATACAGGCGTAATGAATGTATGTAGAAAAATCGTTCATGATTACAATGATGAGTCATTGTAGTAGTCACATTGCATAATCAGCCAAAGTTCAGAACGACTAACGGCGTCCTAGCGAATTTGATATGGGCAATAAAGCTCGCATGCGGTAGACGATGACAATTACACGCGGGAACAAAGAGAGATGTATTATTATTGTCGAGGTGATACAGCAATTCGTAGATTTTATGAAGTGGCAAATTTTTAATTATTACCTAAGTACTGAGTGTCTTTTATACCTTGGCAACTTCACTACTTTTATCTGTTTAAAATGTGTGCTATGATACCATTTTTCATTTGTTGGACAAAATAACAGTTAAGTTAGATAAACAGTTGGGTTAGACGAGCATGAGATAACTTCGTTTTTCTTGTACAAATGAATGGATTCCAATAAAACCCACTTACTTAAAATATGATGATAAATAGGGAGCTTTTATTTCACTTAGTTTCACCTTTAGAATGAGCATGTGAAACAAAATAGCATTATTTTGATCCGGAGTAAGTCCCTAATCTGTGCAGTACCGTCATTTCCCTAGACATTTCACAAAATACCCAAAATTTCCCACTCCTAGTAACCTTATGACATTTTCTCCAAATGTGCAAACAGCATATGAGTTATTATAAGCCGTCTCGGTGAGCAATTTGGGGTTCCGTGCAGTACGCAGCCCATACGGAACTCTGCCAAAATTGCCGTCTTTCCGCTAGCTGACGAAAGGGGCCGGCTGCACCGAGGATTAACCGTGGATTAAAGATTTAACGGAAGGTAACGTGTGATATTCACGAGCGATGCAAACACCTCTACCACCACGACACTACGTTGCTTTTGAATTAAGACAACCGTCTTGACAGAAATTTATCAAAATTGAAAAAAAAAGAAGAACCCTGAAATTGCTAAACGTGGCACTGGATTTTCGAATTAATGTGCTCTGCCTACCCTTCTCGGGAATACGGGCATGAGGATGTGTGTGTGTGTGTGTGTGTGTCTTGACAGATTATGTTATGTTTTAGTTGTGATATGATTCAATTGTTTGATATTATTAGACCAGTTTATTTTGGACAATCTTAAGATTATCATAGACTCTTCATTTACGTAATAAACGTGGAGTAATATTTCCAAAATGTAAAAACAAAATTCATGTTTATGTCTCTATCGGCTTACTAGGGATAGGAAAATGATGTAACATACATGCATACATGCATACATACAGTCACGCCTTTTTCCCACAGAGGTAGACAGAGACTACTTTGGTTCACTTCGTGACATACCGCTTCATGCACATTAATTATTATTTAGCTAAACTGTCGATAATTTGGACTGGAGGTTAAAGAAAACTCTAATTAATTAACTAAATAGCACCACCGGCCCTCGCATAAACAGCCTTCGACAAAGTTCACAGACCGCATAGGCCGAAAAGAGATTTTAAAAACGCTCCACTCTAAGTTTATTTCAAAACGCTTTCAGAGTGCGTGGAAATGGCATATGCAAGCACCGTGTCAGTATGGCGAACATCCAAATGTGATGTAATAAGAGACGGTAGTTTGGCATCTCTTGAGTAGCTCTGTATTCTGCGTAAAACAATACAAATTGTCAATTTGAAACAAAGTGCAATTTTCTTTCAAATATCAATGGCGAGACTCTAAAATACTCTAAATGATTTAGAGTCAATGTGGAAGGCATCCAAATTGGATGTCCATATATTTCTTTCTAGAGCTAATCATGTTCTTTTTGGAACTGTGTCTCATATTATTAGCATAGTCTAAATGGTAACTAAATTATTCGTCGGCGATAAACATTTTAATGCTCTTTTGTTTCCTTTAACCACACTTTTGACACTTCAACATAAGTACTGATCCTTTACCTTACTGTGTATAGTCCTTTCTTCCCACGGAAAACCATACATTTCCATTAAATACCGCTCGGCATAAATAAACCTTTTTATATTAGTTGCGACGATCTATTCGCGTTCCGCCGTCGCCATCCAATTCGCGTTGACCGTAAACCTGCGGCCACGTAAGCGATCGACTTTGATTTGAAAACACCGCAACTCGTTTAATACACCACCACCTTAAAAAGACAATTGGACAACGCAAAACCACAGGAAAAGGCACCTTAGTAAATCCACATAGGGATGGCAATGCAAGCGGCGGTAGACATCACAAACGCGGTTCGTTTGACGCGGAGAAAGGTATCGTGGGAGTTCGATTGTCAATGGTATTTCTATCATCTTGTCAATTTCGTGAATGTGTAGACGATGGCTTAATTAGGTGCGAAATGTCGAAGCGATCTGTAACATGTGGTGTGAAGGATTGATTGGCTTGTAGTAACCAGTTACCAAAGTTTTCATAAAGAGTAGGTAAACACTCAAATCAGTAGTTGAAGTAGAAATGCTTTTAATTGCTCTATATTTATAAATTTTGTTTTTAATATTAAACAGATATAAAAACTGAAACGAGACTTAGTCGCGTACAAAACTGACTTTTTACTTCGAGGTTTCAGACGCGCATTAAATAATAACAATGTGTCAAAATCGTCAAGTTTCAATCAAGTATTTTATAGAATACCAGATTGAAACTAACGCAATGGCAAGAAAAACAATATCGAATATAGTCTAAATCTCAAATAACGTTTTTTTTAGTCATCTCTCGAATTGTCGCCAGGAGGGTGTGTTCCACGCGTGCCAGCCTTTATCTCTTAAAATGTTAACGTCCAGAAATTCAATTAATGTCTTTACGGATCTACTGAATGACAACGTAACATAAATGGTGGCGTAACATACATAAATATATACATACATTATCACACCTCTACAATCCTAAACGGAGTAGACAGAGCACAAGAAACGCTTCAAAACAAAACGAAGACTATTTCACGTTGCGTTGCCACTTCTAGCATATATTTTTTTAGGTTTCAAGATGGGTGGTATTATTGAGAGAGGTTGCTAGTCCGTCGCCTGAAATAAACCATAACCTATTTCCTTAGTCGCCTCTTACGATTACGACATCCAAGGAAGAAATGGCGAGGTGACATTCTAAACCCGACACCACACGGCGATGGTGGCATATATCGCAACAAAAGCCCGTTCCTGCCATATCTCTTAATTGTGTGTAAGTACGCACTTACGCACGTTTTAAAACGTCCTATCAATTTTATGTGCTGGAAGTTAGAACAATGGTTGGGCAAGGGGAGGACCACCGACGCTGCAGGAGAAGACGTCCACTCCTCAGTTTAGCCGTCGGTCGACGAGACATCGTGAAAGGTAGACCTTCTTAGGAGTGTGAGAGGGCTTGGGCTGTGATTTCTACTCGGGCCCAGGTTGAGAACTTCGCACACAACATTGTTTTAGAACTATGAGTGGTTGCAATCCTTTTTGGGATATGTTCGCCTTTTTACCTTGTACTTTTTATTTACAGAATAGAGTTTTCGCTAAAGTACAATAAAATATAACTGACAGCTGGTCTATATAATCTGAATATAAATGCGATTTTAGCTATGGTTTGCCGAGCTTTTTGACATCTGTATAACTAATGTAAAAAAGACAACTATTGTATAATCCCAACTTCTGATGCCTAGATATTCTTAGGTGTTCAAACATTTTCAAGTAATAAAACAATGAGCATCAAAACAGGGCACGACCGGGATTTGAACCCGGGACCTCTCACACCCAAAGCGAGAATCATACCGCTAGACCATCATGCCACTTATTCAGTTCTGAAAATAATAACTTCAGGTTCATATTCGTACAAAATACATACAAGAACACCTGTTCAAATAATCTTCATAACACACGTTTTTAATCGACTTTAGCTCCATATGTTTCGAGATGTCCATAGCCTTCATCTAGGGGGCGCGGTGAGAGTGGTGACAGCAGCTGCTGTGGCTTCCGAATGAAGGGCTATGGACATTAGCTAGAGACATGTCGAGTTAGGCGCTGCGCAGACGACAGACTTTTGTGCGATCGAGTCTGCGGAGCAATAAAAATCCTGAATGGAAACTCTCTGCGCGCCATTCAGAGTTTTTATTGCTCCGCAGACTCGGTCGCATATCGCCTTAAACTCGATTTAATACAGGAGTTATCCATACCTTTCATTATGAGCGAATCTCAGAGTAGACATGTTCAAAATAAAAAATCTCTGTTGGTATGTCTCTTACCTTGTATGCTTAAATCGCTGAACCGTTTTGTACGGAATTTTGTGTCGGGATATTAGTCTCTAGGAAGTAAGTAGGTAAGGTCAGGTGGGGGAAGAGAAACGCAGGGGTAAGAGGGCACTACAGACCATACTCACTCACAACTCGTACGAGTTATGGTCTGTGGTGCCTCTTACCCCTGCCCTGCCCCTGAATTCCTCTTCCCCACCTGACCTTACTGACTAGTTTTGGGTCAAGAACAAATATATTATGTTCGCGTCTCTTCTGTGAACTTGACAAAAGTTAGGGGTTTATAGCCAATAATTGTAGTAGGAAAGATCAAATGTAAGTACTTAGTACGCTTCCCCAACTACTAGCCCGTTGAAACAGATCATAAGATTTGTGTATGACCCTTTTGCACCGGTAAAATGATTTTTCCTGTAAAGGAGAGTTTGCAGGCAATGATGTACCTACCTTATATGACATCATTAACTATACCTTTTTACAGATTTAAACGCATAGCCAACGATTGTTGAAACAGATGGCTTTTCAAATCGAACCTGAAAAACCTTTTCAGTTTCTTACCAAGCGGCATGATGGTCTAGCGGTATGATTCTCGCTTTGGGTGTGAGAGGTCCCGGGTTCAAATCCCGGTCGTGCCCTGTTTTGATTTTAACTAAATACCTACTAAATAGCCACAATTACTCATTATTTAACCTACATTTACACGGTAATATCTGTTCTGTTTCTCCTGTGTTGTCGGGATACGATGTCGCCTCTCCATTTCTTTCGTGGATGTCGTAAGCGGTGACTAAGGAAAGGTTTTAGGTATGATTTAGGCGACAGGCTTGCAACTTGTCACTATTATACCTCTTCTTTTAGTTTTTAAACCTAAAATTTTGCTAGAAGTGGCTGCGAAGCGTGAAGTGGTAACGATTTTGATTATGTAACGTTTCTTGTGCTCTGCCTACCCCATTTGGGAACACAGATGACTTCATACACGACAATGAGTACTTCGAGTTAATCCTTTGTTAGTTTGAACAGGTGAGTTAAATATATGTAATACTAACACTTATAAATAGTTTAAACGTTTCTCTTAAGCGGCATGATGGTCTAGCGGTATGATTCTCGCTTTGGGTGTGAGAGGTCCCGGGTTCAAATCCCGGTCGTGCCCTGTTTTATGTTGGTAAGATTGTTAATTTAACTAAAATTCAGTGACCAAAACATTATTATACATTCAAATTCTAACTTACCTTACAATTTTAATTAAAAAAGCACAACTTTTACTAGCTACAAAATTTTCCTTTTTTTTTAAAAAAAAAAACCACATCAAATTAAGGCGAACTTACTTATTAATTTATTTTAATAAATTCGACTCTTAGCGCTGAGTTTTTAGACTATTTTAATGTGTTGGGAACCTACCTCTAGTAAACAATGTGTAAAGCTAATTAGGACAGTAAGGCTGGAAAAACAGGGCACGACCGGGATTTGAACCCGGGACCTCTCACACCCAAAGCGAGAATCATACCGCTAGACCATCATGCCGCTTATGAAAAACCTGTAAAATAATTATTAAACTGTAAGTCTTTTCTAAATCACCTGTTCAAATTATATTTTTGAAGTCAAGGTGGTACGTTCATTCGCACATGTTTTAGCTAAATGACGCAATACAACTGTTTGCTGAGAGCTGAAGTAGAATCATAACAATAACTTAATACAGGGTGGTCCGAAATTGGCCGTAAACATTTTAATCATTGATAGGGTATAGGTACGCGTCTGAAAACTCTGGTAAAATATTTCCTGATTTTTTTTTTCTATTCACCACAAGGCGAACCCACAAGGGAGACTATACTCTGTCGGTTTAGGTACTTAACTTAAAGTAAACAAACTTTATGTCAGATTTGACAGGTTAAGAACGTTTCTTTTACCACCCTACTTTTTTCGGATGTTCAAATAGTTTAGCAAAGGAATCTTCATAATATTTATTGAACTGATGAACGTTAGTGTTCTAATTCCGATTGTTTCTGGTATTAGGTAAATTTAGGCGCCAACAAAAATGTTTTATTGTTTCATTCCTTTGCTAGACTTTTTAAATATCCGACAAAAGTTGGGTAGTAAAAAAAAACGTTCTTTAAGCTGTCAAATCTGACATAAAGTTTGTTTACTTTTAGTTAAGTACCTAAACCGATAAAGTATAATGCTTTTTCACTTTTCAAGTCATTGCGTCCTGTGTTTTATCTACTTTACGTTCCGCAAGTTTCGTTAGTCGGCGCGTACGCACCTGCAACCGTTCGACATTGCGATGCTACGCGGTTGACTAAGAGCTGGAGTACAAAAGACTGGGCAATTTTTTCAGATTTTCGTTTTTTTTTTACTTGGAAATTTCCAGGAAAATAACTTTACGGGGGTTTTTAGACGCGTATACCCGACCACTGCGTAAAATACTTAGGGTCAATTTCCACCCATCCTGTAGTAGTGTCTAAAGTAGCGTCTGTAGTTAAGCTTGCATCTTTAGCTATACCTACCTTATCGGTTTAGGTAGTTAAAACAATGTAAACAATCTTGACGTGTCTTTTTATTTAAACGTACACTTTATAAATCGAAAACTTTACATTTTACAATTAAGGTATGAAAAAAACATTTACTTTCAAAATTGAATTGTATAGTGTAACAATTTTTATTTTTAGACTGTGTATTTCAACAAAAAGACATGTCAAGATTGTTTATATTGTTTTAACTACCTAAACCGATAAGGTATAGATAGTGATTAGTATGCTTAGGAATTTTGGATGCTCGCCGTGGTTCTAGAATCCATGGAGTCGCCATTATTTTAAATATTTTTTCGACTTCAAATCAAAGTGAAAAAATAAGTGTCATGATTTAAGCGGATATATTAGCAATTAATTAATTTTATCATAACTCCACACAACTTACCTACAGTTCACAGTTCAAGTTAGACTTTCAATAGTGCCGAATAAAACATACCTAACCTGTTAGCTGCGAGAAGAGATTTTAGTTTTAATTTATTAAAATAAATTATTACGTTTACTAATAGATAATTTAACTAGACTATTACTAGACTACTAGACTAAACTTCGCAAAAAATCTTATTAGAATTTTAACATATGGCGACTCCATGGATTCTAGAACCACGGCGAGCATCCAAAAGTCCTAAGCCTAGTGATAAGTATGGTCTACTTATCTGAAGCGATTCGACTCGCCGTGCTAAGCCGGCTGGTTCGATCAAACCGTTGAATGGCTTTCAATCCTCAAGCCAAAAAAGGTACTAGTCAACTTGTTCACTGTGTTTATGTGCGCGTGTAGACGTCTACGGCACTATACCCCACAAACGAGTGATCCAATTTACGGTCGAATATGAAACCAAATCGCATTCGAAGATATTACAGTGTATTTGATAGTGATTTTATTTTCAAACAAACAATCACGAAGTCACCTAAGATATTCAACTCGTTCTCAGATAAGTGTCACCACTTTCAATCAAAGCGAGCTATTGCAAAATATATTACACAGCTAAAATAAAACTGTATAAAAGAAACAAAATATTATTACTAAAACAAGCCACTCAAAAGTTTTAAACTTCTCTATGGAAAATTTGCATAAGTGGTTAGATAAAGGCCCGAGCACATTTGGCATCTTTCAGGCGTCGTCGTCTTGTCATCACTTAGCTTGCCATACCTACTGAACACGTCGCTAAAGACAAATAAAAGTTCAAGACAAATAAATAGCAACCAAAGATGATCCTTACCCAATGTACTAGACTTGTCGATTTAACTCCACTTGTTCAGTCGCTAATCAGTAATCACTATTAGTAATGGAACTACTTGGTATCCTAAATTTCCTGAATCAAAACAGGGCACGACCGGGATTTGAACCCGGGACCTCTCACACCCAAAGCGAGAATCATACCGCTAGACCATCATGCCGCTTGAAAGATTCAGGAAAAGACTTGATGAAATTCATGGAAGTTCAATAACAGTTGAACAAACAAACGGGTTTCCGTTACCTATGTATCTACATTAATTTAGGTATGCGCAAGAGCGTGAAGAAAAATTGGTTTCCTCCGTCATTTTTTCTTGCATAGGGACAATAAAAATGGTGAAAATACATGTCGTTCAAGAGACAATGCCGTGATCAATGAAAATAGGCAGAGATCAAGAATTTACATGTGTGACTTGGCGAGGTTCTAAGTAGAGAGTACCACTTTTTCCATAGTAAAGCGATGCGTGAACTTACCCCCACTGCTTATAACTTGCCATGTTAGATGCCGGGGACTGTACCTACTCCAGTCAATCAACAACAGACTGAAAATAAAAAAAATGTGTAGTCTGTCAGAACCCATTAAAGACACAATTATGCGAACAAATACGTACCAGATCATGAGATAAATCAAGTTAATAATCTGAAAAAAATACATTTTGAATCGTATTTCAAAGAATGTTCCTTTAATAGCACCGACACCTATTTTACACCCCTTTCACTCTTGCGACACGCTTTAACATTAACATACTATAGCTCCTAAACTTACAAATAAGGAGTTTCTCGAATCTCATTAAATAAACTTGTAAATATTATACACGGTTCGACAAATAAAACATTTTTCCCTCGCCTGTCGTGTCTTGGTACAGTGATAAGTAAAATGTATAGGTAATTAGGCAGTAATATATCGAGATTGGATGTTTTCTCTCATTAATGGGTCGTTATTCTTACTTTGCCCGGATTGTGGCCCGCGCCGTTTTATTTATCCGATGTTTATGACAAGCGTGTAATGTCGTGAAGGAGGCGCTACTATTTATGATTTTCCTACATTTTTGTGTTTCTCCGAGACTTTCATTCTACCAAGAACATTCAAAGACAATTTTTCTCACTTGATATACTTAATAGACAAGTAACCTTAAGGGTCCTGTGTGAACGATGGGACATTTTCAGCCATAATTGTATTTCAATAAAAGAGAAAATCAGGATGTCGATCATTATGATTAAAGTGTCGTAAGTAATTTACTGTTTCGAATATTTGAGCCACGTCTTGCCTAAACGTGTACCTACCGACATATAATTTTGCAAGATTTTTTGTAGTAAGGATAAGGGGAGTAAGTTCGCTTATCGCTTTTACCTGGAAAAATCATGCCAAATTTGATGTCGAGGACTATACCTACTCTATTGGGCCCAGCTCAGACAACAGACTTTTTGTGCGATCGAGTCTGCGGCGCACAAAAAGTTTGCGTGGATTGTATGCAATGTGCGCCGGACTTTTAGCGCGTCGTGTGCGTTACTGCATATAACTCCATAGGATCTATTTTCACAGACTATGAAAGTCCGTCGCGGATAGTCTGTCGACTGCGCAGGGCGTTATGTTCTACATCTTTTGCAGCGATGACGTCCGTCGTTGTCTTTATACTATGTTTAAACAGCTGGAAAGTTGATTCAGGTCTCGAACCTGAAAGTGTTCTTTCAGTTTCTCGCCAAGCGGCATGATGGTCTAGCGGTATGATTCTCGCTTTGGGTGTGAGAGGTCCCGGGTTCAAATCCCGGTCGTGCCCTGTTTTTGTACAAAGTCGTCAATTATAACGAAATCAAAAGCAGCATACCTCCATGGGTATCACGTGTATTACCAGCGTAGCCTATCTTTTACAAGGTTAAGTATAATGTAAGATTATATTTAATTCTCAGAAACTTACCAGTACAAGTAACATAAGGCAATACGGATTATAAAAATATGAATAACACCGCATGAGCATAACCAATGTTTGTGGCACCTGCCATAACTTACACTCTCGCTACATTCCGAATAGTTCCGTAAAAAGTAAAATTCAAATAATAGGTACCTACACACAGTAGTCACAGCTATAACAGTACGCAAGTTAAAATTATTGGTTTTCTTTCGTACCTACTTCAAAGGTGATAATAGATTTTAATACTAGCCATTTGACTACACAAGTCAGCCAATCCTAAATATTTACCTCGCCTAAAAAGCAAATTAAAAAGGCACAATACAATTTAACAGACCCACAACGATTAGTCAACATATAAAAAATGCGTTTAAGTCATCCTCACAGTTAATGGAAATTTATATCTATCATTCGCTAAGAACCTTTCAGCGCTAAATTTTTTATACGCTTAGCTTTCCCAATAACAGATAAAATACCTACCATTTACAAGCCAAGCCACCAATTCAATTGAAGAATTTCTGAAGCAGGTGCACTGTTGACTTACGGTTTCTAATCGGATGACTATGATATACCAATAACGCGGCACACGCTAACAAAGCTTTTTTATCCCTCTCTATGATGAAGCGATCAAATTTTAATAAATCGCTTCCTGCGCCACTATCGATTCCTGATAACATCCTTGGGAACGAATACGTAACAATCGAATGACGTATGCAACGATTGTATCGATTCTATAATAGTCTAAAGGGCGCTTGAAAGTGATAGTAGCCTTAAAGTTTTTTTTGCTTTTAAATATGAAAGTGAATCGTCATATTTATCATCACTAGTAATCTGGCCATAGGAAGAAATTTTTACATAGAAGATTCGATTACATTTTTTGAAATTAAATAATTAAAAATTAAGTTAAATCCGTAATTTCGGATTATTTAAATTACAACATCAGATCTTTCGCGTGTGTTACATTAGAAAGCGAAGAGCTTTTAAAGAAAACAAAAACGTAATTTACTTAACACCACGACAGTGAATTCTGTGATGATTCAACGTGTGTTTTCAGTTTCAACGACTGTTCCTTATCCACATTAGTCGTTAAATACCACATAATAACAAACTGATATCTACCTAAACACCAAACGACAACAAATTTAACTCCACTTGTTGAGTCGGCAATCTGTAGACATAATCATAACCATAACATAAACGTAACTACTTGCGTCAGCGTCCCAAATCTCCTGAATCAAAACAGGGCACGACCGGGATTTGAACCCGGGACCTCTCACACCCAAAGCGAGAATCATACCGCTAGACCATCATGCCGCTTGAAAGACAAATGAAAATACTTGAAGAAATTCATTAAGGTTCAATAAAAGCAGTTGAACAAACAAACGAGTTAACATTACCTACATTACACTGACTGTAAAGAAATATCTTCTGATTATGACGAATATAGCAGAAAAATTATTGATGAAACCGCTTCAGGCGTTCACGCTTGATGCCGTGACCGAGAGAAATAGACATACAAGACATACAATCACGTCTGTGTTCCTATGGGGTAGGCAGAGCACACGAAAAATGACATTGTCAAAACCATGACAATTTCACGGTTCGCACTCACTTCTAAAATCACATGAGAGATGTATAATCCTGACAGGTTGCTAGCTTGTTGCGTAAAACACACAGACCTAAACTTGTTTCTTTACGATATCCACCGAAGAAATGTGTCATTCTATAGCAACAACACACAGGGAAGACGATTGGAAGACGGTGTTGAACTTTTGTACTGCGTCAACAACTGGGGGATGGCGTCTAATATAATTAGATGAGGTACATAATAGAGGGTAGTCGTGCGCCGGTATTAGTTTCATCGAGCACATGCAGTCGCGCGAACAGAGCAATGGAGCGCAGTGCGCGTTTGACCGAGATGAAGCTCCACCCACAATGACAGCAGAAGCAGAGCGGAACGGTACTAACGAAACGCTAGTTTCCCGGACGGTGCGATGCGCGCTCCTTCGTTTAATTTCAAATATTACAACCGATACCGCGCCGCGCCGCCCCTCTTCCACCGTCGCTGTGAGATTTTCCTTTTGGTGCTATTTGGCACGGAATTGTGCACTTTTTATTTTTATTTTCTATGTCATGTTTAATCATGAAGCTGATATTTATTTATTTATTTAGGCTAAAATGTTTTATCCGTGTCAAATTTCTATCAATAAATGTCTTTCTTTCTTTCTCTCTTTTATATCCGTATTTTTCATTAAGACCACACAGATAAACAGTTTTATAAATACAGATTTCATACGGTAAACAAAAATGATTTAGAGAAAGTTCATACTTTCTCGGTAGCTATCCTCCTAAAAAACCCTAAGCGCAACTGAGCCTGCAATTACGATTAATATATCAATTCTTTGTTAATAACCGATTAAATCGAAGCAGCAATTAAAGGGCGACCCAGTGCCTCAATTGGAGCTAGCCCATGTCCGCCGGCCACCCTTTAATTGTATGAGGCAAGTTATTTATGTCACTGTACTAGCACGGCTAGGCGCGAGTTGCGTGAGAGGTCGACTGTACCAGTCACTGTCTTAGTATAGAAGTAAAAAACCGCATGTATGTTACATAACGGCTGTATTCCCAAATGGATTTGGTAGGTAGAGCCATTTTAAGCGTAATTTTAGTATTTGCCTTAACCTATATCCTTAGTCGCCTCTTACGACAATCGAGGAAGAAATAGAGAGTTGCCATTATAAGCCTGTCTCCACACGGGTGGGTAAGTTGACGACCCCAATAATTACGGACTGTTTAAAATGAGAAGCACCAGTGGACACTTCATTCTTAATTTAAACACCAGTAGTAGTGAATTGGCTGTTGTAAAACAAATGACAACTCCTTAGCGTATGTTTAATTTTCGTGCGGTATATATATTCCCTTCCATCCGTGGATGTCGTAAGAAAGTAATAAGGAAATAGGTTTAGATATGTTTTAGGCGACAGACTAGTAACCTGTCACTGTTGTACTTCTTTCATTTTTATTTTAACCTAAAACTTTTATGCTAAAACTGTCAATATGAATAATTAAGAAATAATAAGACCATTACAACTACTAAAAAGAACATGGTCTCCTTATCAAAGTGTGGTGCTGAAAGTAAAGAATATATACAATATTCTAAAACAACTTCATGTTCTCAACTTTTTGTAAACAGAATCGTAAACGGCCTGCGATTCCAGCCTTGTACAATATTCATGCAAACTCCTCAAAATACTTACACACTACTACGAAGCAGTTCCATCTTGTATGCTAAATATCCAATTTGTATCGGGCCCGCGTCGGATCTGTAGCCCAAGCCCTCTCATACTAAGGGGAGACCTGTGTCTAGCAGTGGATCGAATGTATGCTGAATGATGATGATTATGACGACGACGATGGTGCGTGGGTGCCACTACAATAGGTCGTGGGTTTCACGCATCGTGTATGACGAAGATTTCAGGGAAATCCATTTTATCTTTTCGGCATTTCCCTAAATGCCGTAACTAAAGCAGTAATTGCATTTTATGTTTGTGGTTTTCTTCGTTAAAGGTCATAATTTCGAAGGTATGATTTTGATTAAAAGTCCAAGTTGCGTGAACCACATTTTATTTTCCTCGTGTTTTTATGGAGTAGGTATCGGGCACGAGCAAATTGTTTGTAGTGGTTCAATACCTACCTACGCAAAGGAAAATCAAGTCATCCATTTTTTCTTCAATTTCCAAAATATTACCTAGATAAACATTCATAGTTTTACTAATAATAATAAATTAAGTGCTAAAGTATCAGAAAATCGAGTCAATAAATACATGAGTACCTGCAACACCAATTAATCTAGACATTCTTAAAAAAAACGAGAAATAAAGAAAACGTCTTAATAAAAAAAAACGTACTGAAATCACAACTTGCAAAATGATAATGGATACACATGGATCCAGTACTGACTTGGTGTAAATAATCCACGTGCTGTACCGCGGTAGCGTCACGCCGCAGGCGCAGCGACCAGATTGAATTATCGATCAGATAATGGGATCGCGAGAGTAATGACCCTATACATTGTTCCACAGCCTACTTTAATTACAAGCCGCTGTAACTGAGACCTCCTTGTTTTACATACCGGACACTTGCGAGTCAATTCCAATGCGCTTCATAAAAATGCGAAAGTTTGGCTTACGAGGCTATTAGCCTACCTAACTAATTTAATTACAGACACTTAAGAACTTTATTACTTACTTTTGAGATTACCTTAATGAGGGAAATCTTCCTAAAGATAACATAATCATACACTTCGATTTCCATTTAAACGGATCATAAAAAGCGAACAGCTCCTAACCTACCGATTTCTTTGAACGCGTCGATGCGCCGATAATAATCAAGATGGCGCCCGAGCCGTCACCGACCTGTCACCTAGTTAAACGAGCGCATTAAAACGAAACGCTCCCAGTAATGGACATAAATTAAATAGTCGTCCACGTCATTCAAGCCGCAGGACCTGAAGAAATACGCCCTGACGGAAGCCAGGTAGTTAAGATTCGAAACAAAAATATAAGATAACACCAGTTAAGATGTAACGTTTTATTAGAAGCTGACAAAGTGGAGCTAATTTACGTCCTTTTCGGGTCGTAAGATAACGCACCGGCATTCGCTTTGACGAGACGACTACCAGAAACCTACAGCCTCGGCAACAATAGACGCGTACATGGAAAAGTAAGTAAATATATGCAGTGTTTACGATCATCCCTCATCATAGAATTGCTGCGGCAGCGCGCCGTACCTTCAATTGCAAATATCTTGTTGCAATTCATTACGACATTAAAGCTAGAAGCCGAAACACAATATGAAGTGGTTACAACTAAATTACTAGAAGCACTCGTAATCTATACCCAGGAGGCAAACAATAGAGCAATAAATGCAACTGCAAAGCGATGACTTGAGAAAGCTACCACGTATCGACAAGGAATAAATCAGAGACAACCTCGAGCGTTAGCGCTGCAGCTGGAGACCTAGTAACAGCCCGGAAATATATCGAGGAACGTAACAAACCAAACATCGAGGCATAATTCAGTTTTCTGATTCATAAAACACGCTGCGGTTCGGAGGAATGGGACATTGTCAGATGAACTTTATACTTATCTGTCTCATCTCCTTGCTTGATTTATGCGTAGGTACCGGCGACAAAGCAGCTTTCAACAGCACTATCGCATTATTTATCTTAATTTTCTGCCTGTCGATCTCGACAAAAACTGTTCGCATTCTTGGAAGCGCGTTTATTTTAGAAGCTTACTTATTACGGCTTTAACTAGCCTTAGAGCTAATTTTTCAATCACCAGATAAAACATATCTGTCTGATAAATGTTGTCTGTCACTTTTCTTTTATATGACGCGAAAAAAGGATAGCAATAATTTTAACTGACGGATAAATTTATCTGATGATTGAAAAATCGGCCCTTAGTTTACATAGACTTGGCAATGTGTGTATTGGGTCTGAGGTAAACTTCGTGTAGGTAACAGAAAAAAATATTCCAACTGAGTCATCCGTGTCGCACAATCACTAGGTAGCTCGGATTCTTGCACGAGATGTTTCGAAAACGCAATCATAAGGGCATCTCGGCAGGTGGAGGGCAACCTTTATTACCCATGAAATTAGTCGAGCGCTTTTTTATTATTATTAGGTCCACTATATCATTGCATAAGTTACTGATAAAATGAAATGAGTCACGCAACTTTTTCGACATCTCACCTGAAAGTTCTTAGAAGTCGAAGCGACCGTAAAATCGGATTGCAACATTTTACCTCAACTTTATTCATTTTACCTTGGAATTGGGAACTCTAAAAGCTCTGAATCATCTTCACATAATGCTACCGCTAATATATTAAGCATCTGCTGTTGTCTGTAAGATCTATATGAAACTGATTTTGATCATAGCCCTCCAGGCTTTGGTGGCAGCTAACATCGACACGCGTTGTGACCAATCTCGCATCGCGATACAATCGGGCACGCGCGTCTTTTTACGTGACCCCACCAATTTGACAATAATAAGACTCGTTCTCATGCTGCGTGAAGCTGATAGAGAAAAAGAGAGCATCTTCGAACGTCTAAAAATATCTTACAAGACTAACGAGTGGAATAAAAATGCGTGCGGTGTTCGAATAGTGTTTTATTATGGTGTATATTTGTTTAAGGTAGCATAAAAATAGGATATGTACGTAAAATCTTTTTTTTAATCGTTTTATTAGGTTGAACAACATGAATGCATTAACACAAATTAATATAAATAAAAAAATCATATTATGTTTGTTTCCGTTACTAGTCGATTCATCAGTTCATTAAATCCATCTTATGTACTTACTTTACTTCGAGCCAGATAGTCTACGAGGGCAGAGTGATAAGTCTGGTAAAAAACAAAATTATGTTACTATGTTCATAAATTTAATAATATCGATTGATAGCCAATTCCCACTGCTACTTTGTCTCGGCTTGGAAAAAGCCAATGGCTTCGACGTTTTGAAACTTGGAGAAAAGTGATTTTTGTGTTTTATTTACAGATAGGTACTAAACGGAATTTCGTTTTGGCAGTACGAACAATGAAAATGCGCAATGAAATTTGAGATCACAGCACCAGAGAGATATCTACTGACAGGGAAGTAAAGGTATGAAATAGCTAATTTTGTAAGCATTTCAGATGAACATGTCTGTATGTGTCATGTGTATTTTACACAGCCATTTTTAAATGAAAAAGCTATCGGCCAGAGTGCAACAGCAAGGGTGCATTAGGGTGACCGATTCAGACGAATACATAAAGAAGTTTAAGCATAATATTAACCGCGGACGAAACCTTGATCCATCATAACACACTAGTAACAAAGGAGCAGTCAAAACAATAGATTGCTTCAAGTGAACCGGCACGAAGAAAGCTAAAGCCGTTTTATAGGCGATTAAAGTTATGACTACTATCTTTTGGGATGCTTGTGGTGTAATATATATTTACTACCTCCAGAATGCAAAACAATAACCGGAAAATATTATGCTAATTTCCTCCAGCGATTCCATGAAATTTTAATGGATAAACGGCTCATTTGGCCAAAAAGAAAAACATTTTTCACTGAGGTAACCCACGTATGCACGCTAGAAAAACAATGGACCAAATGCTTTGAGCAAGACGGAAACTATGTTGAAAAATAAACCTTCATTTTTCAAAACAAAAATTTATATTTTTTTAACAAACTTTTAACTTTGCCCTCGTATTAAAAACTGAGCTTAAAAACTATCAGCGATTTTGTTCACCATTACATTGTTCGTCAATAATCATGTTTGTACGAGTAGCTATGAGGTCTGTCTGATATATCAGAGACTTCCCATCTGCTAGTGCTTTTAATGGATCTACTCCTGCTGTTATAGCTGTTTCCGCGTCTATCATTCCTAGTGCTATATCTATCCCTGTATCCGTAGGTTCTCCGTTGATCGTAGTCATCATCGTAATCCCCTAGCGGTGACCTGTAGTCTACAGACTGCTTGTCGTAGCTCGGCTTCATCACTGCTTCCATCTCTTCGTCGACAGGCGTCACTTTAGTTTCTTCCACACCCACATCGGCAGCAACTGGTTTCTTCCCCAATATATCGGCGATATAATTTTCACGTTCAATTTTGTATCCTCGTGCTTTTTCAAACCCTGTAACAATAAAATATTGATTTTGGACTAAATAATACCGACATAGAATTTGTTACCCTTTTTTCAAACTTTTGGCTTAATTTAATGTTTATAAAATCTCCTCCTTTTCTGTAGTCGATTTACATGGACCCAAAAACAACCATCCGTATTTTCCAATACGAACTACAAGAATACGAAGACTATCGGCATAATCAATCCAACATCATTTCATTTTTTCTTGAGAACTTCCTAATGTCCCCAAATCTTGGGTACATACATTTCTAAATACATACATACATGCATACCGTCAAAAAGCCGTGGTGGCCCAACGGTTCGACCTGTGGCCTCTCAAGCAGAGGGTCGTGGGTTTAAACCCCGGGCTCGCACCTCTGAATTTTTCGGAATTTAATTTTTGATATTTACCACCAGCTATTCGGTGAAGGAAAACATCGTGAGGAAACCTGCACACAGCGACGAATCATATCAATGTTGTGTGTGAAGTTCCCAATCCGCACTGGGCCCGCGTGGGAATTATAGCCCAAGCCCTCTCATACTGAGAGTAGGCCTGTACCCTGCAGTGGGACGTATATAGTCTGGATGATGATGATGATGCATACCGTCGCACACCTTTTTCCCACAGGGGTTGGCAGAAACCACTTTGTTAGACTTGCTACGATCCTGACATAGGTACGTCTTTTGCTACACATTCATTAACCTCTTCATAGATACTTGTCGATTTTGGGTACTCTTGGCCTGACCTGTTTCTGAAACGTTTCCGATTGTTACGGAACGTTTCTAAAGTTGGTGAATTCGGTTTAAGCATACATACGTTGGATAGCATCTCGGCCCGGTATGCCAAGGCGGTCTCGCATGTACCGGCATACCATGTAGCCGGTGCGATTCAGCCCGTGCGTGCAGTGGACGCCGACCAGAATGTCTACAAAGATAATAAGTGTTAAGGCAATAGGATGCGTTCTTAATACTTACGTCACACAGTATTATAAATGCCAAACGGATGGACGAACTTTGATAGAATTTGGTATGCAAGAAGCTGAAACTTTGAATTTTACAAAGGCTATTTTTTTTCTCTCTGAAAATGCTAATGAGTTCTATACTATAATGGATATATTTAGTGGGCTTTTTCTCTAAAACGGTTAAAAAAACACCGTGTATAATGACACCTCTCCATTTCTTCTTTGGATGTTGTAAGGTGCGATTAAGAAAATAGGTTGAAGTGTTCTTTAGACGACAGTGTAGCAACTTGTCACTGTTATACCTTTTCATCTATGTTAAAATTAGTCATTTGGTTAGAAGTGGCTGCAAAACGTAAAATAGTCATAGCGAGGACTATGTAACGTTTTGTGTGCTTGCCCGTTTCGGAATACAGGCGTGGTCCTAATGTATGTTTATTTAAACGCATAGTTTCCGCGGAATTGAAGTTAGCGAATTACCTCTATACGTTTTCGGAGTCGCGGATAACGGCTAGTCATTTATAACCTCGAAAATTTCGAGTGTTACGCTCTGCAAAACTCTGTCGTAGAGAGTCTTTGTTGTCTTTAACGATGTAGTTTTTGACAAGTGCGGTAAACGCTCAATGCAACGAGAAAACATGTCGAGCAGTCATAGATCAGGGAGGTATAGGTCAGTTAACTAAAGCTGGCACGTTCACAGTACTCACATTTGTGCAATTTCGCTAAACAGTATGTTTAAAATTAATAATTTTGATCAAATCGGGCAGACTTTTCATGATACGTATGCAGTGCAAAGTCACGCCGCGTGCTAATTCACAGATACTACACAAACCCAATGCGTACGTCTGTTTTACGCGCCAGCTTTAGTTACCTGACCAGTAACGTTTGTACTGCCCTCAAAATACATCAAAACCTAGTGTGCCACTGGCATTGGTAGATAATACAAAAGGCGAGAGATACGACTAGAATTGTTATCCTGTGGCTGGGAAAAACACAAAAATAAACAAATGTCAAGTTACGAGACATATTCGTTTTAGAGTTTGGCCGTAACGACTACTATTATGTTTGGACACAGTAGCTCATCATAACAAAAGACACATATATAAACGCGTACCTAAGTAGTTAAATAAAACATTATTTTCAAAGTGCCCAAAAGCCTTTGTCCAAACATATCGACAACGTTTTACATTGGAGCGAAGCGAACCGCGATCGATTGGTTCGCTTTCAGCGGAAAAATAAACTAAAACCTCATGTTTGTGTCTTCAAAATCGCACCGCAAACATCGGGGGTCGTTGACTCGCGCCCCTACGCACCCCCGGGGGTGGGGGAGGAAGTCGCGGCCGCGGTTTGACACTTCCTCAGGAAGACTGCGGGAAGGTAGCTTTGAAGGAGGGCGACTCACCGGCAATTCAAGGGTTGATTGCAGGTTACGAATTGCAGCCCGAGATTTTTTGTACCTGCATAGTTACGGTCTTGTGAATTCGTGATTGATACGGAAACATATTTTTAAGCGTCTTGTTCATTTTCAATGTTGCATTGAGGACATCCGTGTCTAGAGTTTTTGCCAAACGAATTTTTGTTTATTTTTTAATTGCACGCAAAACACTTCAATCCGGTTTGAAAAGATTTGTTTAAAAGAAACTGCCTGCATCCGGATTCTTCGATGTTATATGAAAAAAAAACGAAACAAATTAACGTCTATGCAGTGATTTCATACAGAATTAAGAATTCGTCGCAGTTTAATTGATACGGTTTTGTCGAGGCTGGCGCCACGCCGCGCCGCCGCCGCATCGCGTGTCGCGAGGTGTTTACGCGCCGGGTACTCACTATCAGCGCTTACGCCACGGGTTTGTTAACTAATTTATAGCAACTACACCACCGTACGGTTTAAGTACCGAGCACCGACAACACAAAGGTGAGCATTACGAACTCGGAGAATGTATTTGTCAGCGCTTAAAAGAACAAAACGGGTCGCTAAAGAAACAAGCCGTAGGACAAATTACAACTGTGACAAGGGGAATTAATGGCAATAAGAAAGACGCGCCGTAAACCCATGCGTGCGACCGACGCGCGCGCATATCTCACGAGCACGGCGCGTCTCTTAGCACGAGACAAAAAGCGAACAAAAACGTTTATGTCGACGCAGGATTCCCACGCCGCGGCCAAGAGGTAATGCGTTTGATGCATTACACATGCAAATTCATGCCAACTCGGAGGGAGGAAATAAAAAAGTATTTCCATTTACAACAATCCATCAAGGCTTTCGCGAGCAACTTAATTAACGAGCGAGTCCGTTTTCAATTACAGAAACAAACATCGCGGTGATTACTGAAGGACCGCCTCCACAGATGCGCGGACATTATTCGCTGCGATATAAATGTTAACGTCGAGAGATCGCGCGACATTAAAGCCGAAAGTAAAAGTATTAACGCTTATAAATGCCTGCGTTTTATTTCATCTAAATGAACTAAGTAACGTTGGTGACTGATGAAAAACTTACTGACATTATTATTTTACAATCCATAATTTAATTTGAAACCCCCGATGACGATGTTATCGTCTTCCCTCTTGAAACCAATTCATCGAACAACGGTAACATAGCGAGCGCACTGCAATGAAAAATGACATTTGAAATGTCAAAACCATTAAATATTAGTTACTGATTCACATGTAAATTGCACCGAAGCTGAAGATGCAATGAGCCGTTACAATGTTACTACTTGTAAGTTACTTAGCATAGAAAGCGACGTAACATTTCAAATGTAATAAATTCGATAGTGAATAAACACAACACCGGTAACAGTACGGACGGACGGACAAACAGACAAAAGGTATCAAAAGAGGGCGTTACGTAATTATAATAACGATATTTGTGATGCATCTCATTGCGTAATAGAAGGACCCGCCATAGACCCGGCGACGGGCAGACAGGCGCCTATAAAATATGATAATAACGTTTCACAATATGTGTCAAAGTAGCGCGAACGAATACTAAAACGTTTTTGTATACAAAAGCAGTTTGATACTCAAATCAGGCTTAAAAGGTTTCAGCAATGACGTCAACGGTCCTATTACTACAAACAACAAAAGAAAACGTACGAATCTCCCACGAAGTGATGTATAAAATTACAGTTTTCGAATTTAGCCAACGAAATGGAAGTATCGAAGTGTCACAGTTATTCCCAGACGCAATTCTATATCGTAAGTTGCATTGGGTTCGGCGACACGGAGCGCGGCGCTCGCAGATCGATTGTCGACAATCGATGCATTGTGTTCCTCGATATCGATACGGCGGTTCGCCTACGCGCGACTCTGTTACATCGTAATCGGCTTATTAGGATTTTACCGCACGCATTCGTGCGACCGTGATGTCCCAACACTGTTCAAATTTGATGGTTTGAATTTGCTCTTTGAAGAGCGTGGAATAATCGAAAACTGACGGATATAAAGGCGAGATTAAGGTCAAATGTGAGCCGCAGAAGTGTAAGATATCGATCGTATAGTGTTAAAATCCGAAGTTTCCAACCCGAAATCCTCTATTGACATGTAATTTATGCAGTTATTATAACTGATTATTTCTGCTTCCAAAAATAAAGTAACACGCTCTGGATGATAAAATTCCGTTTTGTTACAAGATTCAGAAACACACAATAATCAGAAAGAAATTCCCTCGCATTACTTAACATCGCCTGATTCGTTTATTTTTGTCTTAATCACAACTCTTTTAAAAATAAACAAAATAGTAGCCTACAAGGAGAGCGATCATTTAAATGAAGTAGGTACGTGGTGAAGCTTGTATTGCAACAACCCGGCGCCAGGCGTGGGCGCAGACGAGATGATCACATGACTGATTACATATTTAACAAAATATATTGTCGTTAATCGCCTCTCTTTGACCACTAAATGATATCTCTAATGCAACCTCGGGACATTCTTGAGATTATCAAATCAACATAACTTTTTAAAATGTTAAATACCTACTGGATCATCTTTTTTTTAAGATAACTCGAGTCTTACAATTCATAAGCATAGATAGTAAGCACGTATTTTAAGAGAACAAGAAACCATATGGAACGCCATAAACGAACAGGTTCACTCTCGAACATACTTAACCTATTCATAGTTTACGAGAAACGCAACAAAGACTTGTGAAACTCAACAAAACAACGTGTACAAGGATCTAGTAGAATGACACCTACATAATAAAATGATCATTTCACAACAAAAGACTATGCGTGTAGTACGCAGGTCTGACGATACCGCAACCGCAGGCGATTAGGATTTAAGTAATCGATATGAGAAGTCATGATTACGAGTTTGAGGAAAACTCAAAGATCATGGGGCCATATAATACAAGGTAACTATTACACTACGACTATGTGACACGTATGAGATCACTCTGAACAGTTTTAAGAAATAGCAAATCAAATCAAAATGTTACATGAAACATTGTAGCAAGAAGACGTAATTGGACATACGAAGTACCTATACGTGATCTGCGCTCGAAAACATCCAACCCCATAACTCAAGGACGAAAACACGTAGGACATACCTAAGTATCAAAATAGATATTCTAGCAAAAGTTCTAAGAAACTAAATTATTTGTGCAATAGTAATACCATATATTACAAACAACGCTTAAACTACGCTATCACTTCAGAAATAGACAGGCAAACAAATCTCCAAAACATTTGTCTTCGAGACTGCTTCTAGTACAAAAGTGCAACTTTGTCTGCGACTGCCCCCGCAGTTGCGCAGCAGAGCAGTCCCGAGCGCGCGATATATCTGGTTTCCATGTCGACAAACTGCCCAACTCTAGTTCGACCGACTCATTTCGCGTGACGTCAGCACTATAATTTTAAAGAAAGGAACGTCATTTCAGTTCAACGTATCTGTTTTCATTGCGACTATAAAATTTGGTCGTTGTTCTACAACTGGTGAAATAAAAGACTATCATAAATAATTCTTATTTCAAAAGTATGATATCTTTTTGTATTAGGTTTCCGGTCGTTAAGAGGGCGCACACATTTTTTACGAACGTAATTATAAGATCAGGCGGGGAAGAGAAATTCAGGAGCAGGGCAGGGGTAAGAGGCACCACAGACCATAACTCGTCGAGTTATGAGTGATTATGGTCTGTAGAGCCCTCTTATCCCTGCGTTTCTCTTCCCCCACCTGACCTTAGTGGTTTTGGACCAATGTTTAAAAAATCGTGAAAAATAAATTAACTCATATTTAGCCATGAAAAAAATATGGTTAGACTAAACATATTCTGTAAATTTACAATAAAATTGTTTCATTTGTAATTACATTAAAATCAATGAGAAAAAAAATAAAGTAATAGTTCAACTTTGAAATTATGTACAATGATATTTGAATAATAAAAACCAATAATTTGATGCATGTCTCTCCGTTAATCCCCAGTAGACTATATTGTCTATCAGATAATAACAAGTTTATATCGTTTATGGTAAATTTTAATGGAAAATTTTCAAGTGAAAGACAGCTCTGACGCGTATTTTTGTGAAAACCCTTCAACAAATTGGCTAAATAAAAGAAATCTGTGTTGCTAATAAAATATTTCTTTCCGTTAATCCCTAGAAAAAGAGTTGATTTATATGATACAGTAGTTTTTCTTTAAAAACTTAAGGATTTATAGCTTTCTAAAGCATTTGAAAATCATCAAAATCACCGAATTTTGTGTGCACCCTCTTAAACAGGCGTCGAAGGGGCATTAACTGGGATCACGGCGCTAATAGACACTGCTTAAGAAGCAGTATCAGTTATCGGTGAGGCATCGATAAGTGGCAAGTCATCTGTCGGTGGCGGCCGGGTAATTCATCTGTCACCCTGCAGCGTCGTATTATGACATCTGCCAGACGCCATGCATAACATATTAGTCATACATAACAACAATATAACATAGCTTTACATTTTTTTTAGAAAAGAAATAAAAACGAAAGAGAAATAACGTCCAAAACAGGACACTGTTTTAACATGATGAAACATGAACCAATCGCCACATTAACTAATTTCGAAACAAGACAAATCTGAGTGTTTTAGGTACTTCAAGCATCATAAAAATTCATGATTCAATAAGCGTCGTTTTGCAAATACACATAGACCACCCCGATGATATAAACGGTAGCGTTTGTAGCAGCATTCCCGGGCGAGGGATATCGTGTAAATCAGGAGTCGCGCGATTCCCTCGCAGATAAAACGTGAAATATGAATATCGTCGCTTTGCCACGCGGCGGTGTGCTACAAATGTTTTACACGGAGCTCATAAGAATACGGTAAGTTACGCTCAACTGAAATTCTCGTTTCCATGTTTAATAAATTACATGTTCGTTTTGTTTCAGATAACCGGCCACGGTTCGGAGTTCAATTGTTTGTGCAAAGAAGTCAAAGACAAAGACGTTTAAAATCTACCAAACAACAGCGGAATTATTAATTACAGTGGAAGGTCGCTGAAGAGCAGTTAAAACCGCTCGAACGACCCATTTCCCTGGAGCATCCCGCGTCAACCGTAGCAAACCAGTCGCGTAATACGTCTTACTCAATCTACTTAGCCGCCGATAACCGGCCATTACTAACGAAAACGCCGACAGATTATCGTATGCTTACAATTAATTGAAACTGCCCACGTAATCTAATAAAAGTTACGTTTGGTGATCAAGACAAACAAGGGCGCCCATTCGTAATTAGAACTTAATGAACGTTCCGAATATTGAGCCGGGCACCGTGAGAAGTTCAGCGATAAGTACGATTTGTGTCACTGTAATTAAAAGCGTGGCTGCCGATAAACTCGGCCGCGGGCCGGCGCTCGCGCATCCAGCGCAGCCAGACCCGCGCCGCTGCACCCAACACGCCGCTGACGCAGCGAATGAGATGCAACTCTAAAATTTAATAAGTCTTGAATGGCTGGATGCGTTATAAATTCCTCATTAAAAACGATGCTGAGTTTAATTGAAATCGTGTGTTTTGTCCAGCGCCAGCGATAAGATTGTATTGCTCTACAATGCGTTGAAATGTTTTGATGTGACAGACCGATTGCGGTAAATTGAACCCCATTGTGAGGAGCGCGACACTTGGGACGTTGAAGGCGTCAATAGGTATGTGTCACGTCGTTGGCATAGAGAAATTGCTGTATCTGAAAATCTTACAGTTGTAGATCTTACAGACATGAAACACATATGCTCCGCAGAAGTAGGTAACAAATACTGTTTTTATAGTCGCGCAAATAAGTAAACGATCTTGAGATATTGAGTAAAATGTCCTTATAATAAAACGCGTCACAAATGATTCGAGGAAAAACAATTCTGACGCATGGAACCATCTAAGCTGAATGGAATCTCATAAGTATGTATTAAGAAGATGTTTTGATATATGGAAATCGTGCTTCACAACACTTTAATGTTCAATCCAACAAAATTATATTGCCGCATTCGTGACGCCGGCGCGACACATTCGACCATAGTAATCTGAGGAGGAGCACAATAGAATAACGATTAGTGTCTATAAAGACTTCGCTGAACGATACTCTTTATGGTGGTCTCGTAAAGCAATACAATTAGGCAATGGGCGTGCATTAACACCTCATCGCAACCGACTCCCACGTGAAACGGGATGGCACGAGTACCGTCGGATCTAACCCACATCCATGTAGTGTGCGTACAAAGGTAACGTCCGAGAGCGTTTCAACTTCATCAATCACTTTAACGTCTCACTCCGCCGCAAGGATGCTTACGGCAAGACAAAACAGCACTTCACCTAGCAGAATTTATAGCTTGCCGGCTAAGGAACAAATAAAAGTAAATACAACGTCAAAAAGTGATTTAAGAAAGCGCCTTTGAATCAGTATCGTGATCACAAACGTTAGGATTATACAAAAAGTTAGCTACATGTTCCAACAAATGTAAAAGTTCGATACAAGTGCGAGTAAGATACAAATAAATAACAATTTGTTTATTTCAAACCATTATCAAAATATCATATTCAAAACCCGCGTCGTACTAGTCATAATAATCCTAAATCTCTTCTAATGGTCAATGTACTTTACATAGTGCGGTATAATGCATAATTTATTGATTCTATAAACAGTTCGTACCTGCGCTCGACAAACCGAGTTTGGTTCGCCTTACTTGTACGGCCACTAGAAGAGAAAACCGCAAGAGCAATAAGTCCGCGCCGAGTGCCACAGGTTACGGCCCAAAAGCAATCAAGTGCGTTAACACATTCGGCAAACACGAATTTGACTCACCACAGTTTCTTCCCAAGAACTCGTCAATGGTATCCATAAATCTGAAATCAAACAAAGCAGAATCAATGTCGGAGTGTTGGCATACGACACCGCTAAATTGTTCACACAAAAAACGTTCACAGTGGAAAAACTAGTCAGATAAAAGTCGGCAAACATGAAAGCATATTTAGAGCAGATATAAAAGTCATGTCATTGGAAATCGATAACATATGTCACGAAATTTGGTAGCCAAATATAAAAACGTCTTAACAGTTATTCCACCATTAAACATTTAATTGAATTTTCTAAAAAAACATAAAATCTACGGCAACCGTCACGTTCGAGATGAAATATTATCATTATATTGATCGCAGCGTGTCGCCATGCGTTTATCGATTTTTTTACACCTAAAACCGCATGATCTGTGGGCGTCTCGGAATTACGAGGCGTTTCTGCCGACCGGCTGCATTCCTGCCAATTTGGTGAAATATGTTTGTTTTCATCGATACAAATCCCATGTAATATTTGACGCGAGGGTCAGAGGGAGCGCGTTCGGTCCCCTGAACTGGCATATTTGAGATGTTTCTTCAAATAACTTGCTGGGGTGGTCTAACGACTCAGATTGTTGAAATTATTTTGGGTAAGAGCATTTCCTTTTTGTACAAAAAGAAGATTTTCGGGCTTTGAATGCGGCATGAAGTTTATTTAAGGGGAAGGAAACTATGTCTTGTCATGTAAAATCGCGTCCGCAATGCTTCATTAAGCTATCATTTTTAATGGGCCATTTAGTAGTCCCCCTCCAGCGACGAGCCGCAGGAGACAGAACGAGTTGCATCCAAACAGAATTTACAATTCAGTCTATCATCGGCATTACCATCTAAAACGGTGCAAATGAGCTCTTTAAGACCACATCATAAATTATTCATATTATCTGAGCCACCTCCTTGTTTAACATTTGATTTGTATCAAATACCTGTGATTATTCTGAAATGTTATAAATTCAACTAAAAACAGCCGCAAAACGAATTGTGGATCGAAGGAAAACGTTGTTAACAAACAATTCTACATAAATTTAATCTTTGTAAATCAAACACAAATATACAAAACGAAACTAGCCGCGACGTGTGGCGCCAACGAGCAAATAGTTTAATTATGCATAAAGTCACGATTCACCACTAATTCAAAGAATACCTCATCAAGTCACCAAGGTTTCTCGCGAGCAGCCTTTGACGTCCACGGCGCCGGACTTTCCGATTGCTTAATTGTCCACTAATCACTTAACAACGTGGACTTTGCATATCTCTAGAAAACTAGTCAGCTTCGAGGAATACTTTGAAATCTACATAGTATACGTAACGCTACATCCGACTATGAATGATCATTATTGATAAGGAAAACCAATATCAATGAAATATAATTGACTCATATATAAAGAGAATCGAGCAGTAATGGATAATCATAAGGCGAAGTGAAATATTCCTGGTTGGAGATGTTAGCTGGGTACGGGTTAATGATAATTGAAGATTTTATTACGTGTGGCGCGCCCCTTCCCCGGGCTGCGTGGCGTGACGGCGGCCGCTTTCCAAAATAACGCTGCTCATAAACGAATCAAAACTTAATCGATAATCAGCGTTTGAATCCCATATCAAGCCGACTCCTTACGACCCGCTTTCGAACTGTAAAATATTTTTATAACCTAGGGGTTAATTTATCCACAGTTCATGTCATCAATTAAACAGTTGCCTATGAATGTTAATGGTAACTCGCTAATAAGATTTATAGAATTAATTGTAACTGACAGATCAATTTCGAGGCTTTATAGTTTGTAAGGATAATGAATACCTTTCGAGTCATAATTTTTGTTTTAAATTAATTGTATTTTGTCACGAACATTTAAATTTTTACAATTACTTAATTTAATATCATCACCATCATGGACGAATCTGGCTGACCTTGCAAGGTCACGTTTCACTGAACGACATTCGATTAAACTTTCTAAGCATTTCCTGGTGTACGGATGTCATTATTTAAAATCTGTCAAAATTGTGTATTTTATTACACAGCGGGCAGATTCGAGCTGCGTGAATTACATGGCTGATATTATTTAATATCAGCCGCATCCACCGTTTGTGGGATAATTTATATCTAGCGGCCTTATCGGTCGGGAGATCGCTCCCAAGTTATAATCCGAGTATTTTTCAAGTGGCACCGACCGCCGCCGTCCCAGCTACGTTACTGGAAAATTTATGTAACTACTAGGAGGCATCGCTGCAATTATTATAGCCTTACATACTGTGACGTAACATACGACCGACCCACCTACAGGAAACAACTTAAATCCTCGAATTAATCGATGACCACCGCGTTTAATGAACAATGAGTACGCCTTTGTGGACCATAAAATGATGAATGTACAAGACCATTACGCGCGTTCGACAGTATAAACCGTGCACATAAAATTGTCATAAAATTGTCGCAAAATTGCAAGCGCGTTTGATTGAACACTGCGCTGTCATTCCTGGTTATGATTGTCTGCTTCTCTTTTGATTCATTTCTGAACTGGAGATAACTTAATTATTAGTATTATTACCTACTAACAATCTCATTTGCATAAGTATATGATTTTGTCGCTCGGAACACTGCGTATCCGAGAACAACTTTCTCGGCACCTAACGCCCGGACCTCACATATGCGGTGCACGCGCATCCATCATGGTAGGAGCGTACATGTCGTTACGTCGGTACCCTACAAGAGCCGAAAATGCCCGGAACAGAGATAATAGGCGACATTCTGATACAACGCGAGATAAGGGCACAGGAGGTTCCCATGAGACTCAGGCCGCCCTAAGAAAGAGGTCCTACGGGATCAGGGGTCAAACGTGTAAAAAATACAAAAAAAAACAAAGATGTAACAAGTCGGTATTTATTTTGAGGATCAGCCTGATCGCGATCATTAAAACGCTATTAAAACTTGTTAAATAAAGATGTTATCGCCGGCGAAGGACTCGTGTGAATATCAAAAGTGCTTTTACGATAAGCGTAATGAAGTTTTAGTGGCGTAGTTGCGACGTAATTTATGTCGGGATGGTCGGTGCGTGGTGGACGGTGTTTATGACGTGCGAAGTGCGCGGCGCGGGCGCAGCGCCGGGCTCTAGGCCAATTAGCCCTTGATGCATCGCCGGTGGCGGGGAAGGCGCACGCGGCACTGTTCTGCCGATAATTTCGCATATTCTTACTAAAACTTACTCAAAAACGTAAAAACTACGTGATTATACAAATTCGGTATTCCGGTAGATTGTAAGTTTAATATTAGACGTAGCAAGCATGCTTAATAACACATCAACAATTACTATTCAACCGCAAAGCTGTGAAAACTAAACGATCGTGCTACTTCCACGAAAATTATGTCAACTAGGTATTTTAACAACAGATGTGTACATATTTGAAGTTCCTAAGAGATCATAGTGAAATAAAACGGATAAACTCACGTCGTTATATCGAGATTAACTCGACAAGTTTTGGGCCAATTCGTGACCCATCATCTGGAGCGACGCGCCACGGCAACGGATGGTCGCGCACTGAGCGCCGCTGCTCTTTCAGCGCGACTACCTACATTTCACGTTTCGAGCTAATCTCAATATAACGACGAAGTTTATCCTTTTTATTTCCGTATGAGTGAGTCTCACGGTAGTTTTATGTTTAAAATACCTATAGCAGTAGGCAGTAGTACATAGTTCGCTTTTACCAATCAAAAGCGATGCGGTAGCACTTAAAATCTGGCAAAGTTGTTTTCCGACTACTATAAGAGATCGTCAAAATGATAGAAAGTTCTCTTTTTCATAGCATTTAATTAAGCAATATCCTTACATTCCCATCGGTTCCACCATCAGTTAGACCGTGAGTCGTGACGTCGGATGATGTAAAGTTATTATAACAGGCCGGTGGCGCCTTCAGGAAATTGTCGATGTGAATTAGACGATTGGAGTGGCGTTGACAGGACTGTTATAAGCTCTTAACAACTATGTAGTAGTAATTACAACTAGTAAGTTATGGTGGCTGATAGAAGCCATTAGGGACGATTATTCAAATGGTCCAGTCAGTCGACGATGACAAATCAGAGCGTGTTTGAAAAATGTGAAAACAATGCGAATATCTAGTTGACTTGCGTCTGTTATTGCAGGAAAAACAAACCGCATACAAGTTAGCAATAACGTACATTAAAAAATCTTCACTGAAGGAAAAACTTTACTAATAAAAAAAAATCAGGGCCAGAATACGAGCTGTAAAGGAAATCTTAAATCACAACGCGATTGTAATGTATTGTGCAATTTTTCGGACTAAAAAAAATGTGTAAAAAGTGTCAAAACTATTCCCTTGACGCCCAAAAGCTATGACGTACAAAAGTCAAAGACTGTCGTGTCTGACTGGACTGTTTATTTTCGTTGGAACTACGAGTATCACGAGGTTTCAGCCCCACGCAGCGAAAACCGCTTCACGTAAACACATTATCAGCGTTAATAAAAACAAAGACTATAAATTTGTTCAATTGGACGTGTTTGAAATTGCAATTTTAGAAACTCTACTAAAACAACAGTTTAATGTTGTTTGCACAGAAAACAATATTCTTTAAATTGCTATTTCATATCGTAAACCTCGTTGCAACTAAACAGTTCCAAATGCTATCATATAAATGTCATGCAATCAACATAACTAGCGCGAGACTATACGATGTGAAATTAATATCTTGATATTTCCATACCAAATAATCATTAATGAGGTGTGTGTAAACATTTTAATAAGATCGCTAAGGAGCCCGTTGACACATAACATGGTGTATTTAATTTGCGTAATATTTGTTTATTTAGTATTCAAGTGCTTTTCAATAACTATTTTAATGACAGCGAGGACAGCACCAATAATAAGGGAATAAAATGTACGCAACTGCGCACTGTGAACGCACCGACCGAAGGTCTACTGACTTAAATTGAATAAAAAGTAAGTGTAATAACCTAATAACGTTGTGATTATTGTATTGTAGACGAAAGTAGGCAATAGAGAAATATATTGTGATGGAAATCGCTTAACGCAATGCCTTAATCCAGGATAAAAAGTAGCCTAAATCCTTTATCGGAATTTCAACTATCTTCATACCAGATTTCGTCGTAATCGATTCAGCGGTAACAGACAGACAGCCAACAAGACAGTTAGATAGGTGTACGAGTCCAATTCGTGCTATAGTACTTTCTCGTATTCATTAAGTATTCCTAAAAAAAATGGATTTTCAAAAGGATTTATTAAAAAAATGTCAATGAGATATTGCCTTTACCGTACCTTCAAGGCTTATTCACACAAACAGTCCCGCACACTTGGCCTAAAAAACTATCTGACCCTATCCAGAGCTATAAACAACAATGTAACCGTAACCTGCCGCAGTTCGTCAATATCGTGACGAGTTATCAATGGAAGTACTGTCACAATCATTCCGGGGAGGAAGAGCGGCATTCCCGTAAGTAAGTATACACATTTTAGAAGTAATTCGAGAGTAGATGCGAGCACAATGTTTGCGTCGGAAAACTTCGGGGATTCAAACCGCGTGAATGGCCGGATTTTCCGATCGGCGAATGGCGGCGATTAGGGCACGTCCATTGAGGCCTATACGTTGTTTATACTCAAGAAGATATTGCGCAGAATTTACAGAACACGAAAATTTAAGAAAACTTTGTAAACAAAAAAACCTTATATTAATTGCTGGTGGTAATGTGAGTTGGGTTTAGAATGAAATCTACATACATACCTACATATTCTCACGCCTGTATTCCCAAGTGGGGTAGGCAGAGCACATGAATTCAAAAATTTCAATTAAATTCATTAATCTCTTCATACATGCTCGTCGGTTTCTAGTACTCTTTAATTTATTACATTTATAATTTTAATAATAATTAAGTGCAGGCGTTATGTATGTATGCATGTTAAGTTGATAGGTACACAAATAAACAGAAAATACAAGTTATAACCATTTACTAAACACATCATACAGCATTTAGTCGTTTTCAGGCACACAATCCTAACATACCTGAGTAAATTTTTATATGCATGTATGCATTATGTGTAGAAAAGTTATTCACCTGACACAAAATGTCTGTCATAGGTAGATTTGTTTACTTTTTACCGTAGTTGTGTATGCCCAAAGTCCAGACGGATATTCCATGCGGATTTATTATGCAGGTGTCAATTTATTCCTAATCATTTTGAAGCTATTTTGACACTTGGTTATATACTTAGCAACTCGTTGCGTTACATAGCTGTTAATTGATTGTAGTCGCGACTTGTTGTAAGAATCTTTGCAAAAACAGCAGCCTGAAAGCTGCTTTAGCTACTAATAATAAAAGGAACGTGGCAAAGAAAAAGTTGGGAATGTAATGACAGTGAATAAAAAATCCTATCTCTTCGGGAGAATTCAGACTTTGTTCAAGTCTGAGAAGTTTTAGAAATGAAAGTAAGACGTATACTTACCGACAAAGGCGGAGAGGGCATTATCGCATGAGGAAACTTTATTCGGCAGTTCAATTTCTCTGACACATTATTATTAAGTATTATTGGGTACTCAGAAATTATTGGCTCAAATATAAAATTAGAAAATAATGACTGCCGTGAAAACTTAGTCTTCTCCTTTTTTTGTAGACGAAAACAAAGTAATAGTATAACTTATTTATTGTCGTTATGATGATGTGTGGTGTCAGGCTTAGAATAACACCTCTCCATTTCTTTCATGCGTATTGTAAGAGGCAACTAAGGAAATGGGGTAAGATATGCTTTAGGCGACTGGCTAGCAACCTGTCACTATTATACTTATTTTATCAATGTTTCAACCCAAAATTATGCCAAGAGTAGCTCTGCCTACCCTTACAAGCGTGGTGTATGGATGGACGAGGATCTAAACTGTTTAAAATTTCAGATTAAATCTGAATACAAAATAGATTAGTCACACAAGCCACGAAGGAGACAAGACAACAAATGCATAAATCCTTACTGCAATGCCTTCGGCAATACTTGGCATTTTCACGTCTGGGGGACCGCCAACGTACCGGAAACCAACTGCACATACCGAAACGTATGCTCCAGCAGCCATAACCCATAACAGAGTGAATCATGCGCACCACATCAAACGTACTACGGCGCCGGTATCAAACCGCAGGCTGCAGTAACGCGAAGAAAAACAGTAAGCACACGACGCACTTTGAGATTCAAACTGACCTCAATTCAGATAGGACTTAAGTGTGTCTCTAAATTGTATGTATTACGTATTAAGAGGGTATAAAGCCAAATCGCGAGTCGAAGAGTTCATTTTAACGTAACAAAATTAAGCCGGTGATTAAGTAGTAGTAGTATGTTAGGTATTTTTTACAGATTTAGGTAGATAGTACAGTAATTAAACTAATGATTCTATTCATCGGAAATATGAAATCAAATAATGTCTAGGATAGAAAAAATCATACCAACTTGACTCAGGGAATTAATTTGCATTTTTTGATGAACATAAATAATTCTCTAATTATCGAAGTAAAACGCATTAGACGCTCAACGCACAACGCTGTTTACACAGTCGCTTGATTTAAACTACATTCTACCGTTTTCCAGCTCGCTATCCTACTGTTCTAACATCGTGTACTGTTTCAACAACTAAAAACTATCTCAATTACAGTCTGAATCACCGGCATTAAAGCTTTGAACAAAATTGTTACGTCGCGATTATGCACGGTTTCCTAGAACGCGTCCTTTGTGGTCCACAGTCCATAATATAGACACTTAAATAGACGTGAGTAACTATATTGTATTGTTTGAGAATAAATAGAATTATACGATTCCTCCTACTAACTTGTAAAGAATCTTACTTTTATAAATGACTCCTGAGCTTGCGAGGCCGCGTGGGATGCGGAAAAACATTTTACCAAGACGTAAAGCATCCTTATAATTATGGTTTGTCCGTTACCTACCCTACAAAAATACTTGGATAATTGACACTGAAACTTATATCATGAATTTTAATTTTGTGTAAATTTTCTTTATCTTTACCTGGGAGCTCGCCTTTAGCAATACAGCGTGATGTTAATGTAGATATGATGTGTAAGTATAAAACTTAATTCAGCTTTTTGGACAATGAGAGTAAGGAAAGAAACGTGGGGAAAACACTGAAAAGGTGAGGTAATGTCTGAGGCGAACTCTTTAGAACTCTTTTGCCAAAACTACCACAAAAGTAAACAGAAAAAGCTTGTAAAACTTCACAGATATATTAAAACAGCTTCTAAGAATCTCAATTAACACAGTAGACGCAATTTACACCTTTAGCGAGACGAATCTAATAACCCAATCCGAGCTGTCACTCAAATTAACAGCACAGCGCCTCAAGAATATATTCGGTAGTCATAATAAACCACAACAATGAGTATTCATCTGCTAATAAACATGTGGGATGTGCAAATTAATCGTACGCATCGAATAGTGGCGCCGGTGTACCGCCTCGGGAGAAGAACGACGTATAAATATAGCTTGGTATTATCGGTTACGACATTTTGAAGAGATAATTGGTACACAGCGTTGCGGTATGACTAATTTTATAATTCAAGCGCTAATTTGTGTTAGTCATCTCATAGTCATGGATTAATTTTTCTGAAAATTAATTTCAGCGTAAGAGGTTTAATTTGTTTCCCGTATTAATGGTTGGCGCCAGTGACACATAGTTTTACGTATTTAGTTACGAATAAGTGGATGAATTAATTGTTATTTAAGTAGGTATTTAATTTTCTTTCTTGGAACTGAAATGCACTGCTGAAAAATACTAAGTTCATGCATATTTTCTTTTGTTTCATAAAATAAGAAGAAAAAGAAAAAGACACAATGCTTAGAAATTTCAAGTGACGTCACTAACGAGTACTATTTTTAATTATGAGTCTCGCACAAGCCCCACTCCGGAAGTTTCACGATTTAATTACTTGGGATAGACAAAAAATATATTCGGGCGTTTAAACCGCCGTCACTAATGACGGTCAAGAATAATCTCAACATTTTTATCAGATTTCTTAGGAAATTTATAAAAAAAGTCTGCAATACAAATATAGCATAGTGTGTATGTGTAAAAGGATAACGCACACACTTTATGACGTATTTCATGTATAAATTTCTCAAGAAATCTGATAAAAACCTGTTGAGAGCAATGACGGCGGATCAAACACCCGAATAATCACCAGTGTCCAATATTTAATTAAGAGTACTATTTAGTTTTGACTACAGTACGATTACTACTCAATATAAATAGAATATTGTTCATGAAAATATTTGCTTTTACTTAGTATCCCATCTGAATCGCGTCTGGCCGTTAATTCCATCGGCTAACTCGCGACGGAGGTATTTTCACACGTTCGCCATTTCAGCTGGCCCATGCGATATCCGTTCGAATTGTGATAGAGACATTTTCATATAGCCGCAGCTAACGATTGACACCCTCTATTTATGATCTCTAAGCCGTGATAGCCCAGCGGTTTGGCCCGTGGCCTCTCAAGCAGGGAGTTGTAGGTTCGAATCCCAAAACTCACGTTTGATTTTTCGTAATTTATATGTGAAATCAAATTTGATATTTAACAAGAGATATGCGGTGAAGGAAAACATCGCAAGGGAACCTGCACACAGCAGCGAAGTAATTCAATGCTGTGTGTGAAGATCCTCATCCGCATCGAGCCCGTGCGGTAACAATAAATATTTAAAGTAGGTAAGTTATGGTGGGTATGTATTTTGGTATATTTTCATTTGTACACTGTAATCAATGCATACAAAGCTAAAACGACCCATTTAATAAATCAGACTTTTGAGGTATAACATTTCAAAAAGAACGCAATAGCTAATAGTAGTCTCGACATAATTGAATATTATTAACCACGGTTCGCGTACAGAACAAGTTATCGGTCGACGCAAGAAAATAATCACGTCGAAAACAAGAGCGCGGCTAATCAAATCATGTATTAGAGGCGGCGTTTCGTAAGCTCTTAATTAAGTTATGTACTGACCAAGTAGAAATTTCGAAAGCACCCAGTATCCCTGATAAGTCAGCGGTATTAATACGTACTTGTCGACTGTCTCAATACGCTCAATCATGCGAGCCTGTGTGGTCCAAACAACTGATTACATACATTACATACCTCTAACATAATAGAAGAACAACTCGGCTCGATTATTACTCCGAATAAAACGGTGTAACCACTGGTAATAGCTGCCTAAGTAGTATTATTAGGGACATTATAGAATATCGATAATTATTTCCTCCTCGGACGTATTACAAGTAGTTGGGACGTGAATCTACACTTTGGAAGTAATGAAGTTGTACCAACAATAACAATTTTATCTAACAGTTAATATTCCCAAAGGCGTAAGATAATGTTCATTGTGAGAGTGAAAAAAGTAAACAACATTCGTAAAGAACGAGATAAGTGACAACGCAGCAATCGTCCGACGAATGGACTAAACACGAAAAATCTTTTCACAGAATCTCGGAATGTACATCATATAAACAGTTCGTATTATTCTAATATTCTCTGTACAGACGCGGAGAAAAATAACCGGCAATATTGGTGGAAAGGCTTAGTGGCAGTAAATTTGGACAATGGCTGGCGGTCGCCATATTTATGTGTTTGTTATCACGCTCGGAAGTCTCCTATCTTACATTGATTTACACTGGACTTTTACTCGACAAACAATCACAGCGCGCGAGTTTAGTTTCAACACCTTCCCGCGATAAAGTATTTTAAAGGAGTTGCTCTCGTAAATTGTCGCCTTGGAAATTCTGGAAATCTATCGGTTTCGCATTTGTTTGGAACATTTGACAAATATTTTGATGTTGAACGTTGTTTGTTAACTCTCCGCAGAACAAAGTTCGATTACAATTTCAATCAGATAATTTTTATCTGAAAATTGGAGTACCTAGCCACTAATCGATTTCAACTAGATTATGCATGGATATCGTGCATGCGCGAGTAGAACTACAAGTCGCACCTGCTGGCTTAGCACGACAGGGCACAAGTAGATTTGCTCGCGAGATAGACTAACCTAGAGACGTCAGAAAGTGACAGGTATCTATCCCGTGCGCGAAATGATTCGCGCGTGTTGCTGTGCTAAGCCTACTGCTATTTAATGTTTTGACGTCTACTTCGCACATACAGTTCAAAAACTCTTTAGGTAACAAAATTCTCGATAATCACGTAAACTCTGCTTCGCATTGTGATTAGATTTGGGAATTCCAAGCCAAAGGTTTGACGTCACACCACTGTTTTAGCAAACAATTAGTCCGTCTTCTGCAAAGTCAAAACAAGATTTTTTAGCAACACACCTCGTCAGTACTGTGAGTGAACCACCTAAAAATAAGAAATGACTTAACACAATGTCAAATTGTCTCGTGATAACTCTCAATCATGCGCTAATCGAAACACCAACAAAAAATAATGGAGAAAAACTACCAAATGCGGATTTAGCACGTGTACATGATACGGAATCCAATGTATCAATATTAGGTCACGCTTCGAAGAGGCACCACGCTGAGTTGGCAATGACTGGTATTACCAATGCACTTAAAGGATTACAACGAGTGGATAGATAGCAACGGATTCTTCGTATTATTGGTGTTGTAAAGTTGATGACACTCGTATCGCCACCCGCGTACAAGCTTAATCCTAGATCAAAGGACGATCGATGTAACACGTCCTCACAAGCAAATGTAAATAAACCCGTGAACGGAATAAATTATTAGGAGTCGAACCATAAAAACGTATTAATCGGACAAACCGTACCACCGGCGTTGGTAACAATTTATAGACGGGGTGATGGGTACACGGGCCGGGTTGTAATGACGACATGATTGTGGACAGACGACATGAAAAACAAGTAAAAATATGGCGGTGATAAATGGACCGGCGAGGCACGCGAGCACCATTACGAGCTGATGATCTCGCGCCGATCGGAAAGGTCGGGGTGAAGGTCTTCGCTATGATGCCACTGTGCAATGCGTCTTCGATCTCGCTGATTGTCGTCTTACTTTATGTGTCGCGATGACAGTCAGTAAGTTTAATTTAATCTGTAGTCATATCAGAAAATTAGCCTAGCTCACCTGCACCTTCTATGTGTAATAAAATAACATCTTAAATGTAAAAAACTTTTGGGAAAACAGGCGTGAGGGTATGAATGTATATAAAATAGTTGAATCATGAAAGACGTGGATGAGAAAGATGTAATAATTTAGAGGAAAAATTGTGTTACACGCTAAATTGTCAGTGTATCTACTGTGAAATACTCATACGAAAATACAACCTATAAAACCTGAGTCAATTAGGCACCTCATTTAAATAAACTTCAATCTAAAGATTCAAGCTATAACAAACAAAGGTACGGAAGTTGTTCTCATACCATGTCACCGAATTCTTAAAATGCGCTTACAAATTCGTCCAATCCTCAAGTCGTCAAATTAGTCTCCTAAACATGGCTGTGTCATTAGAGCCCAGTCTCCCGAGTTGCCCGGAGTAGCGCGGGCTTTACGGGTGGCGCATTTGTAACGTTAACTAACAAACAGATGCGAGGACCTCTCGCCCTGATAACAGGCGAACTATCTCAGAAATGCCGATGGTTATTTATGGCGAAGACGACCGGCCAGCGGACCCGCCGACGGACAAAAGACTAGACAAATGACGGCGATAATCTCTTAGTTAACTCACAGTTTCACTCAGCTTTATGGACAACAAAATCTGCCAAAGGTATTCAGTTCTTTTGTCGCTTTATCGTTTACCAATTAAGCGCCATTATAGAATCTGTTATCGCACCCTTGATCACTACATTTTTATGTAGAGCTATCACCGTAAACATCGACGGATATTAATATTAACTTCTAATTACCGTTTCAAACATTCCGAATGAGTGAAAGAACATTATTATCCGGCGCGATTAAAAGTCAATAGTGTATCCGAAAATTAATAACTTAATAAAATATTTGGTTACAGGGCAGCCGTCGGAGGCAGCGCCGGGTACCGGAGCAGCGACAAATGCCTTTCAAATTCCGAGAGCACGCGTGGGCGACAGACGACGTCCGACACAGGCGCTAGATGTGACCGGGTTCAATTGAATCCGAGAGTACCACCGCCACAGCCCGCGGTACGGCGCCCGGGGCCCGAGGCGCGCCCACGCTGCTCCGAGATTTATAACATTAACCATATTCGGTCTACGAATGGCGCCAATTCGACGGTTCAAATTAAAATCCGCCGCGAACGCAAAACGATAACGCGAGTTGGTGCTGATCGATGGCAGCGCTGTTTGATTTACGCGGCACCGTATAAGGGCGGCGCATCCTCGCCGTCTATTGCCCACGGGCGCTGCCAGCCGAACTAAATACCTTAAAAACAAAACTTAACAGCGATCTTCCCGGTAAACTTGTATTTCAGGTAGCATCCCCTTGTTACGTAAAATCGACGGCGATTAACATCTTCAAAAGCACAGATCTTCAATGCTTTAGCGGACTCTCTAGCATTTGTCTTATCGGTTGTATATAGTTTTAGCAGGCAAGATAGGCATTTAAAAACAGCACTCAACAACAGGTGTAGGCATAGGCATATCTTGGGATCCCTATCAGACGATCCTACAGCATTAAATGCCCCAT
Organism: Adoxophyes honmai; assembly: GCA_005406045.1. NCBI lineage: Eukaryota > Metazoa > Arthropoda > Insecta > Lepidoptera > Tortricidae > Adoxophyes > Adoxophyes honmai. Next base: position 37,908 of record BHDV01032898.1, on the reverse strand, counting down.
TTCGCGATTCGATTGATTCGAATTAATCGAATGGTTTTAGAAACGTGCGACATCTAAGAGTTTTCCGCTCGAACGGGGCGGTTCACATGAGGAGAGAAGTAATCGCACGTGAATCACTTACTGTGTCACTTTGTTCTCGGGAGGTATCACGCGGCCTGGCATTAGGATTTTCTTATGGAGTACCCCCGCCGACTGCAGATCCTAAAACAAAGATGGAAGGGAAATAGTATATCTTAACATACTACGATATAAAAACCGTATGATCCACTTTCAAATCAGATACGTACATCTAACGAAATAGAACTCGAACCATATCGATATTTTCGATATAAATAGGTAGGTATGCATGTCATATAAAAGTGTGTCGATAACTTGCATGTAGGAGCAACTGTAGTCGCATCAGTTTGCCATCTGTCATTGGAATCAAGTTAGAGAAGCATCAGCATTCAATAGGCCTACGAAAAAATTGATTTTTTTTACAAAATGCGTTCCAGAAATTTTGTTCAATTAACACATAGAATTTTCTTCAAACCAAAATGGTTTGAAGTGTTCAACTAGACTTTCACTTGTCAGAAACCTACAGCTGACTCTGTATAACAAGGAATAGTGACCATTTTCACAAATCCTAACGAAGTTTCACATGATGCCCTCTTAAGTGTATGTAGGTAACCATGTAAGCTCGGCAGTAAATTAAATAAGTACTTAATAAATACCGTAAGTGTTTACGGATTGCTAGAAAGCCGTGAAACGATGAATTTTACATAGACATGCGAATAGAGGCAATGTCACACTCAATACTAAACAACCACTATTAAAATTTGACGTCTTATAGCGGCAACTCGGCACTTCTCTACGGTAGAGTTATAGTAGTTTTATTTTATCCCTTGACATCGTAGCTCTCGAACTGAACGATCAATTTCGATGCATTTTATTTTTCATGAAAGCAAGTTACCCCGCGGTGGTTAGCCTATGTTCAGCAGAATTCGATTGAGAGTTTTTGAGAGATATAAGTTTGAATCGAAGTGTTCGATAGTTTTTGATCTTTTAATTAGGTTAGGCTATATGTCGTAGAACTTGCATAATACATGTGGAAACATCTCGCTTGTAATATGGAGTAGGCAGGACCAAAGTTGCATGGACAAAACCTGTCAGCTGAAGCATACCTTATTTGCTTAATCGCCTCAAAATTTTGCAGATTTATACATACCTAGGTGTTGCGAAAATAGCATAATCATTGTTTGCTTAGAAAAATACACTTTCGAAACCATGTTTTTACTTTCTGATTTTTCTTGGCTAAAGCTGATTATTTATCGCAACTAATCCATTTACTAGCAATTTAAGACATAACAGGATCTTGAATTTAAAGACACAAAACTTACGTAAGTTGTTTTTAAGAGGGCGTATAGTCCCCGGCAAGTTAGATAGCACGATTTTAGACAGAGAGAGAGAGAGAGATAGAACACGTTTGCACATCGCTTTTACCAGGAAAAAACGACGCGCCAGCTTACTCTCTCTCCAAAATCCTGCCATCTAACTTGCTAGAACTTGAACACAGATTATGGTAAAGAAACAAGCCAGTTACTCCGAAAAACAAGTTCGATATGATCGAGCTTTAATAATTGTAACTGAGTCAATTAAAATAGTAACGCATAGAGATTACACGCAGCAAGTGAAGCATAAACGAGTCCGAACCAAACGTAATGAACGAGTGGTAATCTCTGTCAGCCGATGACAACCGAACGGATTTGTGATGCAATGAAATCGACTAATCAATTTCCATTAATAGATCCAAGCGCAGGTGCAGATGTCGCTTTCCAAATTTGGCTTATGAATTAATTAAGATTAAGACGAGGCAGGTGAAGCTGCGATGTGCGCCAAATGAATGGCGGAACCTGAACTTAAGACTCACATAGTTAACTGTACTTAATATTGAATGCAAATAAAATATAAAATAATATATTGTCTTTTTCGTAGAGGTAATTTTCACAAAGTTTTAGCGTGGTCATAGTTTAAAACATTGTGTCGTCTTTTAGGTATCACTTTTTGACAGACTAAGGTACATATGTATGCGACCTAAAGTTAATATGATTTGACAGACGACGACGCAGCGGCGACAGCGCGTGCGCCGGTGACACGCAGCTGTCCCCTGCCATCATATCAGGTGGTAATAATAATGAGGAAGAAGTAAAAGTATTCAATTAAATAAATTAAGAACCTAGACATTAGAAGAAACTGTTGCTCTGTAGCAAATTATTGGCAATTATTGACAATTCTGATACATACATACATATTCTCACCCCTGTATTCCCAAGAGGGGTAGGCAGAGCACATGAATTCAAAAATTCAGTGCTACTTTTAGCAATTTCAGGGTAACCAGATGGTTAAACGTGATATTGCAGTGACAGGTTGCTAGCCCATCGCCCACAATACACTAACCCTTTCCCAGAGTCGACTCTTACGACACTCACGGGAGGACATGGGGACAATTCTGTTTTTTTTTTTTCTATTTTCAACACAGTTTATTCTTGTTGGAGTAACATATTATATTTCAAATAACTCACATAAATCGACAGATGTTTGCGGTGATTTTCACAGACTAAATCACAACAACAAACAATGACAAATTTAGCGGTTGTGTTAAACGATGTGAGAATTATATTAAAATGAACAGAAAATCCAAAGTCTGGATAAATTCATACCAATGTTTACCAAGACACTTGAGTTACTAGTAATTTCAGGAATTCTACAATTGTTCAATTGTACAACAGCTATAAATATATTCTAAGACTAACCATTCATATTGATCGTTTTGGAATAGCAGCGGTAGAATACATAAATTTTAGCATCACAGTCAAGATGTACTGATTGACATTAAAGATGTATTGTGAAACATAATGTCGGAATGTTTGAGAATACGGTAAATTCATAGAAATGTATAAAGTACCCACATTACCGCGCATAAGTGAAGGTAACCTGCGGCGAAATTTACACTTTGGTCTAAGCTGCAGGCGGATTTGTTGAATCCTAAATATAACACCTCAGAAAACTAATATTACTATTGCATCCACCTAAGATTATAATGATGTGGGACAATTCGTGTGTACAAGACTGACGATATCTCTGTCATGGCAAAGGGCAGCTCTTTAAGCGATGGATATTAGTGTAGAATATTAAACGTAAAAGTGTGTGCAGTTGACTCATAAATTCTGGTATTGTACGCTAAAATTAAGGTGCTTAAGAGTTACGGCGTATCCTAATTGCTTAGACTTGTCAGTCAATGTTTTGCACCACCAAAGACCGCGGCATCCCGACTGCTCCATGCAAACGCCGTTTTACGATCGGATTATACTGCAAGATGAATGCAATGCAATCAGAGGTAAGTACGAACAAAGAATCGTAGCGGAAAATGTGACTTTGAATCGTAAAACTGAACATAATTTTACTGCTTCCAGGTATTCCAACATTACAGAGTCCTGTAGACGCTAGCCCTATAACTAGAAGTCGTCACTCAGGCGTAAGTACTCTGTCTTACAATTGTTAGAAGTACGTATGCGGTTGTTACTTTTCATTTTTAGAATAATAAGCCGAACAGAGTTAACCAAGTTTAGGAGTTCGGCACGGAATGCGCGAATACGCGAACAGCTTTGCATAACTTTGACGTGACAGAACTGCAGTAAAAACTCAGGTTTTTTTATTAAAACACCACTTACCGCCGGACTATAGTAACGAGCAGTGTTTGTTAAGTCGACAACTCCTCCTAAATTAGGTATTTTCTTGAGAAGAGTTTTGATGTCCCATCTGAAAAATAAAAACAATACCGTTACAAAACACAACGCATTTTTGTTGAAGTGTAAATCGCGTCCAATTTACGTCAGAATTCAATTTACTTCCCACTTAACATGACTGGGGGTCAGAAGTCACGGCCGCTTTTTATCTGAGGTGTTGATGCCTCCAATTTTAACGCGTGTAAGATTCGAATCCTCTTTAAACCAAAAATATTGCCACGATTAAAGATAAAAGTTAAATGATTTCAGAGTCATACTTACATTTCTTTAATATTCTTGTTGTGTTCTTGGACAACCTGAAACAAAAAAAATAACATAGTAAACATAAACAGAGTGACAGGGTAAGAGTCGTGTCGTTAGCACATGCCTCCGCGGGTCTGGACAATGCGTCTTTGAGAGTGCCGCATGTACTCGTAGGCGACAGGGCGCTGATAAAGACGCAGATCAATCACTGGCCAGCCCTACCTGACTGGTGTCAATGAACCTTACGCGGTGACGGCTAGGAGAACAAAGTTCAGTTTGGGGTCCGTTTTTGAAATGTGGACCGAGCTTGGTCTAATTAGTTACCGCGTTCACGCAAAAGCGCGAGCTAGATATTTCTTACATCTAAATAAATGTATACGCTACAGTGTTGCTAAGCAAAGGCAAATTGTTGTTTATAGCATTTAGTAATTTAATGAAAAGAGCTCGATAAAATATTCAACTGCAATTTCTCAGTGTGGATTATAAATAATTCAACGAACTAATTCATAAAAAAATACGAATTTGATATAAGTGGTCCCCAAAATGGTCGAACATAAATTTCAAAAACCCATTTATGTTGCACCGCAGGCCAGGAATTTTGTGAAAATTTTTCAATTTCGCCCAAAATTATCTTAAATAAAATGTCAGGTCCCTTAATAATAGGTTGTTTAGAGTGGTCATAATTTATCGACAGTGTTGACAGAATGCAAAAAAGATAAAGGTAAAAAGGGAGCGCCAGGAGGTGTGCCTAAATGGGGTTAATTTTCAATTTGGTTTCGCCGGTGGCCTTTATAAATTAAAAGTGGGTAATTTCAATAAATTGTTGATACTAAGAAATGCGAATATTGGCCATTGATCAAGGCATCGATTAAAACAAGATGAAATGGCGACATAAGAAAGTTCTTAACGATTCCAGGAACTATAAATTAATTACCGAACAAACTGACGAGCGGACAATTGTAACGCAGCATTGTAAATAAGAGAAATGACTCAAAAATTTATAACCGACCGCAAAGAAATAAGTTGTAACTGTAAGTCATGTATCATCTGTTGTTAAATATGGGAATATGACCGCATTTACTTGATTAATTAACGGGCTTGTTTTGACTGTTATTGACGGCGGCACACTTTGGAGCATCTTTATCAGGCGGTCCGAATTGAACGAAGGATGGGGTATGAGTAACCGACCAACCATCGACCGAGGTATTTTGATCGAAGAATAACAAAGTCCCGAGGTATGACGTTAAACAATCGCGACCTCCGCGGCTTAACGCCATTTTCAATTAACGAAGAGCCGGAACAAATAAAACGCAGCGCGAGGACAAAGGAATTTATCGGAATCACGGATTATCACGACTGCAACTTGTCACACCAATGTGTTTGTGCTTGCTTTTCAAAAGGAAAATATTTTCTCAAAGCAGTGTCACTTTACTTTATTGAAACGAGAGAAGTATTTGTTAATAAGGTGAAATTATTTATTCAGCTCCAAAAAGCATTTAGGGCACTACGAACTTAACATAAATCTGGCTCTCCGTTTTAAAGCAGTGGCGGTTATAAAAAAACAATAGACAATCCACTACTCAAAGAACGTAGATGAGAAGAAAAAGACAGCAAACAATATCACAAATTGAAGCTTTGTAATATCCGGCGCTCGAAATGTATTGAGAATTAAATATATGGTACTAGCGGAGCAATAAAACTAAAGAGATGATCCGTGATCATAAATAGAATCCATTACGATATTAATGACAATCGTAACTCTCAATCACAAGAGTTGAATTTGCACGCACCGATACACGCCTACAATACGGTACGGTCAGAAAAAATAAACATAATTACAGATGTAGTAAAAGTTACTTTGGTATAAATTAGGCAACTTGACGACGTGACAGCAAGTCTTATTGCGTTGCCTAGATTTCATGCGTAATGAAATAACGTCTTTATTTATAGCCCATTTTATTTAGGGAAATTGTTACAGCAATAAATTATCCATGTAAACGAAAGTTTACTAAGTAAGATTCTTTCAGTCCCCTCTGGAACATAGCCAACTATTCCTAATCCATCACATAAAATACCACAACATTGTAAGAAATCTTAAGTTCATGGGAGTTGGGCGTAAGTAACTGGAGATAAAAAGTTACAGTGAACGTGAAAGGTCACACCAGACTATTCATGGTGCTGACACGAGCACCTAAAGTATTTAGGCGCTGAAAACTGACAGACTGAATTCAACATTCTTAAGCTTGAACATCATGTCGTTTTTATCACTGAACTCTGACTCGAATCTGACGGCTAAAATCCGCTGTTGCTCTCAAACGAGTTGAAAAATAATTTATCTTTCATTTTGCTGCTGACGCCTTACTTCTCAAAATGGAGTTCACAACGCAGTAGGCGAAACATTCTATACATCAATATTTCTCTCGCACCTTATTGATCTGTCTTACAACTGCGACTACTTCTAATTGTTTCTGATATTTTAATAGGGCAGCTGAATTAGAACGACGACTATGCCAGTGATGCATCTATTTAAATGCTGTGTCAATTTAACTTTTTTTGTATTCAGAAAGTTACAATGTATGTAATGGTCACACTGCAAAGGCAATAATTGGGATATATGATACATAAAATTTAATGTGGCGGGGGAAAAATGTACTTAATAAAATAATCAACAAGGCAGTTGAATAAATCGCCGATTGCCCGCTGACAAACTCATACGATGCGACACAGCATAACTTACGTGTCTGTGTCGTACACGGCAATAAATGTAACTTTGTCATTTTTACGACATACCACTTATAATGTGTATTTGCAAACATGGAGTGAGGAACGGTACCACATGTAGAGATGTCACTGTTAATAAAATAAGAGAGATGACATTTTCCAAAGAAAATATCAAATTCTATCTCTAGTTACTAAATGCGACACAAATAGGTATGTAGCGTCCCGTCTCTTTCCAATAGGGGTAGTCTGAAACCATGCTCGTTGGTGCCGAGTACTCTTAACCTGACCTATTCCAAAAAGTTCCCAAATTGGTCACGGAACATTCCTCTAAGCCTTCCACTTCCAATGCGCCCATTCACACTCCCCGTAAAAAACTGTTCTAAGCTAAAGGAAAAACAAAAACCACTCATTGGCGAGAAATCTCTTCTCACTGCAAAACGAAATCATCGGTAAAAAAAAGCGCTAAAACCTGCAGACCTCCCATCAAATAACAAGTGGCAAGCTGAGCTTATCGCACCATCGAGTGTCGACAAAACGAACACCTTCGCACGCCTCGATCATATTTGACAAATGCGGGGATCAAATAATCGCCAGGAGCCGGTCGCAGATAAAATCGAAAATCAACCAAGTGGCGATATAAACAAAGCTGTTGTAACGTATACGATACTTGGTTGAAATTATGTTTGACAATTCTACATGTTTGTTGATTTTCCGTGGAGCGAACGTTGGAAGATATTATTAACCAAATTGGCGATGATTCGGAAAAATGTCGAGTCAAGTGTGCTCGAAATCCACGAGCATGTATGGAGAAGATGTTTATATGGATGAGGCGAAAGAGACCTATTTCAGACAGGATCGTAGCAAGTGGAAGAAATTGGTCTCTGCTTACCCCTGTGGGAAAGCTTGACAGTATTTTGATAAATCTAAGCTATTCACCGTATCTGCTTCAAAATGACAGAACTATTCCTTCAGATTTTCTGCTTATTCATCATAAATACAACATTTAAGTCATACCTAGTGTTATTTTAGTTAGGAATTATCGCAACTTTTTGTGACAGTTACGTGTATCAAGAAATTACTTAGGATTACTTAATAACCAGCAGGAGTATTTCGCAAAATTGAAATGTAACAGTGACTCAGCGCTATGTTTGAGTATTAAATTTCAAATTGAGCAGTGTTGAGGAAACAAATCTAGTCGAGATCAAACACAATTTACGAGGTTACAAGAAAGAGCTTGTAGACGCTTATCGTGATCCAAACACCAAATAACTTTGGTGACTTTCACCACATGGTCCGTAGTAATAAAATTAACTGATGTGAAGAAAACAACAAGAGTTCCAAACCCAATACCATTTCACTAATCTTCTTCTAATATAACCAACAAAAATCCCTTCTAAATCTAATGATAAGATAAAAAGATCACCTCCATCGCTCACCTTGGTAAATATTCAAAGGTATTCATAAATAACCATTAACAGGCATGCACTACTTTAATTATTATTCAGATTCATTGTACATTGTTAAGTGACAAAATTTTAACGGCGCCGCAGTCTATAAATGATTTATAGAATAACTGTCCCGACTTCTTAAAAACGCAAGATCATCGTTCGGTTTCTTGTTTGAATAGCTGTTTTATAAGTGAGGCTTAAGATTGAGTATTGTATTGTGTTGTAGGCGATACGCTGCCACGACAGCATAGTCCCGTGTCGTCGTGTTGTTTTTCGACAATCATCTGATCCGTTACGCCATTTATTCGAATGGTAATGATGGCATAATTGACAGAGGGCAACTATTGTTCGTATAGTGTTCTATTGATATTAAGGTTTTGTCGCCTTGTAATGGTGGAGTAACAGGCATTGTTTTGAAGTCGTTACTGGTTCGGTCTGTTCCGACAGCGATATAACAGTCGCAATAGACTGTAAAAGGGAGGAGTTGTTTCTAAAAGTATGTGACCCATGAACTTGTTTGTTTAATATTGTAGTAGTTATCTACTAAGATGCAGATAGGTTTATTACGTGACGTAAGCGTTAAAATCAATTTAGAATAAGACATAAAATTTAAGAGACAATAATTGCTTAACCACTAAATTGTCACCCGTTGTCACTATAATTGATATGTGGCTAGTTTTTCGTGTATGCGGGTGTCGGCATAGTCAGCAATCTAAAGAAATGTTTTACTAATTCATAGACTACTGGTAACCCGCTCATACGGGCGTCAATAAACAATTACAAGCGCGCGCAAGAACTTTTTATTTTTTTTATTTTAAACCCAACGTCAACGATCATTACTGGCCAGGATCATACTATCGTTTCATCGCGCTGTTACGTAAAGAAGTAAAAGGAATGTCTCGTTAAAATCGGATTCAGTGTTCGATTGGGCGATTAATCGAGTGAAAAGCTGCCAGTATCGAGCCGGGAGCGTTTATCTGTCCTAATTGCGACGGGCGCGCCGAAATTGTGGAGGGCGAGCTGGGTGGCGCGATGCACGGGACACTAAGTTATAGGTATACTGGCCTGGGTATAGGACACCTGAAGAGAAATTAATTTTCTGTAGGTGTATATTCAAAACAATAACTACTCGACATGGCGCAACTCGTGAACGCGGCAAATAGTCTGATACAAGATTGAAATTCTTGGTAAGTAACAATTATATTCTTAGTAAAACTAATCAATCAGTTTTGCAATAACATTCTTAAATAAGGAAACACGGACAGGGTTGAAGCACTTGAATTATAATTCAAAAAAGGTAAGGCACATAATTTGTCAGTCAGTTCAACTCCGTAATTTGCAGGTTTCATCATTATCCAATAGCTTTGCGAAAATTATATGCGCCGTGAAGTTTTTACGGTTAATGTGCGCCAAAAATATTGCATGACAACTGGACGTGTTCAGCGAAACGCGAAAACACCACCCTTCAACACCCGACAACCTTTGTGGCGCGCGACTGAATCATGAAGCAACCTCGGCTGGAAGTGCCAATCCCACTCTCCTCTCCTAATACTACGCACTCGTCATTTAAAGAACGCCACAGATTATACCAAAGAGTAGTCTACTCTTCGATTCAAAGCTTTAACACAATTCCGATAGTAATATCCCAAAACGTACTTGATCCTGTACATTAATAGTGAAGTCTTATCCATTCCGCATACCTCTGCGGCGTGGTGAGGAGTCAAAACAAGACGATCAAGAAAGCTGATTACACGGTGCTCCCACGATCTCGTGCCCTGCCGTCTCGTGAAGTACGAAACTTGGCGCGTACGTGTCAAAAGATGTAATTATGAAGAAATCCAATCAGCGGCCCGGCGCGCCGCGACGTTGATTGAGCGATAAATTCCCTTGAGATTAATCACCCCTTCGCGACAAATCAGTACAAAACAACCCTTTTCCAAAAAAAAAATCCAACAAACAACTGTTTCAAAGGTTCGAGCCAATCAAAGGTCACCTCCGTAATCAGAAACAATCACATTGTACAAAAAATATAGTTATGGCCGTCAATAAACTTATATCACATTACAGTGGATTATAAAGAATAACCATTCAGAGATCGAGAATGATGGCGCCACGGCGCCGATGTATTTTAGGTCACAATTTCTGAATCAGAATTTCGATCGTACATGCATGCCTGACCCTATATGGTGGCACAGTTTTAAAAGATGTTAATTTGTGAACTGTAAATAAAAATGAAAGTCAGCGGTTTTTTTTAGACACTTTTGAAGCTAGTTTTTTTTTTTTTTGCATCTTAATAAAATGAAGAGCCAATAAAAGTTTCTGAAAACATAAATATTCAAATAATGTTTGAGGAAAATCGAAGTTAAAATATTCATGCATTGTGCGCACCATGAATGTAGTAAACGCAGCCTCTTTGATATCTGCTCACAATGACAAGATGGACAAAAATATTACACTACAAAGAGGTTTAATGTCACTTGTGAATACGCGAATGCTCTTATGAATTGTTCAGACAGATAGATCTGACCACGACTCATGAAATACGACGCCCTTCCTACAAGCCAGACGATTCGAGTAACTCAACATATTGTGGTAGTAAAATACTTGAGATGGCACATACGACGGCGCCAGCCACATTTAAAAGAAACAGATTTTTATGAGTGTTAGAAAATGCAGGCAAGCGTAGAAGCGAAATAGATATACCTAACTAAAGCTTTCAACATATTACATACCTCAACAAATCTCATAATTTCACACTAGGTCGTAGTTAATGCTGGCCCGCGGCGGGTCTAGCACTAAACAGTCTGACTAATTAGACGCACTATGCAACAAAGGGGACTCGTATATTCTAAAACGAAGGACAATCCGTTAAATACACCTTATGTTGAGAGTAAGAAGGGATAGCATTGTAGAATAGTAAAGTTGGTGTATGCATCCAGTGAGACGTGCGATGGCGGCGTACGATAGGCCGCCCACGCGCCGGCGCCGCGAAATTCGTGAGAAGAGGTGCTCCGGCGCCGGTGTGCACCAAACACTAAGAAGCAGACAGACGGAGAATATTATACCTGTATAAAGCCGTGGAGGGTTCAATTGAATTAAAGGAACGCAATGAAACTGATAAAAAGTTACGAAGCATAGGACAAAAGTATTATACCTAAATTTTTAGCCGATCTGGAAAGTACGGCGGTGTTATTATTTAAAATAACAAACTAAACTGTCGACGAGCATACCGGTGAGCTATCAAAATTTTCATACTATTTATATGACAGCCAATTTTACATTAGAGAATAACACCACAGGTGTGGTGCAGCAATAAGCGTCGGACACTACATTCAACCTTGCTTTCCTGGAAGCGCAGGATTAACAATATCTTACGTTGTCATGGCGCCCGCCCGCACATACAATGTCACACACAACACATACAACAGACGTCAAGCCAGCATTCCGCGTCACGCATTAACAATAATTAAGTACCCCAAAAGCAGGCCATCTGATTCATGAACAAAAAGTATGAAGGGAAAACACAATACGAAGAATTCGCAATCGAAAAATCAGGAGCCATAAAGAACAACAATAGCACCACCATATATCGGCAGCCCAGACGCGCCATATCTGTATTGCTGTACAATAAACTAATCGCCATATAAAGAAACAAGTATTAAATAATGATAATGAATCTAAAATTTAATAGCTAATAGAAAAGGTCAAACCCGTAACCGCACAAACACTTGAGTTTGTGTGGCACGTCACATGTATACTACTGGCGGCGATGGCGAGGCGTTGACATAAAGGATGAATAGATAAATTAACTGTACAGCTCTCAAGATACAGTCGCGAAATATCGCAAAACCACTTACTTAGCGTTTATGTAACGTCAACGAGGTTGCTTGAGTTTTAGTGGCATCTATAAAATTTACGCAGCCATTTATTTAATTAAGAGGCATCGGTCGGCGTAAAACTGTAACTTTATCAACGTTGGCATTGAATTAATGAACGCATGTTCATATACTTTACGTAGATTGGTCTAATGACTCGCTGGACGTAAAACCTACAGGCTGGGCAGTGAGCAGGCCCCGTGCGTTTGCGCTGCGCGCGAGTCGACGGGCGCGAGTCGCGAGGCTGTCGGCGGCACATCAGCAGAGGGGCGTGCCGACACACCTCTCTATTACCGTTCAGCCCCCTGTTGCAGGTGCTAGCATTATGTACCGACGAGGCCCAGACACTTCATTAAACTCGTTTCGCTTGCAAATTGTCTCAGGAAATTCGAGTTAGACGCCAATGCAGCAAGCCGCGCAGCGCAACACAAGATAATTAATAAGGTAGGAGCACAGAAGGATGTAGATGTAGCAAACATTTGTCAAGGAGACGAGAAGAGCAGCTCGATATCCGAGGAAGTTTATCGAGCTTACATTATTTTACACATGCCGAGAGGTACAACTGATAATAAAGAAATTAAGATCGATACAAGATAAACTCTGAATTATTGACGATAAATTACTAAACAACATGCTCGGTACGCGTGTAAATTGAATTAAAAGATAAGTACCGAAGCAGAGGCTTTCGCGGGAACGATTAATAAGACTGTTTGACCCCCGGAGGATCCAGAGCGGCGCTCGACAGACGTCGTAAAGATAGCGCGCACTCGCCGAGGTGTTAACCGAGCGGGCATATTAAACACGGCCTCATTGGCTCACAACTATTTGATACATCACTAAAACTATTTAGAACGAAAACAACATGCATATTAAACGAGAAATTTCTAACATATATCAGAGGTCTGAGAACAAGCAATACTTCATTAGCCTTATTTAAATTATTAAGCAATAACAACTTCCTCGCGACATAACTTACGCTGGTATCTATGATAAATGTGGTGACCGCCGAAACGGCTATGATCGTTTCCTAATTTACTAAATATGCACGCTTGAATAGAGCAATAAAATGAAAAAGCTTTAAATTATAAAATAGTGGCATAATTAAGTATACTTTAATTAATTAATTACGTGACGACGATGTTCAATCAACGCGAAGGTTAAAAATTAGCTGACAATATCATTATGAATATGTATGGTTCCTCGGCTAGGAATGTAACTTAAGCAGAAAATAATTATTTATACACCAAAGTATATTTTTACGATGTGGCAGCAATAAAATATGTGTAGTCTATAAATTAAAAAGACAATAAAATATTGAAAGAACAAACTGATTTGAGCAATCTGCAAAACAATATAACCTTGTTTGGATCGTAAAATCGGATTAACACTGAACATCCGTATCAAAATTGCGCGCAGTAAATATAAATTGGATGGTCACCGAGATAGCCGCAAAGAATACCCGGCTGATATTAGCTGAGCCAGCTGAAACTAAGAAATGCTGGATTGTAATCTGTTTGTGCTTACGACACGACATTATAATTTGTCTAATGTGGGGCTAAATAAGATCGTAAATCAAATGGAGACGCCGACAGAACGTCTTAATTTGCATCACCCTGCGGCAGCGGCGACACTAACGATGCACTAACGAAAACAACTAAACGGAGCAATCAATTTCTGTGTCACCAGCATCATTTAAAAAGCGTTATTTAAAACATTGTAATTTAAATTTCAATCAAGGAAACGAAGTTAGATTTCAAAGTTCAAGATTTTTCTTTGTCAAATCGACCAGGAAAGGAACGTTAATTATTTTTCGGGCGGTTAATTCGATGGTTATTTAAGAACTTTACCGTTTGAAAGTATTAATCGATGGGTTGTTTATTAACATTGGAATGTAATAAAATAATTACCGCGTGTTAGCAGTTAATCATCGATGATGTCTTATTTAGAGGGAGCTAATGAGGCGCGTAGATCACATTCGGTAATGGTGACACCGGGGGATTTATCAAACACCTCCGATCCATAACTTGTGGCCGCTGATTATGCTATCCGTGTTGGCATAATGACCGGGCAAATGGAGTGAAATATTAATATTTTCCAGTTATAATTCAACTAGTTAAATCGTAGGTCGAAGGTTGCTATTTATATCTTGAGCATTTCGACATGACTTGATTGTGTGATTGGAGAGCGTGCGACGAGAAATTTGGAAATGTATTTCTTTTACATGTTTACAATTTGGGTAAGTAACGGTACCTTACATTAATCGATCTATTGTTTTATGTTCTCTCTTAAAAGACCTTAGGCAAATAGGTACATTTACTAAGAAAAATTACGAGATTAGCAAAGCTGCTATTCTAATTTAAGGTGGGACGATTTTTCATGGAAAAGGCGGTGCAAACCCTCACTACCTACTTAAAATCTTGCCAAGTTAGATTTCGGGGACTGTAAGAAAGACTAGTCAACCGCAAACAATGTACACTAAACACGTTATTAGTGATGCTGGGGAAAGTGACAGACAAAAACTCCCATCAAATCCAGGGCCGAGAATATTAAACAGAATGCGACTTCGCACCGCAACTTATGAATAAAACTCCTCGAATATTCGTAGCGGTAATTAATACGGCGTTATTCATGCCCGAGCGCATGATGCAACTGCAGCGAAGAAAAAGCTGCAAACTCTTCGGAACGCTATCAGCGAGTGGAGATACCAGATGGCAATAAACATACAGATACGATAAACAAGGCCCTGTCATGTAAATATGTGAAAGAAGAATGTTTAAGAAGAAATCAATGTGACATTAACTGTTATCTATCCTGCGCGATAATTTAGTTCCGACATATACATAAATCACACCTTATTCTTTGTAGGATAGGTAGAGACAACAGAGGGACATACGCTTCTATTCTGAGATACTTCCCTAGCTTCGTGCACATCCCGAATCATACATGTTCGTCGGTTTCAGGTACATCTAAATTGGCCTGTCTTCAAAACATCGCCGTTCTAACCGATACACGTTTTTTAAAAAAGCTGTCATAAATACACATTCTTTAAAAACTACATCCTTGTTTCGTTCATTCTCTTTATGTACCCAAAATTACGCAACATTCCTTTACCTATCCGGTAGGCTTAGTACACAGTACAGCAACACGAGCGAGATGACACGCGCAGGGTATAGACTACCTGTCACTTCCTGACGTCACTAATTAAACAGTGACAGGTATAGTTTTCTACATGACGTGCTAAGCCGGGTGGTTGCAATGTTCTTTAAATTTAGTCTCTATTGCACTCTTGCTCCACAAAGAACGCATCTCAACCGCATTTATCCTTTCATGCTTCTTCTGCCACACATTCAACATACGGCATTACATTGGTTCCTATAATAAAAAATAAAGATGTCCATGCAATGCTATCTGGCGAAACGGTGCACATTGTATGTTAAATGCCGTGCCATTAAAGGCGACGGCGCTTAATAAACACATTACAGCGCGATATTAGGCGCGCGAGCAGCCGCCGTGATTAAGAGGCGAGAACGTGGGAACAGACCGGGGCACAGCTAACAAAGCTCACGATTAATTAACAAATAGACTAAGACGCTACTCAGCCGAAAAATGTTTTGAGGCTTTTCCAAATGACATTCAGTTAACAGTTACATCTTTGGCGACAGTAACTTCAATTGCTGTTCAATGTCAAAATCGAAAATAGTGGATTGAACGATCAAGACAAATATTTATGAGCACACAATAGTAACAAGAAGTCAAAAACTCAATGTAAAATATCCAATAGTACAACAAAAACGCAATAAAACCCCGACAGGCATTGATCGCCGTCACCGCACAATGGATACGTGCTTTTATGAAAATATATAATAGCATGGAGATAGTTTAGTGCGCTATTAATGCTCGGCGCGCTTGCAGACAAATTCAATTGACAGGAGCCTCCGATGGGCCCCAGGGCGTCTATCGTTTACATCCTCCCGCCTATCTATTTACGCTCTTATTGGAAATAGAATTGAGTGGTGAGATTGCATAGGAACTTTCCAAGGTGTGATCGAAACTTTATGATCCGATTTTATTGTTGTCATCGGCACTGTCGCCAGCTTTACAGGCCGCAAGTTGTCGTTTAGTTTAAATTCACTGGAACTTCGAATTGTTTTACATTCCTGAACGCATCAGTGTTCAACGACCCGTTGCATAACGATAGCTAAAATCGCGATAAAACGGTCCGCGTCGCTTGATCTCCTTAACGTCACTCAATGATATTGTAATTGCATAATATGTACGTGATGCATCAATGCGTTGCGTGGAAGTATTGTCACATAGCTGGGGCTCAATTGGGCCAATACGTTTACGAGATGCGTCCTAGTGGCGTTATCACAAAATATGATAGATGGTCGGCCCGCGCGCCGCGCTCTCCCACGCGGTGCACCAGTGATTAATTATAATTCGAATTTTATTCAAAGTGAACAGCGGACAAACTACGATACCAATCAATAAACGGTTCCGTACCGACGACGGTACCGACATGATACCACAATTTAATGCCCTTGATAGCGCCTATGAAGACGTCAAAGCTCGACTGAATTACTTAAACCGATACTGCCGAGAAACAATAGTAGCGACATTTTCACTGTGATAGGAATCCCTTGTAATACAATGTAAATCAGACGCGGGACTATCTATCACAAACGCACCATTGCACTCATGCGGGGGCTTTTGGACTTTTAGATTAGTTCTCGTGCCCAAAAGTAAAGTTCATATTCATATCACATAATTTAAATAATCTAACGGTATGTAAAGCTCGATTTAAAATTCGACATCAAATCCCGTTCAAAATATCCCTAATCCTGGTAATCTTTCGTAGCATTACAGACTGTTTACTGATTTTAATAAAACACCGCAAAGAAGATAAAGCCCAAAATTTAAATTTCCTAATGCTATAATGCAGCCATGAGAGCTGTCACGAGACTAACTTTTAACATCCGAAATTGCGCAACAGGCTTATTCAATAAACACATACATTTGTATACAGAATTCTCTAAGCCATGTGTTTTGATCATTAGCCTCTGATATTAGACCCGGTGAGTACCAGCTCACGCTGCGTGAGAAATAGATGACCATTTGACAATATCGTCGGTAACTCGCTACAAATTTATTCCATGTGACAGACTGATAGTCCACCTCCATAATGCCAGGACTTCATTATCTTCTAGCAGCGTTGCTGCTTGTGAATGAACAGGTTCTGTTCTGTTCAATACTTGAGAGTGTGTAGTAATTGTCATAACTGCGTGTGCATATCAGCATTGTAAATCGAGGCAGGTAATAACGCAGTTATGTTTAGAGTTATTTACTTATCCTACATCAGGAACGAGGCGTGAAGAAATGCGTGTATCCGTGTTGCATTCAATACATCCAGTTGAAAAGGCAACAATGCTATTAACGGCGGCACACGATTCGTCGGCGTGTGACAGTAATCACGTCCTTATAACCACATAAATCATATAGACGGGCTCACAAGCGCCACAAAGATAGAAGCGACACATCCCCGTCTCGCGGGGTAATAAATAACGAGCCAGTTCTCGCTTTCAAAGAGAGGCCGGGGAGCAATAAGTCGCGGACGGGTCAGAGGTGAACTGAATAAAAAACGGCCGACAATTAAATAGCGTTCTTGAAGGTTAATGAGCACAATAAATATGTTGTCGGCACCGCAGCTGCGGACAAACAAATGCACGGCCGTGAGCCGTCGGCGGCTCATGAGGAGGGTAAGGGAGGCCCGCCTGACTGGCAAGTTCATTGTCAAGTCGAGACACTTCCACCGCACGGAACGTGACACATTTACCATAGAAAAGAATCGAGGTTAAATAAATATTGAGCCAGCCATAAAATATTAGATTAACACATTGAATAGTTTATTTGAATAACTACACAATTTGGTGTATCCGACTAAATGTCACAGGGGACCTCGAATGTCTTAAGGGTATTTGTTAAGCCCATAATTTATTACGAACTTTTATGTTTGAAGTAACCCAGTTATTAACGACGTGTTTATAGAAATAAAATTCGTTACAGATCATTACGAAAACAAATTATTATACAATACAAGAGTTTCATTACCTCAGCCTTAAACCAGTTAGGTACATCTGCATGTTCGAAATTCTTCCATATTCGTTTGATAATATTCACTACATTAACACAACTTAATCCGAACAACGCACTGTAGATTAACTACAAATAGTTTATAAGCATCGTGTTAATTTCTGCAGACATGGGAGGCAGCGCAGCCGACAAACAAATCACCCCCGCAATGGTTCACGGCGCAGACTCTGCGCCAGACGGAATCATACCTGCGTTTGATTTATAATGAGGAGGGGACAAGGAAACCGCGGGTGTGAATTCAATCGGCGAGCTCTAACATCCTGGGGTAGCCACAGCCAGCCTCAAAGAGCCCCACCGAACAACACACACCTCCCTTCCATCCTCAACCAATACAACCCAAGGGGAGATCGGAATTCCATGTTAAATTGGCGGGTGTAGGGAATCACAGCGGGTAGCAAAAATACTGGCGCCTCGGACAACGTGATCGTCTTCGTGACCAACGACTATTATCAGCAACGGCCTTTTATAGATTTTTTCTTTGTCGCTGTAACCTTTTTATTGGTCGAACGTGACTGTACTGTTTAAAACACCGCCGACAGCTCAATATGAATTTCTGAATATATAATCGATTTATTATGAAGCTAGTTTTAATAATTCCATTTGTGGAGTCCAATAAGTCTTCTCGGCCTGAGAAATTGTTAAAAACTTCGACAAACCCGTTTTAAATTATAACGCGGAAGTCTGCAATGATAATTTGATTATCATCTGCAGTGCGGCGACGCTCTTTAAGTACACGAAAAAATGCATTACCACAGTCATCATTACATCTCTGTTGTGTTTCACGAAGTTAAGCTAAATACATAGTGTGAATTAGGCTCGGCTTGCGGTCGCTCGTCGCTTCCTAGACCCGGCACCACAAACGCTTCTTTCCCAATAGGGGGGATTATTGCTTGCATCAACGGAAAACAGTGTTTGGTGAAGGCACAAAATCAACAGGGCCGTATTAACACCGACAGGAAGGTGGACAACCGTGGGTGTTCCTAACCAGTCGTATTCTCGTATGTTAACCGCACCAGGCATATTTGGTAATTGACGGTGAAAAGATAGAGACACGTATCTACTTCACGTGTAATCGATTCCCTGCTTTATGAAAACAAAAGTGATGTAATTCCTTCGCTTCGAAAAGTTCACTTTCACAATCAGCTCGTAAGTCAGTCACCTGTTTTTTGGAAAACTAAATTAAAATGGGCCTAACAATGGGTCTACAGTTTGATAAATCAACAAACGTATCCTAAGTAACGCCCATAAGTTTCCCCTCGGATATACGGCTTCCTAAAGTGATAGCTACGACTGCTACGAGTGTTTCGGGCTAACGGTCCCCGCTATCCTTGGCTTCGTTTTTTAATGTTTTCAAACGTGAATTATGGATTCCTTTGGCGTTACTTCTTTCTTATACACGAATAGTGATTATAATGAACGGTACCAGATATCCTCAAATGTAGATAGCGGACGCGGCTCTCTTTACTTCAAAGTCAAATTTTAATTATTGTTACGTGATAAGGACACCTGTTAAGTAAAGAGGGAATTTAGAATTAGAATCGTTTAAGTTCTTCTAATCGCATTCAATTTCAAAAAGCCATAGTAGTTCTTGAACTACAGCGTCTTGACGCCGAGTGTAATTCGAGCAACTCAAAGGCCAGAAGCAACAATACAGAACCAATTCCAAACGTAACCTAAAACCGAGTTGCACTTAAAAAGGCACAAGCAAGCCGGTGGCAGGCCGAGCCGCCGCCCTCTGTTCTAGAGACGAAAGCAAACAATTCGAAGATAGTGGACAAACAAATGTAAATGAACGAAATGTGAACGTCATGTTTGGCATTCCCATAAAGCAACGTTAACACGTCATTAGAGGTAATGATGCCATGATTACGGAGTGGGAGCAGGGTGAGCGATGGTCAGATGATTGCCTGCTTACTGTGTGGTCTGACAGAGCCTTTATAAACAAATAGGGACCGAATGCACTCACCTGTTTAACGCAAGGCGTTACGGTTCCATTTAATGCGACTACGTTTCACGGCGGTGATTGAGAGCTTGTTCAACTTGATTGAATTTTGTAATTTTGTTATAAATGTGAAAGCGTAATCTAGATAAAAGTTGTTACTTATTTACACTAATATAGGTACGTGTCGCGTTTAGTTTACGCTTCACCGAGACAAATTGGTGTAATAACAGTTGAGTGGCAATCTTTCCTGTGATTTGTTATCATGTTTGTCATTTTTCTTTCATAAAATTTTTAGTTTGTTTAATACCCAATAGTCATAAATTAATTAACTCTCCACTTTGTCAATAGCGTACAATTATTATCCTTCCAAATCAAGTCCTTAATCATTCAACAATGCTATCCTTCATAACCCTTTACTAAATCATAAGCGGCGAAGAAAAATACCATCGGCCGGAGATTGTATCTCTCCACACAATTTATTGTCTTATCACACGATCTGCGTAATTGATACGGGCTCATCTCACAGCTGCGGGGATCGGTGCCGACCTAAATGTTTAGATCTTTGATTTAATTTACACTGATCAAATTAGCCGACGTGCATTAACATTGGAAGCTGATTAAAATTTCACAGATATCGTGTATACTAAACGAGCCGTCATTCTAACTATTGACCAGATTACTGTTGGTTAATTCGATTCCCGTTATGCGTGGTGGATTTTTTAAAGTTATTTTACTTGATCTAAAGATGATAATTCACTTGAGCGTCCATTTGTAATGAGCACTCTAGCGAATGTTACTTTAGAAGTAAAAGCTTACAAAATATGTATAATGGAGTTTGATGTACGGTTCGACAAATGCTCGCTTTTCTGTTACATGTGAATGTTCAAAGTGTATTAATTAGCATTAATGGCTGCCGTACGCAAATCTAATAAAAATAGGCTTAAATTTAAAAACTTTCGTCAACAATAACTTTCTTCTGTATCAATTAGAATTAAAATAATCTTAACCCAACCCTACGTATTCCGCTGTAATAAAGTCATCTGTCCCTATTCCTGGTGGTCTACTTTACAATAATCGTCCAACACTACCCGAGTTGCACAAAAGCCCCGCGCGACAGTAGCGACAAATGGCGCCAATAATAATTCGCGGCGATTCCGCACGTGCGCAGCCGGCACTGATTGAGCCTGGCATGGAGCCACCCACCGCTGTCTTTGCATTGCATTGTATACTGTACAAGCGAAAGGCGATATCTTTGCTTGGACTTCAAACATTCAGCTTCACTAATATTTTTAAGCTTTTCTGTTCTCCTGTTCCAAACATCTATTTTAATCATGAATGGTGAAATAAGATATAAATCAATTAACGGAACTATGCCAATAACAAGGGACATAAGCGTCTATACATCTAAATTCACTTATTACAACCAATAAAGTTTAATTAAATGAAATTGGTTGATGACAGCTACTTTGAACTATTGTCGCTTTTCTAATTCACGTCAGTCATGTAAATACGCGGAAAGGAATCGACAAGTAATTAGGCCTCATTTGATTTCTAATAAAATGCTGAATATACTTGCAGACAAGTTCACAAAACGGTAGAGCAAGTAAGTATACATAGTGGCGTGGGATAGTTAGGCATCAATAAATCTATTGGCTTATATAACCGACAATCAAAAGCAGCTATTAGCGATATATCACCGCGCAAAACGCCAATTAACTAGCAATGATTAGCGCAGCCGGAGCAGGCGCGCGCGCCGCCGGGGTCCTTCATCCGAGAGCGGCCGTAGGTGGCCGGCCAGGCGCCATACACTTATTCAAATTAATTAATCGCCCAGCCTAATAATCATATATTAATTAACCTCAAACCGATTAATGTCAACCCCATCACGGCACACCAATAACAATCTTCAAAAGTTAAAATACGATACACAAATGAGCTCATAACTTAACATGGTAATATAGCAGACAGGGCGTAACCATCACGATTATCGTGGCCAGAAATCGTCACTGACATCACTGTGGTGACTCCACTACAGAAAAAATACGATAACACAACCAATAGAAATGAAATGATGACAACACTTCATCAACAATACTTTGGGCTTGACGCAATCGCGTGCATACGTCACTCCTACGAGCGAGCCGTTGTTTAGCTTTCCCATTATCGCACCAAAAATGCATAGTTCACAAAAACAGTGTTCCCAAATGTCTATTATAAGATCAAACATTTTGCTAAATGGGCGGCCATTAACACTGCCCGCGCGATCGGCGCCGCAATCGATACGACGCTAATCGACTCCGCCGCGATTCCGATTTTAGCACATCGATACTAATTACCAATTACCATGCACATCGATAAAGACATTTGCTGAGACAAGGAGCCACTTCTAACTCAACGCACAAGACTAACCAAACTCAATGATGGCATTATTGCTAGCACCTTAAAAACTTTTGCAGTTGATACAGTGATAGATGAAGTTTCGAACAATAATTACAAATTACAATACAAAACAACATCAATAATTATTCAAAGAATATTACAGTTTAAATAAAGGTGTATCATTAAGAACCGCAGTTTCCTAACTACACAGATGGCTTACCGAATCTACCCCACAGAACAGCGTTTGACGCCACGCGGAAGTTAGACAGCGAATAAATTATGGTTCTCCCCTGCTCAAATACAAAGAAGCCTGCGCTTTTTTTCAACCCTCTGCCTATAATTGAGGTGTAATATCGCGCACAATGCCAAACAATTGTGCGTAGCGTACCGGTGCAATGCGACCTCCTAACGATAACATACAAAAGGTATAAAACTGAATTAGAAAGTCCTTTTGTCCAGCGCGCCTTGAGATAATCGTGATTTACGTCAATCTACACACCGGGTCCTCGAGCACATAAATTAGAGCCATAATTGAACCAGCGCTGCGAGCTGCGCCAACCTCTTTGACGGTTCTAGGTAATTGAACAAAGGCGGAGGTTTGGGGAGTGATGCGGAACTTTGTGATGTTTCTAAAGAACCCGTTAGCAGGACGGCGCGATGACTGCGCCGTAACATCGCTGGCGTTACTGACGCTTGATCGGTTTCTTTATTAATTACGGGATCCCTCACACCCTAATGAATATTCAACACGCTGCGAGAACTAATTCAACCCATCCTTGATGCAGCCCGCGCGTTGGACTAGTTTTGGACGGGATTTTTACGAGCATGTAATACTATATCATTACGCTTTGATAAGCGATAAGTGCGATGGCGGGTCTTTCGCTGTTGTCGGTGCCATATAAAACGGACGATATGGGCCGACATTGCCCACCCCGTGTTCCCAGCGCGTCATGCTTTTATGACTTTTTTATTTGGCCTGATGGCTGGAGAAATGCAACACCACTCCCGATTCAGATTTCCGTAACGATATTGAAGCGTGCTCTAGTAAAAATGTGTAAATAAACTGTTTCTGACCAATCACGGGCCGGTTGTGGCGGTCAATGAGGCGCCACTGAGTGCGGTAATGGCATCGGATAATGAAACCAAAACGTTAACATCACGAATCGGAATGTACCTATCAAGCACGTTAACTTCGGTAACCTTAATACATAAATTTTTGACGTCGAGTTATAATGTTGTAGATTAAAAACAAAATCACAGAAAATAATCGTATATGTAACTGATACCTTGTAATAATCATGTCTTTGTTATAGCGTCCAGTCATAATAGTGTAAACAATAAAGTTGGTTTTCGGACGCGGTTCATGGAATTCATATGACACCTCGTGACAAGCGGCCAGACTTCGGAGTAAAGAATATTGAATTTATTCTTTCACACGATTAAAGGTATCGAGGACCACACGTTATGCGTACTTTAAACCGGAGACGAGTCGATATCGATACCGATTGCGTTTTGGGATATCGACCACATACCAACACCGCATTACATCGATTAACGACGTGAGATAACTAACGATCGCATTAAATGTTGTTTTCTATTGCCGATTCACACCTGTTCAAGAGAACCACAAACATCAACATCAAATAATTACCCAAGACGATTCCGGCTGTGGGAACCTCACGTACTGGGTACATCGAAAGCCGGAGTACACGAAGTCACAGGCGAGGAAGAAAAGGCACATCCATTAGTCACTAGCTTAACAGTGATATGGATACAAATAAAAGTATGAAACAAACACAATAAGATATGCCTGTCGTTTATAACTTCATAAGACAACGTCGTGTGCGCGCATAATGCGCATAAGCGTCCGTCCAAGTCGTTGCACCAATTGTATGCGTCTGGGCTAGATGGACGTATACCTACAGCGTAACAGCTAAAAGTAAATAATTCCTATTGTCGACGGCCGCACGCCACATAAATGTTCCGCTGATTGACACAATCGCTCCAGCCGCGCCTGCCAGATACATTGTCGGTGCTTTCTTCATCATCGCACATCAACACCGCTTTCGCGTATCGAAAGTCAAAACATATCATAAAAAAATATTGCCACGAACCTACTTGAACAAACATGAGCCTATCGTAACTAGGTACAACGCGTTATAATCGCACTTTACATCTGGTAGTTTCTCAGTGTGATTTTAAGACGCACAATCTTGCACGCGTTACCAAAAAAAACATGCAATTAGTGCCGTCAATGAAAGGACACTACGCATAAGTGCCATCTGCTACCTGGATGAAAAGCACGCCCCCGGCCCTGTCGCTATCCATCATAATTGCAACAAAGGACATAAAGAAGTGGAACTAAACTTCAACGAAACTAATAAGTTCCTGACAGATGCCGAAACTATAAAAGGATTCCTGATCTTCTGAGCAATAACGCATTTAAAACTAATAAATTCCGATTAAAAATTCCCAAATCATAACCGTAGAGCGGTGAGAAACTTAATATAAAGTAACAGACTTAGTCACGAGTTATATCAAATTACACCTACCGATTGCCATTAAGGTAATACCCCTTTATAATTCAAAGTTGAACAAAACTATTAGAATTTATGACTAGATCCCGTTGAATAAAGAATCGGGAATCAAAGCGCCACGGATTCGGATAAAAACTGAGAGAAAAAACTCAAAAGATGTTGAAAAAAGAATCAACTATTCATAGGGTAGTCGACACAGTATATGGCACCCGCTGTTTTATCAAATACGAGATTAGCCGTTTGGGAGTCGGTTCCTTTAGGTGGGTACAAATATTGTGACACGCGGTTGATCAAATAGAGGGTGGATGTATAACGGATTAAGGTAACGTCTTTACGCACAATTACGTTTTATTGCCGTTACACTTATCTGGGAGTTGGATGAAGGATTTACTTTTATATCCTGACATCTTTATTTGGAACACGTGATGATAAACGGAAGGTTTTAGGGTGTATTATTCTGGGATGTTTCCACTCCAGTTGCATTATGAGTTACAATGAATATATCTTGCTGGCCAAATATACAAAAAAAAGTTGAGGGTTCAGAATTAAAAATATGCATTAAACAATGTACTTCAGAGAAGTCGATTTCACTTTTTCGGGTTAGAAATCTGAAGTCAGTCGGCTTCTAAACAAATTAGTTGGACAATCTCCGACTCAATTCACAAGCAAACTTCATAGCACGCTCATGAATTTTAATTTCCCTATCGCCCTTGCACATCTCGATCGCGGCGGGCCAGTACTGTTGACAGAAACAATAAAGGGCGAAAAACAAACTCGAATTTCCACAAACATGTCGTTGAGACGCGCCGCCGCATAATGTCTGACATGCAGCGAAGGAAATTAAGTGAAGTTAACTTCAGAAAAACTTTTGACTTTTACGCATTTAAGCCAATGCGTAAAAGTATCTTACATTAAATCAGAGTGCAGATTGCGTAATTTTTCTAATGTTATTGTACTTTGTTCGATAACTATCACAATATTTCCGAGCAGAAAAAAAGCTGGAGCCTTTAATTTGTAAGAATTCTTATTTACGGCAGGTACCAATATGTCTATCTCCCAACGGTTTATCTTAATAGAGATATTAAAATATCGTAATCCCCAAACATTATCTGTCATTTTCTTAGCGTCGATGGTATGAATATTGGGACCAGCTGTTAGTCAATCCCTAACTTAGATATTCCAAGTACTAAAGAAACACTCCAGTTGCGAGTGGCTCAGAATAAAGGAGCGCTACAAAACCCAAAATCGAAGTCACCGTTCGATTATCACATCTTCACGATTCCGAGTAGCAAACCAAACACACTTCTGATATCTCGGCAATGCAAGTGCTATGCAGAACAAATTAACACAGATCCACGGGCCTATGTTTGCTATAACTGTGGTGTGGTCAAGTGAACGCCCAGGCGACGACAGTTATGCAAACAAGTGGTGGTGGACCAATAATGCATGCATTGTCGGCACTGCCTTTGCTAGTGCACCTGCCGTTGTTGAAGGCGTAAGACTCTTAGCTGGTGAAGTTTTTAGGATTCCGTAACCCTGAAAGAAAAAGGGATCCTGAGGGGATCACCTTATTGTCCGCCTGTTTGTCTATTATACCAAATACTAGTCTCTGATGGAAAAAATCTAATCTCTAACAGCTAGCTCAGTGCTAGCTTGTCGCCTAAAGCATAAATCTATTTCCTTAGTCGCCTTTTACGATTCCGCGGAAAAAAGGTGTTTTACTAGCACGACACCACACAGGAATAAACAAGATGTGCAAAAGAGCCTCTTACGGCCTTAGCAACGATATAGTAGAAGCGATATCTTAGCCCACTACTTAAAATATTGCCACGTGTGATGCTGGGGGCTGCATACGCCATGAAAATCACATCACAGATTAACTTCAAGTTACGGATAGGGTTAGCGTTAACAATCCGAACGCACACCTTAACAAGGTTGAAAAGAAAAAATATGAACAGAATCGTCAACAATAATCGGAAACCAGATTATCTTTATTTAGAGGAAATAGGTGGCGCTACCGTCTATGCTTAAGTCACGGAAGTTTTTTTTTTTTGTAGCCTGTTAATGTATCCCGCTGCTGGGCAAAGGCTTCTCTTCTTAACCTCCATAACTCTCGGTCTTGCGTATTATTGAGTGGCTTAAATACGGCAACACCAGTGTGGAGATCGGAGCAAATTTTATATTTAAATTGACCTACTTGGTGACCCAAAACACCCAATACTAGATTTTATTCCTTGCTGCAGTTTTAACTTTGCAAAAGAGCACAATAGGAAACGTATTTTGTATAATGTTTAATGTTAAATATTTTGTATTAGATTTGATGAATTTAATCGAATTTGGCGCATTTAAATTACCTTTCGTATCGCTTAACGTGAGATATGCGGAGCTACCATAGAGGATAGAACCTATAGAGAAACAATGTTCGCAACCCCGGTCCGCAAATAGTTTGTTGATTTGAACATACTAAACGTCACCGTCACTGTCACAGAAACTGTACAGAGCCAATAACCGTAGAGAAAAAGGCACTAGCGTTACGCGCGATCTTGGACCGGCCAATAAGAGCACAGCGATCACTTCAATTGTTTTGCGGAATAATTTCCGAACAACCAAGATGACATTAGTACTCTATAGGTTCTATCCTCAATGGGAGCTACGCATAAATACAGAACGCATGATCATTGACGTGCCATATCTAATTAATATGTGATCTTGATCTGTGGCTAAATTACCTAAATTTCTGATAATGTTCATAAAATAGGTGCCACCAGATCTAGGTCTAAGTGTCAATGATTGAATTACATATTTTAATTTAAATATTAACAGCATAACCACAGCAATGTAAGAAAACAGCTAAAATAAAAATAAAACCCAACACACGTAACTCAACATTACAGAAATCACATTTGAGACACGTAGCGCCACCTATGTGAACCCGATGTAACTAAGAGAAGTTCATTGCAACAGTTCAATCTGGCAGTACCAGCATAAAATCATAGATGGCGCTGAAATTAAACTCTTCTGAAAGTAATTTACATGAATAAACTTTTAGTAGCATATTTTATTTTTAAGCCAGCATTATAACAAAGCTCTTAAAATTTTACACAAAGATTTTTACCATCTGTTTAGAGATACATACATACATACATATTCTCACACCTGTATTCCTAAGAGGGCTAGGCAGAGCACATGAATTCAAAAATCCAGTGCCACGTTTAGCAAATTCCAGGTAACCAGATGGTCAAAAGTGACATTGTGGTGACAGGTTGCCAGCCCATCGCCCACAATACACCAACCCTTTCCCAGAGTCGACTCTTACAACACCCACGGGAAGAAAGGGGGAGATGCTATTCTAACCCGGCACCACACGGGTTGTTTAGAGATGATTGTGGAAATAGGTTTAGGTATGCTTCAGGTTACACTCGCAACCTGGCACTATTGTACTGTATTGTATGACTTTTTATTGCACATAAAAAGTTACATAAAACAAGTTACAGGATAACAACTTTATGTTCAAAGGAGAACTGACCCCCGAGGGGATCTCAGCCAGTTAACCTTCGGGTGATTGATTTATTGGCTATTGCACTTTTTTCATGTATGTTCAAACCTAAAATTACACTTAAAGTGGCTATGAAATATGTAATAGTCATATTTAGACTATGTATTGACTTGTGGAAGACACAAATGATGATGAATGTGCAATGTAAACTTAAAACATCTTTTCATTTTCAGATAAGCAGTCAAATAATTATGAAAAGTATTCCTAACGAAATACATATTAATTAAAAATCATCCAGAATATATCCATCTGTTAACATAATATTTGCCTATAACCATGCTCATGGCCATATGGCGATCCTAATGTATCAAAACACTGCGCACACATAGTGAACACATTGGCAGAGTTCCAAATAATTGATCATTGAACCTTTAAGCGTATTTACATTATATGCATAATAGAAAAGTTTAATCATACTTAATTGGATGAAAGTCAAAGAGTTCACATAGCATGTATACTGCATAGCATTATGTTCTGAACTCACCTTCCTTAGAGGCACTTTGAAACATATTATTCTGGTCCCTTCAATGACTTTGCCACAAGCCTTGTACGGTATCCATCTGTAAGCCAAACCCTTAATAGAATAAAATTGTGGTAGAGTGTAAATTCTAATTATTGCACAAAATCAAATGATTACCCACCGATCTGGAATGCTTTTAGCCATATTGTAGCACGCTTTGCTGCGTATTGCTGTAAAATGATGCAGAAATGAAATAAAGAATGACAAATTACATCGAATTTAAGTAATTTTGAATGACAACAGTGTAAAATTTATAAATTAATAACCTACAATACAACAAAAAACACAGTATTCGCTTTTGACGTATGACGTTTTGACGTTTCTCCAATCTTCCACAGATTATGCAAAATGCGGACGAGCTTATGAGTTAAAAGGTATGTCCACACCAGTGCGCTTTCACGTCCACTTAGCTGACTTAGCGTCTTCCTCTGACGCATGCCCATGCAACCACAGCGCATGCGCTGAAACTAGATCCGTCCTCAATAAAGACGCGCTGGCGGTATGCGCTATGGTTGGTGGTTGCACGGGCCGGGCATGCGTCAGAGGAAGACGCAACACGCAAGGTGAACGCGAAAGCGCACTGGTGTGGACATAGCTTTTGGATTGGAACGTAACCTTTCTTTTGTATTTCTTCTATTATCTGTGCTCCTGTTCTTGTGTTCTAGTCACTGCTTAAAACGTTGAAATTATGATTATTCGTATCGAAGACTTCAAAACTGTCAAAGTCATAACTCAAAACTAGATAAAAAAAAATAAAAACCTAACCTACAATTTACGATAAATTATCTTTTCTGCAATAAAACTTGTGTTCTAATATTTTTGTCGCCATGTAAACTCAAAATATATAGGAACTCAATAAAAATACAAGAATACTGTCTGTAATAGATACAAGCTCATAATAAATATTTTGTCATCTGTATTAGAGCCAAACACCAAAAAGGTTTTTCAAAAAGTTTCCAATTGTTTATGTGGTTTCTATGGGAACAAAACAATGAAAAGAAAGCCTTGTTTGATCGAATCAGTCGATGATAACGATCTTAATAGTTTTGAGAAAAGACTAAAGGCTGCATTCCAAAGTAAAGCTGCTGAAAATAAAGCCAAAATGCATAGAAACACGATATGGTACAAATCATTACAAGCTGCTGAAAAAAGTTGTATGAAGCAAGACAAGATCAAAAAGATTCACTATAAGTTTGAAGATGCTAAGGAAATGGTGGAAGAGTATAATGTAGACACACAGGTTTTGCTCAGGAGGGCCTGGAAGGTCAAAGGAAAACTTGGAGGAGATGGGAAGTGGGATGTAGAAATTGGGGATCCGATTCCTGACGCTACTCCGTCACATCTGCAAGCTGATGCAGCAGAAATTTTTGAAAGCAATGATCAGGTGGGTTTAGAAATTCATGGTTTATCTGTACTAGGACTTTGAGAGCTCTGTCCAAAGTCCTTTTCCTGAAAAACACTGTTGCTTGTACAAATCACCAAATCAATAGTTTCATATTTTAGTTCATCAATTCAAATTGTATATCTTCCTTCACTCTCACTCACAAGCATCTCTAATCTTTCATCCCTCTTTGACTACTGTTTGTTGTTGTGATATGCATCTTGCTTGTTCATAGTACTTTACCACATAAATTAGTTCCATTGTGAATAGTAAGATATCTAGTAATTTTGTCATAGGACATAAACTATCTGAAAGAGCATTTGAGATACTTAAAACAAGCAGTTTAATATCTGAAAGATAATGTTGATATATTTTATAATTTTCAGCCAGTCATAACAAGACGGAACACTAGAATTAACTTGGAGTGGAGAATCAGGAACCTTCCATATCCCATTGAAACATACTCCATCAGTGCCAACAATGAAGAAAAATGCATAATAATCCGGACAACTAATAAGAAGTATTACAAAAAATTACAAGTACCGGAACTGTTGAGATTGAATTTACCCTTAGAACAGGCCAACATCCAGTTCTCTCATCAATACAATACCTTAATTGTTGTGGTAAGCTTTGAAGTCATACTTTCATGGTACACATTTTTTGTAATTGTCAGTAAAAATCTGAACAAGGATGTCAAAGGCTCCCTGTGACGAGGTTGTACTGTTGGTCATATGGGTTATAGCAGTGGGATAATAGAATGAGGGAGAAAATGTGTGAAACAAAGCAAGAGTTAAGAATCTTTATTATGAGAGCTTGTGACCCTATCAGACAAAATGAGCCACACTCCTCTGAATAAAACTGTGCCATCCAGTTAAAGTGCCAACTTGGTATCTTTCCTTATTTATAGTATCCCAAAAGGCCAACTACCTTGTAAATCCATTATTTTTCAGATAGGATGTTTGAAAATTACACATGTGGTTTACTCTTTGACAGCACTTGATTGTACAGGGTGTCCCATAAGTCCGAAATATAAATATCAAAGGACTTACCTGTACCTAAAGGGTCAATTCACACCAAGACGAGACGAGACGCGACGAGACGCGGCGCGACGATGCATGTGGTTTCGCGCTGCGCAGCGCGGCACCGCGCTACGTCTCGAGGCGTAGCGCGACGGACCTGAATTTTATCGCGTAACGAATAAAGTATATTTTGAGTTGGCAGCGCTACGTGCGCAGCACCACTCCCGCACACCGCGCGGGTGGCGGCGTAGCCCTATCACCTGTTCATATTTAGATATATGTACTATAATTTTTGTTTCAGTATAAAAAACCACAGCAGCTGTTGGATATGGATCGGGACTGGTATGAGGAATTAAAGCAGGTTAAGCCTATTAAAGATATACCCAATGAATGTCAAACTCAGTAGTATTTGATGTTTACAATGTTGTCCAGTTAGTATCTATAATAATGTAAAATTTATGGCATAGCTGTGCCAATGTCTTTGTTGCTGTCTAAGACAAGTACATAAAATAAAAGGAGAATTTTATGTTTGTATTTCAGTTATATTTACAGAACTTACATCTAGTCTTAATAAAATATCATTAAGTCATACATTTCTTTTACTTTTACCAATTTAATTTGAGTTTGGTGATAATCATGTAGATCAATAAAAACTTTAAAAAAATTGCCCCTTTACATATGATCATATTTTCTGAAACTTTTAATTTGCTTTACCCTTTATGCCAAAAAAATTGCATTTGAGAAACTAAAAACTGTCCAATTTTTTTTACACAGATGCATATTATTATACACCACAAGAAGTCAACAACATAGTGCATGCCCTCTATTGTTTCAATATCTACAAATTTTGCTGATTAAATCAAAAATTAAGAAAAGATTTCTTAAATAGAGCTTAAATCCATGTCTAAGCATAAGAGGGTTTAAGGCATACAAAAGAAAAAAGTAAATAGAAGAACAAGTAGACTCATGAAAAAACATTTGAGGTCTGAAACCTGCGCAACCAATTCAACACTTTTTATGGATCTTTCTTAGATAACCATTTAATCACTATCATCCATAACCAAAGCTTTTGCTTGCTCCTTCAACTCTTCTTCATCAGGCTCTTTATCTAACAGTCCTCTAGCTTTCAGATATTCGCCGTACTGCTGTGGGATCCCCATAAAGGTTTTTATTTTAGCGCGAATCTGTTTCCAAGTTTCTTGGTAGACATTCTTTTTGTCCTTCACCATGGCTTTGTAGTCATGGCCATATTTATCTAATAAATATGTTAGGTATTCCACCTGGCCTTTTGGTAACCTGAAAACAAAATCATTTCATATATTGTGTGTACCAGTGGCGTAGCTAGCACGGGTGACACCCCCATCTAGAATTCGATAGAAAAGGTTAAAATAAAAAATAATTATGATTCATGTTTATTTACCAACAGTGTGACCACATGTTTTTTTTTTTACCTTTTATAATTTTTCATTGACTACTAAAGTTCACAGCCGTTCACGGGCCGCCCCTGCCGCCCGCCCTTAGCTACGCCACTGCCATTAATATAATATTTCATCAAATTTTATGATGCCAAAGCATAGGGAAAATAAACTTTTTAGCCTCATTTATACTATAGACCGATAGGTACTTAAAAGATGGTAAACAATCTTGACATGTCTTTTTATTGAAATACACAGTCTAAAAATGAAAATCGTTACAATATACAATTCAATTATGAAAGTAAATGATTTTTTCATACCTAAATTGTAAAGATTTTGATTTATAAAGTGTATGTTTAAATAAAAAGACACATCAAGATTGTTTACCATCTTTTAAGTACCTATCGGTCTATAGTATAGTTTAGTATAAAAAAGATATTAAAAATTTTGACCCAGACCTAGTCTTGTGCAAAATAAAATACAAAAAAATACATAATAATACACATTTGATACATACATGAACCTCCTCTGTCTTGGTGCGCGAGCTTCCTTCTCTAATTTTTCAACAATTTCTTTCTTCGGAATTATCTTTACTTCCAACTCCTCTTCGGAATCGGACGATTCTTGACTAACCATTTTCTTGGCACGTTTTAATTGCTCCTGTTTATAGTTTGGTATTTTTACTGCTTTATTGGGATCACTCGCCAGTCCCATCTCTTTCAAATTACGAAGTGTCGATTTTTTCATGTCCCATGCTTCTTTCAAGGTTTTACTGTAAACATGACAATATTAACATAAGCTAATTCAGATTTTTAACAACGATTGATCTAACAACGATTGTAACTTTAGATTATTTCTTACCAAGTTACTTCACCGGTGCTTCGTTGTTTTAAATGCATTCGTTTCCGGTTCAGTTTGTGGAGATACTTCTTCTTACGATGTTGCTTCTTTATCTTCATTTTTGTGTTTTTCTACAATACTTTGCTACTTAATAAATCGAACCCAAATCACTGAAAACTGCACCACAATGCACAAATGGAACAATAATTTCAATATCCACGTGTTTTTGACTTAAGTGCCACTGCCTGTCACTGGTCACTGTCAGTCAATCTCATTTGTCAAAGTCTAACGACAATAGCGTGGTATTAACTTTGACTTGAACAGTGTAACCCGTAGAACAACGTTCAAGTAGATAGTAAACTTAGTTAAATATGCTGCAACTTCCTACGTAAACACTTAAGGTGATGAATAGCGAGGGTGATCTAGCCCGTAATGTGGTCTACTCAAACATTTCAACATCTGTCACTGTCAAATTGCTGTCATTGTCAAGTCAATTAGGGCTTTTATTTACGTGCTCATGCTTCTGTTGCGTTGAGGTTAGTTTGTACTTTGGGATTATAAACTTGTGCTTTCATGTGCTTTCCGTTATATTAAGATCTACTTAAAACCTCTTTGAAAAATGCCACAAACAGGCGCCACAAGATATCAGAAGTTTCTCAAATCAGAGAAAGCAAAAACTAAACTAAAAGCCAAGAAAGATTTACCAAGAGGTACGAATGTGACAAAAACCAATTTTAAAGTGAAACAAATTGTTATAAAAGAACAGTTGAAGAAACATAGCGAAAATGAAGCCCTGTCTACTCGGAAACTTAACGCAAAAGATCTCTTGTCCAGACTTAACCATTTTAACACTCACTCTTGCAAAGATGCGCTGGAAGGTATCAGAGAGTTAATAAGTGGTCATGCTAATGTTTTGGAAGAGAACCTGGGGCAGTTGATAAACGGAGTAGCTCCACTGGTGCTAAATATAGAAGCTGTGGTAAGTAACTATAGTTATAACATAACAAACTTTGGAGTGGATTAGAAAACAAAAACTTGCAAATAAAACTTATATTGCATTGTTTCCAGATCCGCCGTGAAGCCCTGAAGGTTCTTCACATGATGCTTTCAAATGTGACTGCTGAAAAAATCCAGCCATTCTTTGATATCCTGTCAACCTACCTGCGGAGTGCAATGACACACATAGATAACCGAATTCAAGAGGACTCCCTCTTATTCCTAGATATTCTCCTCATGTGTTGCTCAAATAATGTAGCCAAAGACTTCCACAGAATTATTCCCAACTTCTTGGATATGATATCAAAATTACGAGTAGACTCTAAACCAGGAAGGACATTGACTGTTGACCTAAAAAGTCAAATAACTAGTGTGAAGTGGAGGGTCAAAGTTCTCCATCGCTTGAAGGACTTTCTACGCAAGTATGTGGAACATAATAAGATCAATGCTGTTGATAAAGGTCTTGCAGCAAATACTAAGTTTTATGATGATACAAAGTTTAATTGCTATCCACTATTTAATCCAAGTTACACATCAGTTTGTTATGTGTCTGCCTTTTCATCTAAAAATATGCAAGATGTGTTGATAGATGAGGCTGAAAAATTTATTAAGTACATAGAGACCTTAATGCCACTGCTTTTTGAGGCTTGGGTGGAAGTGTGTGCCAATGCCAACTCTGAGAAAAATATTGAAACTGTTGTCAGTGAGGACTCAGCATGTTTGCTAAAGCACATCCTAGAGGTCATCACTGTTCTTTGGGTTCTTGTACAACACCTAAATAAGAAAAATCCTCATTCCAACATACAGAATCTGTTCAGACAAAACCACCGGAAATCTTTCATGCAGCATTTTGTGCAACCATTTCCTTTTGTAACCAATCCAAGATCAAGGCAGCAAAAAGGAGCAGCAAACCCAAATTTAGAGGATGTAATCACTGATCCTAAATTGGTGTTTGAGAATCTTCTGATTTGCCAGTTGTTTATTGAACTGAATCCCAATGTTCATATTAAAAATCAAAGCAAAGAAATCAGCTCAGTGCTCAATTACATGGAGAAAATATTCAATGAGAACACTCAAACTGAAGTTGGTGACCTTCTTGTTAAAATTTTAGATTCTGTGTTCTCAAATGAAGTTAACAACTGGACAAGAACTCTCTCTGTAATGGATGCTCTGCTCAGGAAAGTCATATGGGCATATTTCAACAAAAACCTTCACAGTGGTTTTAGGCAAAAGATTTTTTCACTGCTCTGCAAAATTGCATTGAGTGACAAATTGACTCATTTTCATGCAAGTGATGCATATGAAATGTGGCTCAAAAATCTGCCTGATATTTTACTGGAGAAGTCAGTAACAATGCAAGTTATTGATATCATACATAAATTTTCTATTTGCAACAACAGAATTTTCAATTCTGTCATCAAACCAAAATTGACTAAGATAATTGAAAATTTACCAACAATTTCAATATCTGACAGTGTGAACAATACAAGTTATTATAAACTTTTCTCTTTATTGTATTGGGTAAAATGTTGGGATGATGAATCTTTGAATTTATTGGAAAACCAGCTGATTAACAATGTATACAACATTGATCATGGGAAATATATTTTTGATACTTTGAGGCATAGAAGTTCAAATAATGTTTAGAATTTAGCATGTGTTTGTAAAGTTAATGAAATAAAAGAAAATTTTGTAGTAGTAGTAATTTATTTAAATAAACTCAAACAGGACTCATGTAAAATTGTGACTCAGTCAACTAGTAAAACATAATATGTAATATTATAATAGTAACAGGTAACAAAATTACAAGGTAACTTCAAAATGAGTACAAATGCAGATTTCCAGCACATCAGATACTCAAGTTAGTAAAATAGAACTTATACATTTTGTTCATGCAATGTAATCAAAAGCAGAAAGAAGAATTTTATTTTATTACATAAAAAATACCTAGGAACTTGACCATTTAAACCAATACTGATTTTCGACATTATTTAGGGCAGTATTATGCACAATACTTACAAAGAATGTTTTTCTTCTGAAATCTGTGCACTATGAAATTATAATTCTGTCTAACTTATTGTGTATCATGCATAGTACCTAGCTAAATATTTACACAAGTGACTTCCATAAGCTACAAATTAATCATAGATTTCAAATTAACTGTACAACTGAGAGTACTAAATTAGATTCAGATCGTTAGACAACTGTTGGATGCCATACAAATCCTTACAACGCCTTCTTTGGGGCCTCACCTCATTCATCAATGGCTATATTATATCACATTACAAATACAACCACAGTCCGTAATATACTGGTTCATAGAATGATATAGTGAAGCAGTTTTCTCTCAACGCGGACTGTCGAGTGATGCTAAGCCTCGTTTAGAGATCCTCGTCAAAACATTACGCAACATCGGCGGACTAGCATTTTCTTTGTATATAACTCTAATAGATAACTATAATTAAGCATTTTTTTACTAATTGTCGAGTCGTTTAATTTTCCACATTTGGCAAATTTTGGCTAAAATTATTATCGCCATGCTGATCTAAAGTTTCTATAATTTATTTCGGCGAACTGGGAAATAATTAATTTCATGAAATAATCAAACATTTTCGATAACCGATATTTTTGAGAACCAGTTTCTCATAAACCGAATTGTGCAAACACGGCATTTTATGCTTGATATTATCTTCAATTCACGTAAGAATACTAGCGTCGCAATGAGCATGATTTATCACTAGATTTTTGGTGCCGTTTATTTATACTTAAAATTTCTAAATACGTGCAACTGGTAACGCAGCACGAGACATTCTCATTCTTCTTCATTTAAGACGAATGAGTTTCTTACTTATTCCAAATTATTTGTCAAGTAAATGGCGGCTACGGTCAGACCTTATGAAAACAAAAACACTTTATTTGATAAAGATACCTAAGCATTATAAAACAATGTAACACGCCAATAACATTGGAGGGACCTAAACGATAAACGAACCTATGAATACTGTAAAGTAAACAAGGGTTGTTTGTTTTTTTTTCTACTCACTTTTGCTAAGCAACATGAAACAGTCCAGATTTCCACCTGATTAAACCGTAAATCCTTT
>BHDV01032842.1:36903-74771 GCA_005406045.1 Adoxophyes honmai | reverse complement strand
TTAACGGGAATCCCTGTTTAATTAAATTTTGCTCCAATCCATGCGAAATATTTACTAACAACCCCCAAACCTGCACGTTTTCTCTCTGCCGCCATATTGGAAGCCCACGGCGCTCAAGTTTTGCGTTCCACTTGAAACACTCGCCCACAACGCCCGCGGCGTTTTTTCCCAAGTGGAATGGTAGATTCTGCGGTCGTGGGCGAGAGCGTTGTGGGCCCCAGGTGGAACGCACCCGAACGTAGTAATCTGTAATCTGTGGTATCTCTTTAGTAATCTGTGGTCATTCGTTTCGTGGTTTTATTTGTGTGAAGACGTGCCGTGCCAGCTATCTTCAGGCTTTGATTATTGTATTATTCTGTTTTGAAATTGTGATCAAGCACATTATCAATCCAAAATGAAATCCAAGAAGCGTCATCAATCATCTTCAGAAGAATCAGAGGAGTCGGATGCCAGCGTGAAATCAGATAGCTCGTCGGGCAGTGAGAGTGACGATTCCTCCGCGTCAGAACACCGGCATAAGAAAAAAAGGAAACGTGCTGACATATCGGATTCTGATAGCGATTCCGACGATCAAAAACGTTCCAAGAAACGAAAGCATAAGAAAAAGAAGAAGAAGCACGGTAAAAAGAAAAGGCGGTCTGGATCTGTCGATGAAAGTCAGTCCGTTGAAGAAGTGTCTTCAGTAAGTGAAGGCGAAATATCTCCTAAAAAGAGACGTAAACACAAGCATAAACATAAGCATTCGAAACGAGCCCGCAGTTCTTCAGCAAGTGTCATTATAGGTTAGTTGATTGTTTAGTCGTTCCGTTTTCGTTTGTGACGATCTATCTTTTAGGTCATCAAGTATAGAATGTTTTTTTTTTATCAGAGGAAGAAGCGCCGGCTGAACGTCGATTACACAGCGTCGTGAAGGAACGCCGCGGGTCATCTGTAGAGGAGCATGCACAGCCAGCTCGTACTTATTATCAGTAAGTACTAATAACTTTATTTTCTTTATTATAAATTCGTAATCGCCTAATGTGTTAGGTTATGATAGAAGGCAGGATGCAGATTACTTGAAATTAGTATTTTATTGTAGGAGAGATTATCACCAATCGGCTCATGTGGAAAGCTTAGAGAGGGATCGGGAAGTCCAACGTTTCTACCGTGGTTCTAGCAAAGAGCGCAGATACCAAGAACAATATCGCTTGGCACAGGAACGCAGTGACAGGTAAATTCAGTGCAGTCTCACTCTCATTAGCATTGGTAAATAATAATAATACTGACTTGATTTGAAAGTGATTAGTTACAATTTGTTCTATTTTTTGTACGCAGCAGATAAAAATCGGGTTAGGTTTTGCTTTGCTGTGCATTATTTCATTAATAAATTTATTGTATCTATCTGACGCATAGTTTCTAAAATACATAGTTGTTATATCAGAAAAAGAAAATGGAATCACACTGGAAATTAGTTTTTGTAAGTAGGCTATTATATTTTAGCAAGTTTAGTCATCAATAAGACTATGGCAGCCAAAACAAGCTAAGAACTACCTAGCTTTCTCATTGTCATTTCATGTTGTTTTAACCTTTATAATTGATTTTTGGATTATATCCATAATTATGCTTAATATGTTTTTGTTAATTTAACAGAAACAGTGTCCATACTCATTGAAATTCATAACTATTTATGTTCTATGTCATTGTACATAATTTTAATATATTCATAAATATGACACTTCTGTGGCTATTCAACAATAGAGCCTACTATTGTTTCTTGTTCAAGTGTCCATGAAAAAGTCTGTATTTATGAGGCCTATTAAAGGATTCAGACGCATTCATTAGAATTCTCTTTGGTTCAATTTAGTATTGTTATTTTGTTACAAATTACATAGATTCTATATTATAAATATGTTTGTGTTAGTAGATGAATATATATTATTGACAAAAATAAACTTTGATACAAAGTAGATATTTTTGATCAAATCTATGAAATGAACATTCTCACCATACCCTAATCAGTCTTAATTGCAATTGTATTTATAGGGGTTTTAAATTACTACTGAAATAGACACTACTATACGTTGTCGGTTTAGGTAGTTAAATCAATGTAAACAATCTTGACGTGTCTTTTTATTTAAATGTACACTTTATAAATCGAAATCTTTACATTTTACAATTTTGGTATGAAAAAATCATTTACTTTCATGATTGAATTGTATAGTGTAACGATTTTCATTTTTAGACTGTGTATTTCAATAAAAAGACATGTCAAGATTGTTTATATCGTTTTAACTACCTAAACCGACAACGTATAGGGCATAGCATTATTATACTCCTTACACAGGCAAAAAGTGACAACTATGTATCAGTTAATCATCATTGAATCACCAATCATCATAGTTCATAAACAATTCAGAGTCGTATTTGTAAACTCCTTGCAGATACCAACATAAAAATACAGAGAAATACCAGACCACTCATTACAATGAGGAGGAAAGGAGGCAGAGGCAATATGATGAGTATAGAAGGTACTACAGCCATAGTTGTCATTTTTGTTGATAGTAAATAATGCCTTGATAAATTATTGTTCTTAGCTGTAATTACACCAACTAAAAGTATAATTGTGTTATTTGATTTGATGTCTGTCTTTCAAGAGACATTTTACTCCTTACTTTTTACTCCTTAGCATCCATAAATTACGTGAGGTGTTTTTTTAAATTTTTTTGTTGAATTTTGTTGAATTTCTCGCAAATACCCATTATTTGTCTGTCAGATAGATAACTTATTTATGTTTACGCGGGACTTAATCACGGTATGTTTTAATTACCTCTCCACGAGTTGACCACGGTCGCTGTAACGCGGCCGAAACGTCGAGAGGTAATTAAAACATACCGTGATTAAGTCCCGCGTAAACATAAATATGTGTGAGAATCGCGAAAGTTTAAAACAGTAGATAGATAACTTTAATGTATTTGTTTAGTTATTTGTTGTGTACTGTATGTATTTTATGATAAAAAAATCTAAACTTATGCCAGATGTAACTTTTTATAGGAGCCAGAGGTATGACGATCGCAGGTCTTCACCCGAAGAATACCACAAAAGACCCAAAGAGGACAATTATCATTCGAGGGAAGATCCTAGAGGTTTGTACATGTGGTACTCTTTAATTTTTAAATTTTTATCACATTCAATTCTTGCTATTATTAGTCTTATTTATTTATAATCTTACCTAATATTATATTACTATAATTTGCAAGTTGTTTGACATTCACCATGGATTACAGGTTTCAATCGGTACAATCAATATGAGGACCGAAGGCCAAAACGTCAGGAGTACAGTGAAACCAGAGACTATAGGGATAGGTAAACATTATTTCATACAACTTTGCATGCAAATGTTTACTGTTACAAAGTATTTACACAAATATGCGTATTTACAGGCGAGGAGCACCCGACCAGGATCGTTATCGCGAGAGAGAATACCCCGACAAGCGAGACAGGTTCCGCGAAGAAGGATTCCCATCTGACAGGTATGTGCCAACATTTTTGGTTGACTAACTATGCATAGGCCCTCAATTTTCAAAGAAAACATCACTTTTAACATTGGATAAACAGTAGTAAAACTAGATTGTTTTAGATAGAATTGACTTACTTAAAATTTTACATGTCATTGTACATAGTGTGCTCACTACTGCAGAATGTGTGTTCACGAAATGAA
The DNA here is from genome assembly GCA_005406045.1 of Adoxophyes honmai. Taxonomy (NCBI): domain Eukaryota; kingdom Metazoa; phylum Arthropoda; class Insecta; order Lepidoptera; family Tortricidae; genus Adoxophyes; species Adoxophyes honmai. The sequence continues at coordinate 71,074 of BHDV01032842.1, read as the reverse complement.
ACTGGTCCGTGTTTATTTCGCGAAGTTAAATGACTGTATTTGTTTTTACAGTGACATCTCTACAGAAAATTGTAATGAGTTAAATCAGAACATGTTGGTGTTGCAAAGATATTTTAATATTTGCACATTACACGATACATACTCTAGGCATGTGTGAGACTGTTATACTGTTATAGATTTGTCGGCACCGGTACTTGGTACCGTGTCTGCCAACATGGATTGAATTAGCTGCATTTTGCAGTCTGTTACGCGGGAGCGCGGAGGACCGAATATATATCGAACTACACATGAATACTTGCGGTTTTTTACCACCATGTCTACAAGCCTTCCATTCCTAATGGAGTAAATCAGCTGAGTGTATACCTAAGTACTAATGATGCTGTATTGTGAAGTGTTTTATTTACACTTCTGTATGAAGAGGAAATGTATTCAAGGCCTTTTGGATTCGAATTTCTACAACATGAAACAGAAATCGGAAATAGATTTGGCTTGAAGCCCATAATTTAAACACAGATCAAACCTAGTTATTGGTTTTTTAAAAGCAGAAGAAGTTTTATGTTATTTTGAATAACATCCAATAAAAGACGAAGAATAAAAGATGATTCCTTAGATGTAATTACATCACTAGTAATCACCATAACCATCTTGGATATCACTTGAGACTCGAGATTTGATTAGATTGCTTCTAGATATAGTTAAATCCAGAATAATTGCTACCTAAATGTGGGTACACTTGTTTGTGGAAAGCTAAAGCTAAAGAAATATACTAATAAATTAAGTAAGTATTATTTGTTACTTACGACTGAAACAGTGGTTTGTGACTCAGTGCCTGATTGAGGTTGCAAGCCAACCACAGGCCGGATCTAATGACACTAAGATGTGTGTTTGAAACTTACATTATTGCATCAAAAGAACTCCTGTGACTATGAAGACATAATAAATTAATTATTGAACAGTAGTTCACACAAATATGGACTTGCACAATATATTTACTAGAAAAGTAAAACAAAATAATGAAGATGTCATGAGATTCAAGAAGCATAAAGCTGAAGTAAGGATTTCAAGAAACATCAAAAATACATATGTGTTAATAATTCGTATGATAAGAGCTTTCTTTGATTAGAAATTGGATTGCTATCATACAAAGTGATTAAAGATAATAAATCCGTGAAATCCATGATAGGATCAATGCAGTAGGTATATCACCAAATCAGCGTTTGTAATGGGAGTCTACGGTAAGTTTTATAGGAGTGCCAAAATAATTGCTTCTTGGAGTTGGTGAATTTTTGTTGATTATGTTACAGAAAATAACGGCGAGTGTTTTTTTCTTGAACAAAAATACAACTATCAAATGATAACAACGCGCAATGTACTGGAATCCACGATCATGACATTCATACAATTAAAAGTTTGAAAGTTTATTTTAACTTCAAATTGGTCGCGAAGGAAACCGGTACATTCATGTTGCGAAACGTTTTTTATGTTTAAAATGTTCCTTCAATATGGCAAGCAGTCCATAACATAGATTCCAAGCACCTTCCAATTGAATGAACCTTAACAAATGTTTGTGAAACCAAATACAATACATTGTCAAGACCAAACTTACACCAAATTAAAGCATTTGCCGTAACGATTACATGAAATGAAATAGGTTAACTGCCATTTCAAACATAACCACTCCTTAAGAGTAATAAAGCTCAGGTACTTATTACAAAAGAAAGTTGACTCTTTGTGGTCTATTCACGTCCCATTGCAAAGATGTATTAAAATAAATTGTATTTTTATAAAAAACTTTTTTTTCCAAATCAATTTCTTTTTTTTTCAAACAAAGAAAATGCTCAAGTCTAAGTTATCCCTTGCAAATGCGAATGACATAATATGTGACAGATACCTACATAAGGTTTGGATCACACTTCCCCACTTTGTTTGTCGTGTTTTGGTGTGGCGATTTGTTGGTCGTGGTGAAACAGTTTATCCGTTTGATCGCAGGGCGCGGGAGGCGCGTCGCGAGCGGCCCGCGCGACCGGACGGGAAGTCTGCCAGCTCGCAGCTCAGGTACGCATCATTTTTTATTTCACTTTGTACAGGCGTGTTACCTTACCTACCAAATATGGAAACTACATTTGACATTGTCTTTTTGAAACTGTTGGGGTTAGTTTGTGCGCCGCTTTTTCCAAGTAAAAGGGGTGGGAACTTACTTCCACTAGAAAAATCTTGCCATTTAACTTGCCGGGGACTGTAAATGATGTTATGACCACTGCTAGAAGCGTCAGCTTTATTTTATCGTTCCATCATTACATTACTTGATGGCAAAAATAGTTATCACTTTGGATTGCATACTAATTTTTCATAAAAATCTAAAACAGGATTAACTTAATCAAATAAAAGTCCATGTCTGGAAAGAATAAATCCTGTATTGGTAGTTTTCTCCCGGACTCTGCTCTGGAGTTTGAAAGCATTTGTATTTGGTGCATTTTGGACATTATTTTCTGAAAATAATAATTAGCAAAATGGACAAAGGCGGCAAGTTTTTTTTTTAATACAGTGCATAGTTTATACTTCAGTTCATCTTTATTTCCGTAACACTACGGTACAGTTTGTTCCTTACTCCATGTGTAAATCCTATTTATAACAACTCAGGGAGAACTCGCGGTCTCGAAGTCCCGGCGACCGCTACAAAGCAGAGGAGAGACCGCGGCGCGACGACCGCGATAAGGGCTCGCGGTACCGGCAGGATCGGCCCGAGCGACCCGAGCGGAACGAGCGAAATGAGCGGAATGAGCGGAACGAGCGGAGTGAGAGACCCTCGGACAGACCCGAGAGGCAAGACAAGGAGAGATCTGAGCGACCGGAGCGCCCGAGGGATGGGAAGCCTCGTGATAGAAAGACAAGGTGAGAACGCCTAGTGTTTTGTGAAATCCTAGTACTATTTTAGTATCAATTCATGTGTATTGAAATGCGGAGATACCGGCGAAAAAAAAAATCATGCTAATACATACGTGTACGTACTCAGTATTTGGTATTAATACGTTTTGAAATATAGTACAGGGTTTTAAAAATGAAATTGATCTGTTGTTTAAGAAAAGTTGAAATTGACATTTGTCCTTTACAAAGGATATTTGGCAGGACGAGGCTAGACAAATTTTATGTTTGGAAATTTTGCATGGTTCTGAAATTGGTCACATTACTGTTTCTAGTAATTTCGATCCCACTTTACTTCATAGCCCTTGACTTTTCAACATTAACTTTTTTTGGAAAAATATAGCAATGCTGCAGCTATACTCAAATAAGAGTAGCATCGTAATAACTGTCGTGAAAACGAGTCCCTTTAATAGTTACAGATGTGTGACATTTGAAGGAAAATGTTAAATAGAATAATGTTTACCTAATCAAAATTGAACTTTTCCAGATTCGGCAACGTCGACGACAAGGAATATTCGTGGGGCAAGGCCGATGCCAACAAAGAGGAGGGCGGCGCCCCCGGCGACAAGGAGAAGCCCAACTTCGGGCTCTCGGGCAAGCTGACGGCCGACGCTAACACGGTCAACGGGGTCGTCATCAAGTACACGGAGCCCGAGGACTCTAAGCAGCCCAAGCGGCGGTGGAGGTAGGCTTTTACATTTTATCTTTTACGACCTCATGGATTATCTTCTTATCTTACAAGGGGGATGGTGAGGTCGCAAATCCACGCCTGTTTATTCTTTTTTTTAGTGATTAATAGTTTATATTTTATAATTATACCCCTACATCCTAATAAACAGGGTGGTCGGAAATTGACTGTAAATATTTTTTTTTTTTTTTTTTTTAATAATAATAATCTTTATTAAGGGAATAATAACAATTTCATACATAGGCAATATGAAACGATGTCATTCGCAATAGTTGAAACTGTGTCGCGAATAACAACGCCCCCCTCCGTATACAGTTACAGTTACAATTGGTACAGTTTTATAGTAAAAAAGTAAAAATGAATGGAAAAATAAAAAATAAAAAGTAAAATAAAAAGCAAACAAATTTCAACGCAAAAATTGAATTGAAGTGTACACGCACACACACGTGCACAAGCACATGTATGTACGAGCGTGTATGTGTGTGTGTGTGTGTGCGCGCGCGCGCAAGTGTGTGCGTATATGTCTTTCTGTCTGTGTGTGTTAATGTGTGTGAACGTGTAACTTATGACCCGACCACGACAAGTTCCTCTGTCTCTTGATATGTAAGCGATTGCAACCACTTCATACATTTTAGTTTACATTCGCGGAGAGTAAGCGGGTAAATATCCAGCTGTTTGTGAAGGCGATTGTATAAGGTTGCGCTGATGTAGCTATAGAATCGACCAGCCAAATTTTATTCAGTGATCGGGCATATGCGTGTGAAAACCCCTGTGAGGTATTTTTCCCGAAATTTTCATGTAAGAAAAATACGTTTTTTTACGACACAGAGTAGTCTACCCGTAACGCGACCAAAATGTCTAGATAATTAAAATCATATTAAAATATGATTAAGTCCGCATAATAGTAAATATCAACGTATATTTCTCTGTAAACGATTATAAATCTTTAGAGATATGAATGTCAAGCTATAGCGTGCTGATTGCTTTCCTTCCAGGTTCTACCCGTTCAAGGGCGACAAGGCGCTCCCGATCCTCTACATCCACCGGCAGTCGTGCTTCCTGATCGGGCGCGACAAGAAGGTGGCGGACATCCCGCTGGAGCACCCGTCCATCAGTAAACAGCACGCGGCGCTGCAGTACCGAGCCACGCCCTTCGCGCGCCCCGACGGCTCGCAGGGACGTAGAGTGCGGCCCTACGTCATCGACCTGGGTGAGTCCGTACACACAGCCCGCTAGCACCCTATTATTTAATCCGGACTTTTAACTTTACGCCTGCAAAACTTCAAAGTAATCGGTTCAGTAGTTACGGCCTGAAAGCGGAACAAACAAACAAACAAGCAAACAAACTCACTTTCCGATTTATAATATTAGTAAGGATTAGCAAGGATTGCATCCTTGCGAAGCCGCAGCGGGTCGCTATACTTTAGACCTTTAGGTACTTAAAAGATGGTAAACAATCTTGACATGTCTTTTTATTGAAATACACAGTCTAAAAATGAAAATCGTTACACTATACAATTCAATTATGAAAGTAAATGATTTTTTCATACCTAAATTGTAAAATGTAAAGATTTTGATTTATAAAGTGTACGTTTAAATAAAAAGACACGTCAAGATTGTTTACCATCTTTTAAGTACCTAAAGGTCTCTAGTATAGTTATTCGTATCAAAATTATCGACGAATGCATTTCTCGATTATTAAATACTAAAACAGCCAATTTTTTTACAGAATCTGCCAACGGTACATTCGTCAACAACAAAAAGATCGAGCCCAGGCGGTACATCGAACTCTTAGAGCGTGACGTCGTTAAGTTTGGCTTCTCGCAGCGCGAGTACGTGTTACTACACGAGAACAGCAAAGACGACGCTCAGGACGACGACAACCAAGAAACCGGGGTCACCACCACGGAGCATATCAAACAGGAGAAGCGAGTCAAGCAAGAGGCCGTTGAAGACGGGGAGTGAATGGGAATGTCGAATGGGCAAATAAAATATGGAATTCTAATTATGCGTGTCACACACTAAACCAGATAAGATATCTGTATCTGAACGGATATCTGTCAATATAGCTCCCTATACAATTCAGCTAACACACACTGCGCAGATAACATACATTTTACTGTTGACACCGGAATATGGGAAGATTATACGCAGATAAAATATTTATCGTATCTGCTTAGTCTGTGACACGCTTTTGTCCGTTAGTTAGATTATGGAAAAATATGAGACACGTTTTTTAGTTTATCTAATTACTAAACATTGACAAAGTTATAGATCATCATCATCAAACTTCCGGAGTGGGGGCTTGTGACGCCACGCCTAAGTAAAAATTGTACTGTTTAGTGACGTATCGCGAAACTTTTAAGCGCTGTCTGTATCTTCGTCATGTCTTGCCTGTCAAATAGAAGAAAAAATATGTTTACAATATTTTTGGTAATCCATCTGTCGGTAAATAGTTTATTGTAGTCATTCAATCAATTGGCGGTTTGAAGAGGTGACTAGGAAACTGGTCAGCACTTGTTATTTGGTTCGATGTATTGTAGCTTGACAACTTTAGAATGTTTTTCGTTGTTGGTAGCATTTGTCGCTCGTATAAAAAAATCTTCATAAGGCAACCGAGTTTAATATAATCGTCAAAATGTAGTTGAGCGCTTGGTTCCCATTTCTGTCTCGCAGTGTCGTTAACATGAAGTTTGAATATTTCACTTGTTGAAAATGAGTGCTTACAGTTTTATATTCCTCATTGAAACAGTTGGATATTTAATATCTAAGAACTGTTGTGTATGTTGTATGTATGTAGTATGATATTTGTAAGTCCGCAGCAAAAGTAACATTTTGATCTGCTACTGCTACTGTCTGTACATACTTAGTTTTTAATGGAGTCCTACTAGTTAAGTTTTGATGGCATAGTACATAGAAAAAACGTATTTGTGTAAAAAAAAACAAAGTAATACCCGTTCTACTAATAGAGACCGCGACTTCAAACTTACGCTTTTGTAGTTTTGTTTTCATCGTGCATTAGCACTTAATTATTTTGAATCTTCACTATCTTACTGAATTGTTTTTCCTCAATCTTCATTGAAACAAAAAATAGTAATATCTATGTCAAATCCCAATTATTGCCTTCTAATAAAGGGTAAGAATCTGTAAACTATGACAATGTCTGACTTCTTTCTAAATATTAATTGATCGAAGAATCGTATTATGTTACAATGTCCTTGCGAAATGATGTTGAACTTTGCGTTCTGTTTTTATAAGGACCTCTTAAAGTCCTGAAGCTCTGTCCAATTAAATGAAAGCTTTTTGCGTTACTTTTGAGTATTCAGCATTAATTATGGGAGAACCTACGAGACATTAAGCTATTTCTTATTTACTCTAGCTGATATTCCCTGTACATTATGTATAAGCACCTATACTCAGCGGCACAAAATTTCGTACAATCCGCCCATACTGTATTGTTTGTATTGTGGAATACACAAGGGCTACAATTTTTGTCGCCGAGTGCATGTGTACATATAAAAACCATCTTTAGACTAAATGTATTTTTAATCAACAAATTGTGTATGAAGAGGTAAAATAAAAGTCTAGATTAAAGAATCGTGGTTTTATTATCATTACTGCGTACAAACAGACCATGACATATTATGACGAAATTTAATTAATAGGAATTCTTTGGAATCTTATTATAAATGCATTATTACTGTCCCAACGATGACTGCTGGCAGCCACCGAACTAGCCTAAAATAACCGTTGGCTTAACTAACGACGACCCAACTGCACCCCTATTTACACCTTAACTATACAAATAAATAACATTAAATATTTCTAATGCTAAAGCACTTAGCGATCGGTGGAATAATGTACAATGAATGTCAATAAAATTGCCTAGTATCACAGTTCAAAATGAAGTCTTGAAATGGTTAAAATCTATAGGTGAGTGCGACGAGTTAGGTCGCGGTTCGCGCGTTAGAGACTCGCAGAGGGAGGCGCGTTTTACGAGACCGTTCCGGAGCGGTATGATCGTGGCGTTTGGGGGCCTGGTGTTGGCGCGGAGTGAATGGGTCCTGTAGATTGGATGTTTGATCAACCTATTGGGGGCCACGCCGACGATGCTGTGCCTCGCGGAAGGGATGTAGTTGAACGGAGTGCGGGGCACTTCGTAGCCGTCGCAGACGGTGGCGCCCGCCGAGTCGCTGTCGTACATCAGCTCTAAGTATTTCGGCACGCGCGCGGGCAGCAGCCGAGAGGGCTCCATTTGATGCTCGGGCAGATCCTCGTCTGAAAATTGGGATTCCATATGAAACCGGATGCTGAAGTTATATTTAAACACAGAAATTGACATAGAAATAAATTTTCAATACCTTCTTCAACATGGTTAATTCTGATTATGAGAATTTAAATGACTTTAAAAAGCAGCACTTAGATACTTTGGCTGCATTTTATGAATGTATGACATTAAAGTCTATGCTTTTTCTCAAACAAGGCCAAGTAACGTGCCAACATAAATAAGACTAGCAAAAGCAAATCTGTGACCACCACAGATTGTCAACTATTCTCATAGTAAGTATTAGACTATGCTAAAGTCTGGTCGCGGAGCACAGAAACTAGAGCGTGAGGGCAATATTACTGCACGCGTGCGACAGAGATAGATAGCAGCGGGTTAACGCTCGAATTTCACTGTGCTCCGCGACCAGCGTTTATTCGATATTTGTTCTCCAAGTCATAATTTTTAGTGACTGTAATGAAATGAAACAAATGCAGAGAGTACACGAACCTAAGCAGGCGTTGTCATTCTCATCCAGCAGATAGGTGCGGTTGTCGACGGCGTCTGAACATGCCATGCAAGATTATGTTAGTGAATGAATTAGTTACAGGTTCCATGAAATTGATAGTAATCGAGAAAGTGAACACGATAATGATGATTTTTGAGCTCTAAATGACACCCATCATTAAACAATTGTTATTTACAACTACAAACTCATTGCATTGCTCATGATCTCGAATACTGAATTAAGATTTTTACAAGCACAATTTTGATTTAGATGGATATAACTGATATAAGTAGATAGGTAGGTAATTATAATGAACATAGATTTGTCAGAAAGTTTCTTTAACACATTCAGAACCAAGGACCCGGCTCCCGGGTTCTTCAAAACTTTCGCGAGATACCGAGAACCCGGTAGCCGGTTTCATTTTGTACTAATTATAGACTACTCGGTTCCGCGCAGGCGTTTTGATTTTAGGCTTTGTCGTGAATGTGTTAATGTCATTAGTAGTTTTCTCGTAGGTAGGTATAGTAGTCGGCAGTAAACTTGGTCAGATTTCAAGCGGTGGGGGTGATTTCGCGCATCGTTTTTACCAGGAAAAAGAGATGCGCGATCCTACCCCCACCAATTAAAATCTGGCATCACAACTATACTACGAAGTATATAATGAGTTAACCATTTTTTTTCAATTGATGAGTACGAGTATTAAGCATATTTTGGCATCGCTGCCGCAGATCAACTGATTTTGATTGCCGTACGAGTTTGTGAAGGCAGTTCGAGCGATGGGATGAGGCAAAAGTTTTGGTCGGTGTATGGTTTACCGCCCCCTGGCAGCGTTAGATTGTGTTTCCTCTTGCAGTAGGGGAAGACCACGAATAAGATGAAAAGATGATATAACACGCAGGCGGATGGATGTCGATGGTAATCGGTCGTGAAATCATGAAATGAAGAGCATGTAAGTATGTCCGAAGACCAGGCGATTTAACCTTTTGACCGCCAAGGCGCGAAGTGAAACGCTGTGCTCCTAACGCCAAAGCCGTCAGTCGGCTCTTAGATAATACTTGTTTTTTTTTCGAATGGTGCTGTATTATTTTATTTAAATTAGGTATAAAATAACTTACACTACCTATAAATAAAGTAAACCTAGAAAAAATGTTGAAGCATTTTATATTTCAGTTCTTTCGCGATAAGTTCGACGCGCCATTTAACGTCGTGGCGTCACGGGCACTGACTTGCGATGACGTGATATGGCGTCTTTGGCGGTCAAAAGGTTGAAGGCTGCTGGCGACAATCAAGATGACATATTTAATATGTTAACACTGAGAGACGATATTAACCTTTCGTCTGAGTGACGTAAAAAATACACTAACTGCATTCTAGTCTCTTTTGTTTCAATGACTAAAAAATACAGCACGGATCATTGGTTCTTATGCTTACCGTCGCCGAGTAGCGTGAGGTAGTGTGGCGCGGGCTGCGGCGTGGCCGTGAGCGTGATATTCGGCGAGGTCTTGTCGCGCAGCGCCGTCACCACGTCCAGGCACTGCCGGAACGACGGCCGCGCCTCCGCCGAGTAGCTCCAGCACTTCTGGAGGAGCTCGTAGCTGCAAGAGGGGTTCATGTTGAGTTGAGCACAGTTTGGTGATGTAGAGTTAAATACAGTGCATATTATAGGTACAGTGTGGCTGGAATTTGACCGTTACTTTTTTAAACAGTGGTCGGGTATACGCTATATCTGAAAATACTGCCTAGCCTTTTGTACTGCGGCTTTTAGGTAACCGTGTAGCATCGCAATGTCGAACGAACGGGACTTGCGTATGGGACGTAAAGTAGGTAAAATACAGGGCACAATTACCTGAAAAGCGATGAAACATGTGTCTCACACAAGGTCAATAATGACAATTATCAGGAAATATTTTACAGGGGTTTTCGACCATGATGAAACACGAAGAAGACACAATTATACAGAGTGTGCCAAAGTTATGGGACATGAAGGGGAAGTACCTTAAATAACGTAGATAGTGTATTTTGCTCAAAGAAGACTTTATCTTATTTTTAAAAGGTAGTAATTCTGTATTCATAGATTTTTTTTTAATTACTTGCTTCGTCTGGGAATCGAACTGACTAAAATGTCAAAAAAATAATCATCCTGTTTTTATGATGCCAATCGAAAGAATAACTTCCATATGTATGTCTAGATTTATTGTAGTATGTAAATTATAATATATTTAATTACTTAGGTTAATGTTATTTTATTTTATTTCTTTCTCAACTTTCATTGTGTGTCTACTCTAATTTCATATGTTTTGTCAATCGCTTGAAGGTCAGCAGGAAGAGATCCCTTTAGGGATATGTTCGCCTTTGTACTTGTGTTTTGTTTTATACTTGTTATTTTGTCATGTGTTTATTTTGTACAATAAAGAGTTACATACATACATACATACTTCCCCTTCATGTCCCATAACTTTGGGACACCCTGTATCATTTCTATCTATTGCTCAGTAAACATAATTTTAATTTAAATAAGAATTAAAATATTCGATAACTTCTGTTTTTTTTTACTAGTATGTCCTGGTGTTCACTCAAAAGGTTCCAAAATCCCGATTTAACCAAAACAACAACTGGCAACACTGGCAACACTGGCTACTCACAAGAGCGAGGGGCAGTTGGGCGGCCGCTCGGGCGTGCCGCCGGCGCGCACGTAGCCCAGCACCTGCCGGTTGGTGCGCGCCGGGTACGGCTGCTGGCCTAAAGACAGCACCTGCGAACACGATAGATCTCTATGTATTTTACCCACACACATTTTTTTTTGGGCTTTTTTCAATAAAATAATATGTCAGCCCCGTCAAAACAACTCAAACTAAAATAATACAGGAACAACTAATTACGTAAATAAAATACACACATCAAAAATTCCTTTTAAATGTGTTCAAAAACAGTAGACAATGACTATCACATCAATAAATTAGGTATGTTGTTTTAAAAATGTTCTCGACTATGATTACATTGATTACAATATCGAAATTTCGTTCATTCAAAGTTCGATACACATGAAAATCAAATTTCAGTAGGAATGGAACGTCAAATTGCCGAAATGATGTTTGTCTATGATTTTAAAAAAAAGTGGTAGTTTTGCCACCATTTTTTTTTCGTCAGTTCTGTGTAGTATTCTTAGAAAAAAAAAACTGTCATGGATTTTTTAATAATTTTTAATTATTTTGGAGTGAATTTCAAAAGTTTTGATGAAACGTGATATTGAAAATGAAATTATGAACACTGTATTTTTTTACTAGGTATGTACATCTTATGGATGATTAAAATTTAATTGATGCGTGTTTGAATTAAGTTTTTTTGTCTGCTTTAGGTTGTAAAAAAATTTGATCGATAGTTACTATCTCGAGAGTACGTTTGTATACGTTGCTATCTAGTAAGGTACCTGGGTCGAATATGGCCAGCCGAAAAATATGGCCACACCCCTACACAGCCATAACTAAAGCGAGATCTACAACTTTGTTTATATGCACTGTTACGTCTATGTGTGAGTAATGCTCAGGCCTCGCCATCACCTTTCCTGCGGCAACGGTGTTCCAGCAATGGCAGTCGATATGAAACCACGTGTCACGGATGCAAATATTCACTCATAACTTTTAATGTTTTTTTTGTTTCTGTTGACTTTTAGCTGAAACTATGTATTCTATTTTTGTTGTTAGTAAACGCAAATTATATGGGTATGTTTATTTTCAAGCTTACTTTTGTATACTTTTGGTTTTTATCTTTTAAATGAAATTTAAGTACAACTGAAAATATGGCCACTAAGTGGCCATATTAATCTTATTGGTTTTTGACATTCGGCAACTGGTGGCCATATTAATCATATAGATATTTGTTTTCAGTCTTTCTCAATTTTATTTCTTTCTTTCTCCTTGCAGAATATTATATAGCTCCGCAATACATACCAAAACAGACCCGAGGAACTAGTTTACTGATTAGTAGTTAAAAATATTTTTTTTGGTCTGTTTATTCATTGAATGTCATCAATTGATTTTATTTATCGCACTTAGTCCCGTGTGGTCTCGGATTTTGAATTAAACCTCTCCGTTTCGTCCGTGAATGTCACAAGAGGTTACTCAGAAAATGGGTTAAGTTATATTGTAAGCAATGAGTTAGCTACCATGTGGCTATTGAACTATTTATATCCAACCTTAAACCCTAACTTGAAAGTGGCCCCAAATGGTCCAAATAGTCATAGATTTGTCTATGTAACGATTTGTGTGATCTGCCTAGCCCGTTTAGGAATACCGGCGTGGTGTTATGTATCTGTACAAAGGACTAAGTACCCTTACATATAGAATTACTTCTATGATCAACTCATACCGTTAATATGGCCCATCACCTGGCCATATTCACATATACTGTCGGAAATATGGCCAATTTCCCGACTTTCAAAAATTATATTCCCAATCCTAACCTATTATTTTCTGGATATTTTTGTGCCTACCATATATTACCTAAATAAACACATTATCGAATAAACAGGGATTCGTCACTTCCGCTGTTATACAAGTGCATCATATTTAGCGTCAAACCTTAACGTGGCCATATTCGACCCAGGTACCTTATCTAATCTTTTACCTCCCAACAGAGTACGCCCCAGGCCCACACATCGGACTGGCAGGAAAACACTCCGTCGACCAGGCACTCCACCGCCATCCATCGGACTGGGAGCAAACCTGCACAAATTATACAAAAAATACTAAAATAAAATAATACTAAACAAATACAGCATGGTCGGAATTGTGGGATGTGTACGACGCAAGGAGAAACTGATGAATAAACGCATTTTGTTAATGCGTTTTACAAGCTTTTATTCAACTTGCACCGTTAGCTTGTCAGACAAATTATAGAAACTCATTTGACCCACTCTCCAATTTCACATTGACCTGAAATTTATCTTGCTGAAATTTTACTCTAGTCGCCTCACGCGCGGGATAGTCTACCTGTCATTGTGTGACGTCTCTAGTTAGACAGTGACAGATATAGTCTATCTCGCACGCATCTCTGCCCGCGCCTTGCTGTGCTAAGCCGGCAGAGTACCCAGTAGTGTGAAACACTCACCTTCCCCCTCCTTCCTATAATAATCATTGGCCGAGGCCGAAGTCTCCGATCTTGACGACGCAGCCGCCGGCGCGTGAGGCCACGAGGCAATTCCGGCACGCCAGGTCGCGGTGCACCAAGTGCATCCTTTACCTTCACCACTTAAAATCTGGCAAAGTTTATTGCCACCAGAGTATTATTAGTCAAAACACTCACCTTCTCCCTCTTTCCTGTAATAATCATTCTTGTAGATGTCCCGTGCGAGGCCAAAATCCCCGATCTTGACGACTCGGCCGCCGGCCCGTGAGGCCACGAGGCAGTTCCGGTACGCCAGGTCGCGGTGCACGAAGTACATCTCCTTACCCTCACTACTTAAAATCTGGCCAAGTTCATTGCCGACCAGAGTATTTAGAGTCAAACACTCACCCTCCCCCTCCTTCCTATAATAATCATTCTTGTAGATGTCCCGTGCGAGGCCAAAGTCTCCGATCTTAACGACGCGGCCGCAGGCACGCGGCGCCACGGGGCAGTTCCGGCACCCCAGGTCGCGGTGCACGAAGTGCATCCTTTACCTTCAGCACTTAAAATCTGGCAAAGTTTATTGCCACCAGAGTACCTAGTAGTTTCAAACGCTCACCTTCCCCTTCCTTTCTATAGTAATCATTCTTGTAGATGTCCCGTGCGAGGCCAAAGTCTCCGATCTTGACGACGCGGCCGCCAGCGCGCGAGGCCACGAGGCAGTTCCGGCACGCCAGGTCGCGGTGCACGAAGTGCATCTCCTCGAGGTAGCGGCAGCCCTTGGTCACGTCCACGCACATGTTCAGGAGGTCGAGCAGCGTCAGCGATTCCGATGTGTACTGGTGAGAGGAGTTGTGGTGAGGTAGGTTGAAACATTTGAGGGATGAAGACCGTGATTCTAAGTGAAATCATATACAGTTTCACCACAAAATCCATAGTATTACAAATGGGAAAGCGTGTTTGTTTGTTTGTCCGTCTTTCACGGCTAAACGCAGCGACAAATCGACGTGATTTTTAAGGTGGAGATAGTTGAAGGAATGGAGAGTGACATAGGCTACTTTTTGTCTCTTCATAACCCACCACTTCTTTAAAATGAGGACCCGGAAGTTTGTATGGAGCATTCAGCAATTTTCAATGTTTTCTATGTAGCATATTCGCGTGTGTCTAACGCCCAGAATCTTTTCATTCTAGCCATAAATGGAAAGACATATAATAGTGTCTACAGCAGCGTATTAAAATAATTCCGAGATCTCTTCTATGTTAACCCTAATTTCACGCGAGCGAAGCCGCAGGATAAAGCTAGTACGTATTACGTAAGAGTTTAATTTGAAAGGATCTTGTACACTCACCAGCGAGGCCCGCTTGGCGCGTAGATAGCTCAGCAAGTCGCCACCCTCCATGAGCTCCATTATGATATAGTGCGGGTCGTTGTCGAGGCACACGCCCAGTAGACGCAGAATGTGTTCGTGCTTGAAGTTGGACATCAGCGCGGCTTCCTTCAGGAATTCGTTTTTCTCCTGGTCCGTGGCTCCCTTTCGCAGTGTCTGTTGGCAAATGGAGGGTTTTATAAAATTATGCATAGCCAGGGACTATTAATTATGTACCCAATTTGCTGATGCCCGCGTTTCCAAATTCGTTTCTCGCTATCCACACCACATTTAAAATAAATTATAAAAATAAGTGACTCTGGTTTAATACAATTGACCATATTACAGAAAGTTCAACTGAATAGAGAGTCTTACATTTCCGAAACTTCATTTTTCGGAATAGAAAGTAATTATTATTATGCAGTGGTTGAATCATGAAAAGGTAACAGACAGACAGATAGACCGAGTAGTTTCCACTTTTATGATAATAAGTAGGGATTCGGTAATTGTAGAATTTTTGATTATTACGGTAATGTAGATGATTTTCAATTTACTTACTTTTAAGCATAACAGCATTCAACTCGAACTACCTTGGAATGGAGGATATCTGAATACCTAGATACCTGAGATGTGTGCACTATTTAGACTACACTTAGACGTAACACTGGCAAAAAGTAAATGATAAAAGGACACTTATGTTAAAAACTTTTACGTACCTTTACAGCGACCTTAGTGTCCCCAGCGCCGTTGACAAGGTGCCTCGCCACGCCCTCGAACACCTCCCCGAAGGCGCCGGAGCCCAGGAACTTGGTGAGCGTGATCTGCTCGCGCGCCACGTGCGGCAGCCCCGCCAGCTCCGCGTCCGACGGGCAGTGCGCGCCCTGACAAACAAAAAGGTTAGCTATCCATAGGCTAAAGGCCGGTCGCGGAACACGGCGAAATTCGAGCGATGACCCGCTGCTATCTATCTCTGTCGCAAGCGTGTAATATTGCACGGATTTGTCCGATTGGCGGGCCAGAAAGACGACGAATATTTGAAACGATTGACAAGATGTTCACAAAAAAAAATCAGCTTTTAAGTATTACGTATACGAATAAAGTACAAAACTGTGACATTTAATACACGTTGAAAAATACGATAAAAAATTTCAGTAAGTATGAAAAAAATTACCGCAAGATTGTATCATCCCCTAATAACAAAGAAGAAATGGAAAGGTATGAATCTAAATCCGACATCGTGAATGTCATAAGTCATAAGACGCGACTAAGAAAATTGGTTAAGGTACATTAGGCTAGCAACCTCTGTCACTATTGTACCTTTTAACTCAAAATTCTTACTAAAAAATATGCTAGAAGTGACTAGGAATTGTGAAATATTACTGATTTTTGTCTTTGTAGCGTTCCGTGCCTTTTTCGGAATTCAGGCGTGATGTATGTGTTATGCAGGGGAGGTCAAGGGATTTTTTATTATCCTGGCCCGACTATAAAAAAAAACGTTCGAAAGTCTTCGCTAAGCTAGAGTTACCTGGTTGTACAGTATGTTGGTGGAGTGCCGTATGGGTAGCTGCCGCAGGGTCGCCAGTTCGACGTCTGGGCCGCGCCGCGTGGCGTTCAGCATCTGTGCTTCAAGCACGGTCTTCTTTTTACTGCGGCTGTTGTATGCTGGAAGAATACAATACCAGATTTTTAAGCGATAAAAAAGTAGGATCCCGATCGTAATGTAAGGTGACGGCACCAGTGATGGACAAGGAAACAAATGGACCATTGACTCTTATTTAATAAACATTAAGGAATAGACGTTCATTTTACAACTACCATACGTTTTATCAAACAACTTGTTATCCTATTTAGCTATGACCATCATTAACCAACAGAAATTTAGTCAAACGTTAGCCAAAAGTTATACCTAAGTACCTATTCGAAATCAAGAAAAGGAAAGCAAAAAAAGTTCCTTCCTAATATTAACATTAAATATAAAAGGGGTATGGCTCCTGTGCAAGCCGTACTTACTATAAAAAACACAAGCGGCGACAGCAATAACGAGCACAGCGAGTGCGGCCACAGAGACCGCGAGCGCGGCGGGGTGGGGCCGCAGTGAGGGCGCGAGCGGCGCCGCGTCCAGCTCCGCGCCCGCCGACAGCGGGCCCCACCCGTAACTGTTCTTGGCTTGCACCAACGCTTCGTAACCTTCGGAGACCTCGCCTGCTCCTATGATCCAGTACGTTTCTGGACGGGAAAATATCTTCATTAGTGAATGTCCATATGAGAAAATATTAGATTGTATACCTAAACATCACGTCGGCATTCCAAAAAGCGGAAACAAGAGCATATGAAAAAATAGACATACTCATGACTGTAGAACGTTTTGTAGCCTAATTTCACCATTAGTTTTAAGTTTAGGCACTTGTGAAATAGCGGTACTACATAATCAAGTAAGATAATTTAACTTACCAGTCCCATTATGAAGCAGTTCCAACCCTTCCCTAACGATACGTTGTTTCATGTCTTCGTCAACGTCGTCCAGCAAGTCTTTTGGCAGCAGCTCCGAAATGTCTCTGGTCATATTTTCGTTCTGAATCAACCTGCGAATTTGAATATGCTCGTTAATATTGTCGTGTTCTTTGGAAAATTGTTGGTTCCCCGGCATGTTACGCACGACTAAGGGTCTCCTTAAACCAGTTGACGCGGATTCGTCTTTCGCCGATTGTTTTACACCACACTATATGCATTTAGCCGATCGGCAATCCACGCGGTTGGACACCTGCGTTCAGCAGTCTCACCCTTCGTACGGCCGTCGAGACGTCCGACAGGACGTGTACAGCCGTTGAGTCGGGTGAACAGATGTGGGCAACAGTGGGTGATTGGCAATCGTAAATTTCATTTCTGGAGACTGGTTATTTGTAACAACGTGAGTTGGGAATCGGACAGATGTGTTAGATTTTTTTTTGTTATAATTGTTAGAGATTGTTGCCTACCTGTGCTTGGGCCGGCCCCACACGCGGTAGTGGCGAACAGGTGCTCCGCGTGGGTCGGGCTCGGCCCACCAGGCGCGTAGAACACCCGCGCCTAAAGCTTCCACGCGAAGCGCTCCCGGCGCCATAGGCACGTCACCTGTACAACCACAATACTATACTATGCGGTGCTGTAAACCATTACCATGAGTTTACATTGACTGTACTTACTTGCGATGGTGTAAACGATTTGTATGAAGAATTAAGATTTATGTATTTTATGTGAAGAAATTTAACAGCACCGCTAGCGGTCACTTGTGGAAGTGAAATTCTTCATGACCGCTAGCGGCGCTGTTAAAAACCTCCAAACAAATCGTTTACAAATTCCGTTGCTAGCGAGTACGGTCGCTGTAGCTTGTGGCCATGATAATATAATTTACGGTTTATGTATGTATGTATGTATGTATGTATGTATGTATGTAACTCTTTATTGCACAAATAATCATGACAAAATAATAGACAAAACAGAACATAAGTACAAAGGCATATCCCGAAAGGGATCTCTTCCTGCTAACCTTCAAGCGATTGACAAAACATATTGTGTGTTTATCAGCAAAACGATCGAAAAACTAACAAAATATTGACTATAATATCCGCTTTAGATAATCGTAAATAATAATCGATTTCGATGATCGACAAGCTCGTGGTAAATTTCTCAATACCTACAGAAAAATACGATTGAGAGGCCATTGGTCAAAAACTCACCTATCGTCTCATAAATAATGTTGAAGTCGAGTGGCCAGTAAAAGGGCGGGCCGGAGCGCGCGTACTGCAGGCGCAGGCGGAAGCGGTAGCGGGAGCCGGGGCGGAGGCCCGTCGCGCTCCACAGCCCGTTGCCGTCCGCGTCGCTCGCAGGCTGCCACGTCACGGTTGACGCGGAGACGTCTGAGTACTCCACTTGATACCTACGTGAGTGAATAATTGTCAATGGACGATTATAAACTTACGAGCTGTTACCCGCGACTTCGTCTGCGCAGAATAAGTATTTCGGATTGCGTGGCGTAGAATATATGGCATTAAAATTATCACACAAATAATTTTTGAATCGCATTTGACAAATATAACAGCTTTTTTAACAAATCGCTAGCACCTTGAAAATTCGCAAAACAACCACAACTGTCAACGACGTCTGCCCTCACGCGTCTGCCCGCGTTCGGGTCGCGCACTCAGCGACGCGTGACGTTTACCCCGCGCATGCGCGTCACTTCAACGGTTTTGACAGCGGACGCCAAAACTCGCAAATGGTATATTTTACCCAAGGATGAAGTATAAAGTATGGATGGAATATAATGACGGACGAAATGAGGCATGTTTACTATATGAATTTATAGATAGTTGTAGATAGATACTAGAGTTGTGTCACCGTAACATCGATAATACGTACTTTAAAAAAATGTTTATCCTCTTCGTATTATAATTTACTGTATACATATTATAAAAAATGGTTGCCTGTAAAGTCGGTTTTACGGGCGAAGATTTTACGTGACAACGTCTTTTTCTCGGTAGAATATTTATTGATTTAAGACGTTGTCACGTCAACTCCCAATCGTGACAGCTGTCCATGTCTGCGTTTGACGTCTCACATGATACCATAGAGGCTTCGCACTATCGAAGCGCCACCTCCTTAACACTGCGGGCCTCTCTCTCGTTCGGTGACGTCATCGTAACGTTACCGAGCGTTACACTTTTTCATAAGTGACTCCCAGCCGCAACCTAATTTAAGACGTTGTCACGTCAAAAATATACATATTATATAAAAATTGTAGCAAGTAAAGTAAGAATTAGTGGTTAGTTGTTGTAAAATAGAAGCATAATGAGCCTTTACATTCCGCATATAACTTATTATTATTGTGTATTTATGTACGGTACGAGCATAACGGGAGACATAACGGGGAAAATAAAACAACAATTATGATTATTTCACGTGGTTTTACTAGGTTTAAGCTTGTAGGTACATGTGTGAATACTGTAGGAATTGCATCACTGTGCAGGATTATCGTTTCAAAACCTTTCTGATATCAAGATTAATTGAAATGCAAAGAACACAATCAAGAGTATGGCGAAGGAGTCTATTTTTACCGGTTGACATTCTGCATCCACTTGTTTCTTAAATCTGAGAACAATACACATTAACAATTAGCATTACATTAGCTATATTACAATTTAGTAATGGATTTTGCTATTATATAGTGTTTTTCTGAATCTGTAGGATAATTTTATTAAACCAAATATTCAATTTAATACAAGTAAAAAAAACCTGATGTACAATATCGATAAATTTTAACCACAGCTCTATCATCAAATTTTAAGTAGATGAACTGTCATAACTCCCTACTCGAGATGTTTGATGTTCATTATTTTACAAATGTTTGGCCTTAGGAGAACCTTATGGCGTTAAAATAGTCAGAATTTTCAGTTTATTTATTCAGGACAGGTCATACAATGTCAATATTACATATCAAGTTCAAAATGATAGTCGATAACTTACCGATGGAAAGATATCCTGTGGTCAATTCGTGTTAATACACTCATTTTACTCTTGCAATCAATAGCCACGCAAGCCTTGGTTTCTGTGCTATTAAATCAATTATATTTCACTCTTGAAACTTACACAAAACGCATACAAACAGAGAAAAACTGATATCAGATTTGGTATCCAGCTGGCTACCACGATGACACTGAATTTGACACGCTGACGTTTAAGACGGCCGTGACTGTCTATGCTTTTTTTTCTTTTTTCACAGTACAAAGTTCCGTATGCCAAAACGAGATGCATCTAATTTTTTCATTCGTCTAAATTATGTATGGGCCCTGATTTTACCCGACTTACTTGAGAATTATCGTCGTATATTGGATAATTCACAGAATATCATTACAATTTGTAGCCTATGTGTTATTCTGATGTATAAGCTACATTATTGTAAAGTGTCATTAAAATCCATTCAGTAGTTTTTGCGTGAAGGAGTAACAAACATCCATCCATCCATACATCCATCCATACATCCATCCATCCATACTCACAAACTTTCACGTTTATAATATTAGTAAGATTAAAGAGTATATGCAAATTTTGGTTGCCGTTTAAAGAGTAAAGTTACAAAAAAAAGTGAGTTGAAGACAGTAAGAAAAAGCGTCTAGTGGGATAAATTGCGATGGAATAAACTAAACGAGCTAAACAAGATTAAAGATACGACTTAAGACTTAAGACGATCGGAAAATGATACAAATTGGTTGACAAAATCTGGGAATAAAATAGGCTTGCATTACTATTGACACTAACAACACATACTTTAAGAATTTTAAACAGTTTTATGAATTACTAAATGGAATGTAAAATTTCCATTGAAAATTAAGTGTCTCTGTGATGGTCCAAGAAAAAGTAAAATACCGTAATATCATGCTTCTTCTCATAATTTAAGAGCTAGGTATATCTTGACATCTTGTCCATAA
Source organism: Adoxophyes honmai (assembly GCA_005406045.1). Classification (NCBI taxonomy): domain Eukaryota; kingdom Metazoa; phylum Arthropoda; class Insecta; order Lepidoptera; family Tortricidae; genus Adoxophyes; species Adoxophyes honmai. The sequence goes on along the minus strand of BHDV01032842.1, from coordinate 49,761 downwards.
AGATCAAGGCTACAACAAATCAAAACACTTACTGATGCAACTTATAAGAAGTAGGTTTGGGCCACAGAACCAGCAGTCTGTACGCTTCAGCGGTGCGTAGCGCGAGCGGCGCGGGCACGGGGTAGGTCTTCAGTTGCAGCGGGACCGAGTCCGCCGCCACCGCGCTGTGGTTCGAGCGCGCGCGAACCCAAACCGTGTACAGCGTGCTCGGGGACAGGCGGGTCATGTCCGCACTGCCGCTTTCCGTTACCACGATCGTGTTGTACTCTAAAAGGTTAAGTTACGCTAAGTTTTGTCGCTGCAATAAAGAAAATGTTTCGCTCTAAGCGAGCGAACGTTAGCGAGCTAAACCCGCAAAAGGGAAGGAGGTAGATTGGATTCCTTTCCTATCAGAGGGCCTAGAAACATAACTTGGAGTGACATAATTATATCAAAAAGGTGTGAAGATGAGCTCGATATTCAATTGATTCACGGACTTTGCAAAGCCTCTATTGCTCTCTCCGACTAATTTACCAATAGGAATATACAAATGGAATCAATTAGGTAGTGTATTTAAGTTCCGCTGCTATGAAGAAGACTTATGTAACGATATTTGCTACACTATAAAAAAATGTTACCTTTGAAATTGTGTTGTATGGACGCGTCCTCTGTTCTCCAATGGAGTTCGTACCACAAGCCAGGGTCGGACGTCCATGTGACTCGCGCCAGTACGGGACTCAACACTGTGCCAGACACGTCTTTAGGCGCCGTTGGTGCTAAATATAAAAAAATACAATTACTCCAACATGTTCATACTCGGGACCTATCTATAAAAATAATATTCCGACCTCTGTGTGTACTTGAAGCATAGTAGAATAATAATAATTCAGATTAGCACATGTAAGTACTCACCTTCAGCAGCTGTCTTCAATACAATCGGAGCACCAATTAACGGCAAAACTTCGTGCAATTTCGCATAATAATTAGTTGCTTCCACCGTCACAGTGTATTCAGTGAACGGCTCCAATTCGATCAGTACTATTTCTGTTTTAGTAGTAACAATGAAAGGGCACAGTTCCTTGTTGCAATTCAAATCGTTCGCATTGTGTAGTCTGTAGTACACAGTATACTCGGTTGCTGCCATCTCGTATTCTAGATCTTTGCATTGATCAGGCTTCCCTACTGGGGGAAGTTCTAGCGTTATACTGTTGGCGGAATTAGTAACTGCCCGTGGTTGTAAATTTTGCGCTTTAGGGAGCAAGCAACGTCTTTTAGGATACGGTTGGTTTCCTGGATCTAAAGCCATGATTTTGTATCCGTGTGAAGTTTTCACTTGTTCTATCTTGTTCCTTTTATGCTTATTTGTGTAGTAAATTATTTTCTCAGTGGAATTGAACCAGTAGATATACTTGCTGTCGACTGTGATGGACATGGGTATGAAACCATACCTCTTCTTTTCAGTGGCGTTTACTACCACTCGGCAGTGGCAGCCGGACATGTCAGCAGCTAGCACGCGCGGAACCCAAGGGTCCACCCAGAAAAGCTCGTGCTGTTTTTTCGTGGTGTCGATGACGAAAGGTTTCGCCACTTGAGGGTTTTCGGGGCAATCGCAATTGTCCCGCGTTTTTACTTCTTCGGTTATGTCAAAGAACTTTCTCACGCGTGTTCCGTCTAGCTTAGAGGTCATCAAGGTGCCCAAACCTGGGTAGCTACCTTCTTCATACCAGTACAACGATCTGAAAATAAGAAGAACTTAAAACATAAAAAAAAAACAAATAGGGAGATCTCTCTCCAGGAAGATGTTATGCTCCATCCAGGAAGTTGTATTTATGCAACCGATCTTCGAAACTTCGTTAGCGCGATGTAGAAACTTTGACAGTTGTATGTAGTAGAAGTTCAACTATTCGACGATAGGTGGTACTAGGAGTCGCTACACATATTGTAGTAAATTCGTCATAGCGTTCTTTAGTTTCAACGTTACCATTAAAAAATAGTTTCAAAGCATAACTGTCAATGTCAACGTCGTATTGGTATTTGCTTTATATGTATAAATTAAAACACGATAAAAATGAGTGTCGCACATAGAACTCTCTTTACTCGCAGAATCTATACGAAACCATGCAGCGTTTACAAAATTAAGTTTTGTTGCTTAAGCAGGCCGCACACCGGTCATACAATTGTCTCTCCACAACTGTAGCGTCACATTTTAAATGCGACACATTTATCGCCCCCATACATTCCTACGTGAGCACGCACACCGAGGATACATTTGTAGCGGACACATTTTGTGGCGAGACGACATCCGCGCTACAATAATTCAAGATCGAACCTGTTCGTTTTTTGTGTCACACATAGCGACGCGCTCCTACATCTATTGTACTTGAGGCTAACTTTTTTTTTTTTTATAAATGTCAAACTTTCCTGCCTATTTTTGAAGTCCGCGCCAATTTAGTTGTCATCGGATAGACGTGAGCCTAATGTTTAATGTTATGTTTTCTATGTTTTCTATTATTTTGTAAGTTTTCCTGTAAATTAAAATAACGTCTTTTTTTACTCATGAATTGCCACATCAAGAAATCGTCGTCACCAGAAGATGAAGTCGACATGCTGAAAGCGGTGTCACGCTACAACTGTGCTTCCGATGTGCGTACATACGATACATGTGTCGTAAGCTAAATTGTAGCGCAACGATTGTGGCGACGTAAATGTTCGATGCATGTAGCATGTAGCGCTGGTGTGCGGCCCGCTTTACCTTTGTAACGGCACAATTTGTAGACTGTAGATAGGCTGTTTGCTCGCAAACACTCTGGTAATGGTGGGTCTCGTGTTCTGTATGCCGAGGGTGGCCCGGTACACCACGTGTTGCTCCACGGAGGTTATCTCCGCCTGGGCCCAGTACACCGAGCGGCCGACCCAGTCTACGCAAATACTGCTTGCTGAACCGTTGTTGGACACCAGCTGTGAAAGGTATTGAAGTCAGACTAAGGTCAGGAGTTCTGATTCGCTTTCCTCCATGTATTAATGGTAAAGACACCAATAGAGGGATCTCTCTCTAGGCAGATGTTATGCCTGGGGATTGAGGTCCACAGAGAGAAAGTTTTAACTTGCAATAGATTAACGAAAATCCGTCACCGTCATTGAAAACAGTTTTTGACAGCTGATGACGTAGATCACGTTTATAAAAGAAGTTAGGCGCACTCAATGAAAAAACGGGTCTGTTGGTATGGTGTTCGTTGGGGTGAAAATAATATATTCAAGAATGAAACGGAAATAAAAATATGGAATCAATGATCCATCCCAAACAACTTCAACTAAGTCTACTACACACTACGATTCTTACCTTAAAATGTCCGCTGCCATTGATTCTAGACGAGAATATTTCTTCTAAATTATTAGCCCAGTAGACGACATTTTCTTCGATCGAAACAGCGAAATCCACGGGCGTTCCAGTGCTTTTGGGTATCGTCTCGCTTTCTCCGGAGTCTAAGTCGACAATTTTCAAGAACTCTTGGGAAGATATCATCACTTTGGGTATGGGGTTCACGTGGTCTGAAGAGGCTGAGGCAATGTTGGAGTATTCGCCGAAGCCAGCGTCCGTGAAAGCTCGAACCTAGAGCCAAGAAAGGCAAAATGAATGAGTTAGAAATTTTCATGTGAGTTTATATGCCATAGATTAATTTGAGAGACCACACATGCAACCAGTTTGAAACACGTTGCAGATCAGTTGCTTTGAAATCAGCGTGCAGGAAAGTCGCGTTTGGGTTTCATTGGATTTGGCGTCTTTTCTGTTCGACAAAGTGGCATAATTCTTCTGTTATTTATTCATATTTAGGTTGCGTGTGTTGAAAACGTTTGAAACTGGTTTCAGACCAATATTTTCAAAAGAGTTTCGTTGCAGTTGCGTATTTCACCGTATGTGCTGGGCCTGAGGTATCTCAAAGAAACTAAATTATTGGATAAATTTGAACATAGTTTTACCTGGAAGTAATACGTAGACCCAGCGACCAAGTCTCTCAGTATGAGCTGAGTATGGGTGGGCGCGAGACGAGCGTCGGCGCAGGCGGAAGGCGTGGCCCCAGTGTCGGCGGTAGGCAGAGCCCAGCACTGCGCCTCGTAGCCGCGGACCACGCCGTGTGCTCTCGTTGGAGCCTCCCACCTGAATATTGCGGTCAGGGCGCCGCCACTGGGACAGAATACAATACGATGTCAAGTCAGTAGGCTAAATAAAAACCGGGCAAGAGCGAGTCGGATTCGTGCACAAAATGCCATTGACTAGGTAAATTAAAGGTGAATTGCGGTTTATGACGTTATAGAAAAAATCTTCAGAATTATTTAAAAACTTTAACTGCTTGGTTCATAGAATACGGTTCTTGACACAGCCTGGTGACAGCAGACAGACAGACGGACAGCAAAGTCTTAGTAATAGGGTGTCGTTTTTACCCTTTGGGTACGGAACCCTAAAATACAATTGACAGGTAAGTGCAGATGGTGTGTGTGTGTGTGTACCTGTGCGCGGGCTGTATGTAGACGCGCGGCCGCTCGGGCGCGGCGGGCGCGGCCTGCGGGGAGCGCGAGAGCACCCGCGCGGCCGCGCTGCCGCCCCAGTGCGTATGCGCACGGACCGTCACCTCCACTCGGCTGTATGGCGGAATGCTGCTCGACTCTATCTCGATCCATGGGACTTCTACCGTTTTCTGAAAACAAAATTCAATCCTATGTTGCCACAAGTCTTTTGTTACTGCCAGAATCGGACTAAATATTCCTCTTTAATAAAGGCCGGTCGCGGACCACAGCGAAATTACAGCTTTACAGCTTAGTGCAACGCACGGGATCGAGTGCGAGTGTGAGGGCAATATTTCTGCACGCGTGCGACAGAGATAGATAGCAGCGAGTCAACGCTCGAATTTCGCTGTGCTCCGCGACCGGACTTTAGCTTACAATACACATATGCTAATATAAGACACGGACAGAGATATAAGCATGAAAAATATGTTTGCATCTAAACTAAAATATCCGAAAGATACTTGTCTTCTTACCTCAATCTTAAGAAGTCCAGAAAAATTCAGGCCGACGTCATAGAAAACTCGACTGTTATTGACATTGACGCGCGCGGCCGGAGTCCAAGTAACATTGAACCGATCCCATACGCCAGAGACGACGATGGAAGAAGCATTGATCGTTTCGGGAATAGCTATCAAAGTTTCTGTAAAAAGAGAGTGAATGTTGTACAAAATACGCAAGTGCATTTTGAGTTTACAAAAGTACGCTGGGTGGTTTTATCATCAACGCCCCACAGATCATCGAGTTGTACACAAAAAAGAGGAAAATAAACTATGATCGAACACCCAAAGGACAAAAATGGTTTATTCATTGTTTTAGCTTTGGTATTCTTGGATGAATTACAATCCCTTTTCTCATAACTGGTTTCCCGGCAAGGTGCAGCATAAAAAGTAAAGCCAAAGAGAATAAAAAAATAAAATCAACAATACCCACCACTAGGAGCGTGCAGCGTAGGATCCCGTACAGCGATGACGTGCACTCGCGACACCAGCTCTGCTGTGTAACGGCCTGCCAGGTCTGAGACCACCGCTCGCCTCGCGTCAGCCACCCAGACCAGTCGGCCGCTGAAGTAGCAGAGTGGACCAAGGGTGGCACTGCCTGCTAGCCGGCTAACTAGAGAGCCCGACACCTGGGAAAAAATAGTATGTAAGTATTTCTAAAGGCCGGTTGCATCTTTGTCGCACGCGTGCAGTTTTATTGCCCTCACACTCACACAATGCGACGTCCTCAGAATATTATTAAACACATGCGACAGAGATAGATTGCAGCGAGTCAACGATCGAATTTCGCTGTGCTCCGTTACCAGTCTTTAGGTTGAATGAGGATTCATAGGAAACATTATGGACAGTTACCTCATTAATGCTTTGAGATATCTGATCCGCTGTGGGTGCTCGATGGAGCTCTGAGCCGTCGTAGCTTCGGACTAACCAGTACAGCCATTTCTTTTCCAAATCAGCGGTCAGACCCATTACTAAAAACAAAGGCAGATCCAATTTTAATCATCAGCATCCAATGATTTCTCAAGGTAAGGGACAACCTAAGTACCCTAAGGTTAAGAGATAAGATAAACATTACCTTGTTTCCCACTGAACAGCTGTGCAGGGTAGTATACCATTCGTTTCTCGCCGTTCAATCTGGCCGCTTCCACAGCATGGCCGGTGTTCCAGTAAATATACGCGCCCAACGAGTCTATGGTAAGTTCCTTAGCCACTGTCACAATTGGCACAGGCTCTCTATTACCACCGTCCAGGTTGCCTCGAGTTATCTGGTGGATGATTGACATATATGTAAAGTAATTAAAGCCTTAGTGGGAAATAATCATTGAACTTCGTTATGCGTAAAAAATCGTGTCAATTCTTTAGTATATTCATAATGTGATGATAGGATCCAAAGGGCATAAGTAAAAGTTTATTCCCAAAGAAGGAAAGAAAATACTTTAACAGAAGAAAAGCAACGACATCTAGTGATGGAAATAGCACGATGACCAGAAACTCACCAGTTGTTGCTTAGGATTTGACCAGTAAATCCTCTTGCCAACCCAGTCTACCGCTAAACTACCAACGTTCTCCATGTTGCTCATCAACCCTTTCTCATGGGAGGTGGTGTTGTACCACATGACAGTGGAAGCATTCGTCACCAAGTACAACTTGTCTCGGTACCAAGATATGTCGACAATGTGAATTTTTTTGAGGTGAGCCCTGTCGAATATTTTAAAACATTATTCTTTACCGAAACCATATCTTAAATTAGTAATTTCTAGAAAATGTAGTTTCTTGAAGAGCCTTCATGCAAAAAAAAATCTAACCTGTGTATCAAAGTGGTCATATTGTCTCCAGTCAGATCGGTTTGCAAAAGACCGTCGGGCCCGGACCAAACCAATGTACTATGTAAAGTTGTCGGCGAGGACGCTAACGTTTTACCGACGAACTCTGATGACCAGGGACCTTGAAAATCACAACAACTTTAGTATTTAGAGCATTAATGCTTCAATATGCCATAGAAAAAAAAGTTTCATAAGATTTACCTGCACCGGAATCAGTAACCGCAGCAACCTTGATAACGTACTCAGCATCTTGTTTGAGTTCTTCAACAATATACATCGATCCATTTATATGCCTCCTAAAAGAAATAAAAATGCGCTTAGGATTTACATTTACTGTGCACAGAATTCCATTCGAAAGGATGTACTAACTTGTCTATGGTTTCCCCGCTGTCAACATGCGTAAGTTGCAAATGAAAAGCCCATTGCTGCCAAGCCCCGCTACCTTGGTGCCCCAACAAATGCGGAGCCGACCAAGCCACCTTGGCCCTCGTGATACCCATCACACTTTGTACCCCGATCGGAGGATTCACAGGCACCGGTATCGGCTGACAACTCCTTAAAGCTACAAGCACTTGACGCGTCGCTATCTTCTTATTGTTGAACATTAGAGGGTACTCATTGTGGAAGTAACTGTCGCTGCCTTTGTGGTACTCCTCAGTTAGCATCTCTTTGCCGTTGGTCCAGTAAAAAAGGCCATTCACGTAAGCTATGGATCGCGTCGACATGAACATAGGCTTTTGGATGTTGTGACGGAAGTCTGTAATGTCGCGGCTGTGGAAAAACGTTAAATACATATATTCTAAAGTATAGTTCATATAGAATTGGTACTTAATGTATTGGCTACATTTTTTTATCTATTCAATAAAACTAAATTTAGGGAAATAGGTATTAAAGGTTATGTATTTTACTTTACATCGAGTACTAAAAATAAATACATTTTCTTCGTTATTAATATAGCAGCGAACTCTTTTGCTAATGGTTCCTATCATCTTCTGAACAGTGTTTTTGTCAATATTTTTGATGTGTTGATACCACGTGGATCGCAATGAATTAAAGTCTTTGACCATTTTACCACTCTTCTTCGACTTGCTTTTCATAATTGCCCAATAATTCTCGATTGGGCGAAACTGGGAGCAATTTGGCGGATTCATATCGCGGGGAACATAATCTACGTTATTATTTTCGTACCACTCTAATACCTTCCTGGAGTAGTGACAGCTAGCTAAATCTGGCCAAAACTTAACAGAAAGCCGGTGGTTACGAATGAAGGGCAGAACACGTTTTTGCAGACATTCTTTCATATAAACATCCAAAGTCATATTTCCAGATGTCACGAAGGCCTTGGTTTTAAGACCACAGCTACAGATTCCTTGCCAAATCAAATGTTTTTTTGCAAATTTCTCCAAATTTATGAACTTGTATTTTTCGTCAACATTTCCTCTAGCATCAGCCAAGTAAAATTTTGAGCCAGGTAGTTGTTTGAAATCAAGTTTCACATGTTTCATCGTCCATCAAAAAGCACCCTTTGAATTTGGTCAAAACTTTGTCGTACAACAAGCGAGCTCGATTTTTAGCTTGTACGTTCTGCTTCATGGTACGATTTGGCTTTTTAATAGCTCGATAGCTCTTGTAGCCCGCTCGAAGACGAATACGTCTCACAGTACTGCGACATTTGTTGAACTTACGGGATAACTCATAATCAGAGAGGCCTGGGTTTTTATAATAGTTCTCAACACATTTTTCTTCAGTTCTGTATCCTTGGTACCAGATTCACGTTTGACCTGTGCCTTCCTATCGAAGGACAAGGTATCCTTGTACCGTTTTATAACCCTACAAATTGAACTTTTGTGAAGATTCAGTGCCTTAGCTACCTTTGATCCAGATCATGAAGGATTTTCAGTGAATTTGTTCGCCATCAGTTTTCTCACTATGAGTTCCATTACAGAAAACTTTCAAATAAATTGAGCAAGGTCCACAAAATACCCACAATTAAAACATCGAAATATTGTCCACAAATTGTAATTGTCACTTTTGAATTTAGAACACACGGTTTTTTTTATCAGATTTTTTTGTTTGTGCCAATTCTATATGAACTATACTTTACACAATAGCAAAGTACAGGCAGGGTAGGTTTAAGGCCGTATTGATATATGACACTCTGTGTTCTTTCATATTCTGCTTAAATGTGTGAAACATACTGTTTAACAATTATGATTTCAAATGAAAAGAAACAATGCACCGGTGATGGAACGTAATCAGATTATGAACGGACCCTGTCAAACAATAATACAATGGCAAATTAAAACTGTGTTCGTCCCGAACACATAATGTGTCGCAATATGTTTTGTTCTGTACTTCTTACCTTCTTTTTACATCTGAAACATTTTTAAGAGCGGTGTATGCTGAACTCTACTCACCCGTCAAGCGACACAGCTAATACAGTATTCCTTCTCAGGTGGGCAACCAATAGCCTAAAATCAGCGTGGTCTACGGTAAAGCTCCCCAGATGAGCATCCCGCACTATGAGCTCTGGAGGCGCCTCGTGACGCACCCCGTTGGAAATATCGGCTAGATCCAGTCGGTATAAGCCGCCGCGTTCTACACCTCTTAAAGCCCAGAACAAATATCTGTAACAAACAATGATAATGAAGGATTAAAGAAAGAACAAGTTCTAGTGACGTACTTAGTTACTGAAGAAGTAACTCTTTTTACAAAAGTTTTACTGGCAACAAGTAGACAACAGTCATTTTGAAATAACATAAAACTAGGAAATTTTAAACTACGTCAACTTACCCATTATAAGCATCCACTTCAAAATGAATCGGTCGTGATGTGAATCCCGACAGAGCGACTAGCTGATTCTTTCCATCGAAATCAACCCTCAATATTTCCCAGTTCAAATGCAACAAGGATTCAGGCCATTCCGACTCTTTGCTGTAGTTGACTTCCCCAAGAACGTATAGATGACGGTTTAACCAATCCACTGACAGATCCAAGGGCTTGAATTTGATATTTTCCGGTTTCAGGATAGGATGTGCTGTGTTCTTTTTGGATAGAGAACTTCGGTATACACAACCGTCGGAAACCGATACGAATAAGTAATCGCTTGATACGTCGAGCCCAACACCTGAAATATTTAAATGATGTTTGTGGAAAAAAAAGGATAATGCACTGTGGAATAATTCGAAAGGCATTTATTGATATGAGAAGATTGGTTTTAGGGAAAAGAAGAGTATTTTACCGGTGATGCTGTGTTCCGTGCTAAAGAGCTCAACAGGATCCGAGAGCATATCGTTAGCAGGAGCGGCCAAGACATTTTGCTCCCCTTCCAGAATTAAAATAGGTTGTTCACTGGGGACAGCTGAAAGACAAAAAGTCAACTTTTATAATCTCATCTAGACTAATAGTATCAATTGCATATGTGCGGAAACAGGTAACATACACGAAGGCGAAGGGGGTGTGGAGACCCTTACAACAGCCGGCGGGCCTTCTCCTATGGCATTCCTCATAGCTACCGAAACTTCGTATTCGCGCCCTGCAGCCAAGTTTTGGAACATGTAGAACAACGTGTAGTTTGAGGCCGGCATATCCTGCGACAAATAATAGAGAAACTCAATTATCATCAGAGCGCATTGATTAGAAATAACAGGATACCTCAACGATATCCATTCATTGAGTCAAAGGTTATCTAAGCTATGTATACGCTCCTAGTATTTATTGTTTCAACATGCTGGAATGCAAAGATTGATATTCGCAAATTATTGGCAACAGTTAGGAAGTGAGTTTTTAAGAAAAGACGAGAGAAGAGATATCGTTTTCAGTTGACACACCTGAACATCTTCAGATACAAGACATTTCAAACGTAAGTTCAAAAATCCCACTCACCTCCACATAAAGAATATTCTGCTGAGTGTCGGCCAGCCGCAAGACGTACGAAATAAGGGGTCCATTGGGGAAGGAGCCCGGCTCCCAGGATATGGCGACGCGGGAGGAGTCCGGCGCGGCGGCTCGCAGCGCGGCTGGCGTCGAGCTCGGCTTCCCACTCTCGAGGGTCGAGATCACCACCGAAGGGGCTGAGTAGACGGGCTCGCTTGCACCGCTACGGCCCGAAAGGAATATTGCTACGCGGAACTGAAAGAAGCTGCTAAGGTTAGAGGAAGTTTTATAAGTTGGAAACAACTGAAACATCCACTATAATATGTGCCAAATATGTGCTCTTTCGTCACTACTAAATTGGTTGGTACTTGAAGTAGCTGCACTAAAAACAAGTAAGTAGATAATATAGAGCTGATACAATGTGCCATATTATGTAGGTTGTTGCAAAATGCGATGTATTTATTTAGAGGAAGTGTTTTAAACTCTAAGTGTAGTCCAGTGCTTGGTTCTAGTCTAGTTGGTACGCTCAAGACTCTCAAGAGACTATCAACCAGATGGCATTAATGTAAGAAAACATCTTATTGTAAATAATGCTGAAATAAAATAAACTTACCCTATACTTAGTATATGGCCTCAAATTCTCCACATGTATGATAGACCTGTCTGAATGACTAGTATTAGAGTAGTACTGCCATGTGCCGGGCAGTTCTTCATATCGCCACTGCACTAGGTAGCTAAGGTTTCCGAGATTGGGTGCCTCCCATACAAGAGACAGCGAGGTCGACGTCAGACTATCAGCTACCAACGCTGGTGCAGGAGGGGTACCAATCAGATCTGAAAGAGATAATCAGAAGATTAAAGACCTTAAAGTATGTCTGCTACACGTTTTAAGTAATATACTTAATAAATCTCAAGGTCAAGCATGAGATACGATTTTTTCTTGTAAAATATTTGCCGTACAAATAATTCTAATTATTTTTTTGCTAACTTACTCGCGTTCACTTGCTTGTAAATTAAATCTTTTTATTGCGAATTAAATCAGCCTCGGCTAGAACCATTGCCACAGTAAATTAGCAGCCCTTTTTAAAAATCAACCATCAAAGACTCTTACCTCTTAACTTCTGAAAGTAAGTATTAAGAGCTTCATTGCAACCCATGACGCAGTACAGCTCTCGAGAGAAAACAGTTTCGGATGTAACATTCTGAAAAAATAATAGCATAATTAGTAAAAAAGTGATTACGTACTTAGTAAATAAAGTTTTCTGATAACGTTAACGAATTGAAAAATACTTACGCATATTGTCTGGCATGAAAACTCCAGCCCCTGTCTCCAAAGACTGCAACCCAGCGTGCACTGAAAAAGAAAAAAATATTGAGCCGAAAAAAAAAGGTGAGCCGAGCTTTTTCTAGGATCACGAAAAAATAAAAATAGAAGTAAACACAATTTATAAAATCTTCCCACTAAAACTTTTAAACGGTTCATTATAAATTTCATGGCCTAATAGTGCATGTCAGAAGGGTTACTTGATTGGGGTTAAAATGAGGCAAAAACCAGAACCCGTAACGGCCATAAAAACCACTTGTTTCTGGACGACTTAGGTGTGAGTAGACTCTTTGATAGACAGTCAGTTGAAGATCAATCTTATAAGATTGGTGTATAATTACTTATTTAACATACATATGTAAATTGGCGTAATTTTGTGACGCATACGATAAAAAGTGTAGACAATATGGTTTACACCAATTAGCAGCTAATGGTGCGGGCTCTAATCCAATTAAACACGGCTGGGCTACCGTTATTAATATTCTTTGTTTATGCAATTAGACGAATCTGGGGGCACATCAGTGGCACGCGCGAGGCCATGAAATCATAGTCGCAGACGACGCTTTTTTCATGTAAGTATAAAACTACGTTTACTAACGCAGGGAAAGCTGTTTGCGATTATGTGCGTACCTACCATTGCAGAATCATTGTCGCCATACAAAAAACATCAGCCTTCGTAAATAAAAGTAAACAAATTAAGGAATGTAGAAGAAGGAGATGCAAAATGCCATAGGATGACGAAAACGTTCAGTTTATTTCTGCTTTCGTTGCGTCAACGGCGGATCCAGGGGGGGGG